>VZTR01009175.1:297282-414431 GCA_013400775.1 Chaetops frenatus
AAATTAACAACCAAAGGATATTAAGATACTTGCTAGTTAGAAAAGGAAGAAATTCAACCATAGACACATTTAAGGGACAGCCCAGAGGGGAAATAGTGGGAAATTACCGTTATGTTGGATGTGATGATCTTAAAGGTCTTTGCCAACCTACATAATTCTGTGATTGTATGACCCCACAAAGCACAACTGAGGCTGTGGTTGAGGCTGTATCAGGCTGAAGCCCTTGCCCTGGTTCTTCACTGCCCTTGGCCAATAGTGACCTGGAACTGTGGATTTCATACAAGCTGGATGCAAGGTCCTTTTTTCCTTTTGTGTACAAGGTGAGATTTCCAAATTTTGGTAAAGCATCTGTAGAGATAATTTGCAAACGTGCACCCAAGCTGGGCTTGATCCAACTCCTTCCTGCCTTACTGTCCCACTGGTCCTGGAGCTGTTCCTGCCACTGCCACCCCAGGTCCCACAGGGTCCCTTGGAGGGCAAACTTCTCAGAGGGGCATGCAAGCCCTGCAAACAAGAGGATCTGGATATGCAGCCCTATTTTTATAAATTTCTACACAGAAATAGAAACCGGAGAACAAGCTCACTGAGCTTTTATTTGTAACCACTGTGTTGCTCAAGGAGTGATGCTTCTGGTGGGGTCCACAGCAGGGGCTTCCTTCATGTCTTGTGTCTTTCCTATGACTGGTCTCTTCTGAGAGCTCTCTCATCTCATCCTTGTGGTCTGCCAGGGTGACTGCAACACCTCAGAGAAAGACAAAGATATGTGGGAGCAATAGTTGAGCTTCTCTTTGGAAACTGTTCAGACACACTTCCAGGTTTAAGTTCTATCTAGGCATACAGTGATTTCTCACTTTAAGAATTATTTCAAGGAACATTACTAATGAAAACTTATTACTTTGAAATATGCCTTGCATTGCTTAATAAAATTTTAGGTGTGAAACTTTCTCTACTAAAAGTTTTAGAAGAAAAATAAGGATTATAATGGCCTGAATTAATCTTTTAAGGTGAGAAACAAAAGGGACTTGATTTGAGCCTCCCTACTAAGGAAAAAGCGCCATGAGCTACTGAGTGATTTTTCATGTTCTGAGATCATCTTGTTTTCCTAACACATTACCTTTAGTGATACATTTGAACACAACAGGTCAAAAATAGACTGAGCTGTAGATGTAAAACAGATTAACAGGTATATGAAAAGATGTCAGCTTAATATTTATATCTTTGGCCTAGATGTTATTTAACATTTTACAACTTTAATACCTCTTACACATATATTTTAACTTTACCTCATTGAAAAGAGAGATTTTAATTCAACATTTAAAGATTATTTAAGAACTATTTTAAGTGTTAAATGTTTAAAAATCTTCCAAAGTTCAACATGTAAGTTTTCATTTATACGAAGATGAAATCAGTTGAGATGAAGGTATCACTTCAAATACAGGGTAAAACCATATTTTGTAAAGTAGTTGCAAGTTAAGTGTGTGGGTTTAGAAGTGATAAAGAGGTTCTTTAACAAGCTTTGAAACTAGTGAGTTAAACCAGCACCAGCAAAAACACTACAGGGCAGTCAATGGCCCATATCAAGATAGGAATTAAAATGCCAAAATCTATTTTGCCTTTTTTCTCCCTCCATCCTTACTCTGCAAAAACATTTTTCTCAACTTCTGGGACCTCAGAACAAGGCACTTTATCTAACAAAAATAAAAGTCAATTTTCATATTGTTCAATAAGTTATAATATCAAACATCCCATCAAGAGGCTAAGATTGCTTGCTTTGTTTCTTACTGAAAGCTCACTGCCTGGTAGATCATGAACTACTAAGCTCACTGAACATTAATCACTACTGCTTTGAAGGCACTTTCAGAGATCTCTGTTTCTCTCATTTCCTTTTATATACTATTTTGGATAATCAGTGAATATAAGAATTTATTGCAGGTAAGCATACTTAAAGAACAACAAAAAAAAACCAAACAAGAAACCCGCTAAACTCATGCAATTTGAAATAAACTTAAGTTAATGGAGCAAACAATTACTATTCCAGCAAGCAGAAGTTATACAGAAATGCAATGAGCAAGTGCCTTTATACATATAATTCATAGATGACAGATATAATACTTACATACCAAGATCAAGGTTGTCTTCAACTGTACATTACCACTCTTGGAAAATCAATTTACATTATTTTTAGCACAGGTTAGGAACTGGAATAATGATTAAGTGATTTGCCAAGGACATGATTAGACAGACTTGGAAAATGGGAAACAGTGATTTCTTTCCAAAGGGAACACGTATCATAGTCACAGCTGGTATCGCTATGTAGGAGAGTTCAGTCTTATAATGGTGTAGGAGATCTAACAGATTTTAATATAAAGCCTCCTATTTCCAGAGTAACAGGAATTACCCTAGACTTTAGTCAGGTCTGGGACCTACTCTGAGGCTGCAGTAGGACACAGCAGGCAACCCAAAAGTGGATTCACAGTTTATAAATACTTTTTCCTACACCCCAATGTACTTCTGCCCCAAAGGAAAACCCAATGTTGAAAAATACTTTGCAGCTTTAAATACATGATCAAGTGCCCTCAAAAACTCAAAGGGATTTAAGAATAGAGATGTAAGCTAAACACACATTTAAATATCCTATTGGATTAAGCGCACACAAAAATCTGATTTGACTGATTGAACCCACATTCCAATTACTGGAATATGTTTAAAGCCAAGGCTGTTGGTACAACATATTGATTGTACAATACCCAGTATTTTGCCAAGGAGTCATTCTGTGAAGGGTTAAGAGTGTATAAAAAAGAGTTAGGAAAGAGTAGAGATGGTGAGAAGAGTCTTCTCCTCTTCTAGCATTCGGCTTTATCTAGAAAAACATTTTTAATTTCACTTTAATTAGAGCTACTTAAGGTCATGTTTCCTCCTCTA
Organism: Chaetops frenatus; assembly: GCA_013400775.1. NCBI lineage: Eukaryota > Metazoa > Chordata > Aves > Passeriformes > Picathartidae > Chaetops > Chaetops frenatus. The sequence goes on from VZTR01009175.1 coordinate 300,205, forward strand.
TTTTCAGCTGAGAAATTTGTCTAGGCAGCTTCCATACTACAGATTTGTTCCCTGCTGCCCCTCTGTTCTGGCTTTCAGAGACTCTGGGGGCAGCTCAGGTCCCAGCAGCTGGCAGATGTGCTGTGCTCATCCTGTGACCTGGGAGGTGCTGGGGTGCTGCGTTGATGGCTTTGGCATGTTCAGAGCATCCAAGAGTCACTGACTGTGCCACAGCCAGTCTGTCTCTCACGGTACCCATCTTCTCAAATGCCAGGCTAAATTCCAGGAGACTTTCCTGGAAATTAACAGTATCAGATGAATAACATTACTGGTTCTTCCTCTTGGTTCAACCAGCCTTCAGGACTCCAGAGTTTTGAATAACTGGCCAGACCAGAAAGATCAAGCTGTTATGTAATATGATTCAATCTGTTTTGCTGTCCCAGTCAGAGATCATCTATCCTTGCAAAAAATTTATGCTGTGTGACATTAAATACTCATTTTCCTAGAAAGGTCTGGAGCACTGGAATTCCATTTGGTTTGAAAGGAACTTCTTGGGACTGTTTTACACTTAAAAATTTACTAATTTGTACAGCTTGGGTAACAAGGACAATGCCAAGTTTAAACCACATGTAGGACCCAGTGCACAAGTACTGTTTTCCCCTCGATAAATTTAGGTGTAAATGGCTTGACAATGTTCTACCTAGATAGGAAGGACAAAAAATAATTCACAGTGGAAAGTCATGATCTAGAGATGATTCAGCAGAAGACCAGGATGAAAGGCAGGAAGAGATTAAGCACCTTTCAGAGGGAAATACTGTGTTTTACATTGCAAATAGACGGCATCAAAGAAAGCACAGATGCATCAGATAATAGCATGAGCTTTTTCATTCAGATGTTAAGAACGTTTTGAAGAACAGATCCTGCATACACTGACACTTGCAGTGAAGTACTGCAAAAATGGCTTCTGTTCTTTCAGGTTTGAAAATATACTCACTGAAAAAGCAAAAAATGTGAACAATAAAAACAACATTGCCTATAATGGGCTTGTGAGGATTCAGTGAGAGGCTCTTCAGCTGGAAGCAAGTGTGAAGCAGCAAAGCAAATGTTTGATGCAGAAAAAATGTTCCAAGAAGGAGGCCTTTGGGAAAGGGAAACAAACTGCCAGCAAAGAGGTTAAACCAGCTCTTGGTTCAGTTAAAGTGAAGTGAGAACAGGGGACATTTGCAAAGGCAAGAATAAGATCATCTAACAAGGATTTTCCATTAATAATGTCTGGTGTGATGGAAGATGCAGAAACTGCATTTCTATCAGGCCCATATCTCCTCAAGGCTGGTTGTTTCCTTTCAGAAAAGTGGCATACACAGGACTTCTTCCTCCTGACTATGAGGTCTATTGATGCATCTGTGAAGGTCCCCTCCAAAAGAGAACACTGAGCAGACCATCCCTTCTACTCATTGCACCTCTTGGGCCCAGATTTTTACCCAATGATTATACGAGTTGAAATAAGTCCATGGAGACAAAGGCTGTTGAAGGTAGGAGATCCCACATATGACACAATCACATCATCAGGTCAGAAATATGTGTCACTCCTGAGAAGAGTGTATTTTTCACACACAGTGCATTCCCAGCAGTTGCATTAAACAAATACTTGGACTTAGGGAGCTACTGAAATGCTTTGCTGAATAGAGCTGTGCAGTGTCAGGATGTTATTTTCAGGCCTACAAGCAAGTAAGGAGTCTTAGTGGACTCCAAAGAAACAGTCAGCACCATTAAAAATCAAGTCAAGTGGCTAACTGAGCAATTAGGTATTCAGGCCTCTGCCTTAAAATGATTATTTCAACACATGCAAGGTCCTCATGCTTTGACTGAAGCTCTCTTAAGGAAGAGAGAGTTAGAATCATAGAATCATAGAATCATAGAATCATAGAATCATAGAATCATAGAATCACAGAATGGTTTGGGTTGGAAGAGAACTTTAAAAATTGTCCCCCCGCAATCAGCAGGGACAGAGTGAATTAGAAGAAAGCACAGCAAACCAGAAAGTTTCTTAGCTCTGGCCCACTGCAGCTGGTAGCACACCCCTGTAGAGAAGTACTCTACAGACACCTTCATTTCTACTTTTCATGAACAGCAGTAGAGGTTGACTTTGTTATCACTTGACAGCCCCTCAGCTGAGCCACAGTCACCGGGCTTTTGGGATCAGCCCCAAGATGAAGTGCCAGGGTTTGGGCTGAGCTGAGAAGACACACATGCCTAAGTGGTAAAAATGTAATTTTGGGTGTCAATGCATTAACAGACTCAGCTGCCTCACAGCACTACAGGGTAATCCTGCACCTATATGGGTAACTGGATTAGGTTGAAGCATTAGTAAAGGTGATCTAAAATTATTAGGCTTCTTTGTGACTTAAACAGATAAGGGCTGCAAAGGATCACCTCACCTAAATCCATCTGTCTCAAATGAAAATACCTTTAGTCCCCACTAGATCATCTCAGTCACTCTATCAGTAATTACCACACTTTTTTGCTTTCTAACTAGGCATATGCTGTGTTGCTTTCTAATCCATTTCTGAGCAAAATGAGCCACATGAGTAGAACTGTAGCTTTTAAACCCTTTAGTGAAACAAACTCTTCCTCCTCCTCCTGGAGTGGGTTAGAGGGAAGCAATTCTGCAGGCACTGAGGAAACAATAACCCTTGCCAGGAGAGGAGGCAATAACTTCTTCAGCCAGTTCAGTGCAGCTGAGAATCTGTCCAAAGCTGGAGGCAGTGGCTTGTTAAACCACTCTAGGAATCCCACAAGACTATATCCTTAGGCAAAAACTAACACTAAATTATGTGGGGATGGATTGAGTGGCTGCTGAAGAATTATCTTTGGGCAAGCTTTATTTGCTAGTGTACATTTAATTCTGAGAGTGGAAAATACAGTCCTCTCTATGGAATCCATATTATGAAAATAGAATTAAGCAATGGTACCCAGGGCATAAATGTAGGCATGTGCTCACATAAAACTAAACCTGTAAGATAAATACTAATATTAAATGAGCCTCTTTTTTAGGAATCAGTTGCAACAGCTTCTTTTCTTATTCAGAAGAGATGTGCTTGAAGGTTGAAGAGAAAAACCAAAACAACCAAAAAAAAAAAAAAACCACACCCAACCAACTAAAAAAAATTTTTGGAAAGGAGTAGGTGGCTTGTTTAAATACCAGCGAGTAAGGCAAGCTTGTTAGGATAAGAATGATGTTGACATAAAAGGGATAAGAAGGAAAAGAAGAGATAATCTGACCATGAACACATTAAGACTTGCCATTTTTTATCATTACAGTTCTGGATTTAGCTTTCACTTAGAGCAGAGAGGCCAACAGGTTAATCCCAAATGCTTGTTGCATATACTGGAGATTTCCTAGACCAGCTGCCTTCAGCATCCAGTTGGGATGCAGTAATCTCAAAAACTCACTACTGAAAGTATTTGTACACTCTTTCGAGTGAAATTCAGATATGCAGGCACTAAAACTGTGGAGTTTGGGATACTTCTTTTTCTCTCAGGTAATGCTTATGATAAAAAAGCTCTAAAAGCCCCATCCCTTGTGAGAATTATGCAGTGCATACTTGATGCTGAAATTTTCGGTGGGATTTTCCATGAGCCTCTCTATCTTCAAATGTTGTAACAGTAGTACAACCTAGAAACTTCAAATCCTTTTCAAGTCCTTGTGGTATGTGCTGTATTATCTTACAAATGACACAGCTTGAAGTATTCAGTCTCATGAATACTCAACTGCCTTTACAAATTCCAGGGCAGAGAGGGAAGAGCTGAGGCTCTCAGACCTTCTCTGCCAGTCACTCTGTGTAGTAAATCCAGCATCTCCAATGGACCACGCTGGGATCTTTGATGCAGCCCACGAGCAGCCATGGTGAGTGGGTGTGAGACAGCACAGCTGGGGGGAGCTCTCCCCTTTAGTTATACTGCAGCAAAGAAACACTCAGCGTCAGCCTCACTACAGGCAAAAGCAAAGGGGTTATTTCTCCTCTTGCCCATGCTCATTTTCACCTCACCCTTTCCTACTCCCTCATAAACCTGCTCAAGATTGCTGACACTTTTGCTTCTCACGCACAATGAAAGGCTGTTAAAAAGGAAGCAATTGTCCATGTGGAAACAGAATTTTCCTGAGGGGCTCTACAAAGGCCACAAAATGAAGGAAATGTAGAACTTTTTCTACAACTTCAGCACAACGTTAAAAATGAGCACACCAAACCCCTCAGAATCACATACTTCCCCAGCGTGGAAGACAGTAAACTTGGAATTTGTGTTGATGCACAGCTGGAGGGTTCTGACACAGACTGATGATGAGAGCCTGACCAGATCAGAGCAGAAAGAAAGAAGCCCAGAAAGGACAGCAAATAGGGAGGAGGAGTATGGAGGGAAGAAGATGAAGTAATAGGCAGATTGTCAGGCAATACCCCAACCATGGAAAGGAGGTGTGGACAGCATCAGATAATGGCCAAGGGCAGTGAGATGTAATGAGATCGACCCATGCAAGAGCTCAGGAAACTAAACTTTTTTCTTCCTTAACTGATTGAACTTTTCTCAGTGAGTACTCCAAGGATAAAGTTTAAAATGGAATCGACTGCATCAGATTTGGGATTACAACTGGAAGAATAGCTCATGATTTTGACCACAGGAGGGCTCCCAGGTTTCATGAATGCATATGGAAACCTTTTGAGAAAGGTTAACATTAGACCACGAGGCACAGGTGAAAGCCACGGAGGTGCACTCTTACATCAACCTGGACTTCTACCAGCCCAGCTGAGCATGCTGCATATAATGGCTTCTTTTCTTAAACAAAGAAGAGAAGCAAAAATAACTATTTTTCTGCAAACTTCTTTTTTTCTCTACTGCCTTAAAAGAATCATTATAAAAAATGTCAGTTGTTAGACCCCCAAACAGCAGTGTTTCTTCTGGTGTTACCAGTAAGGAAAAATATTTAAAAATAATTTTTTTTTCTTTTTTTTGCTAACAAATAATGTTTAGGGATTCAGTGTTTGTCACATGGGAAGAGACTGTTCACGTCTGTTCTAGCTGCAGCCCACACAGGTTAGATACAGCTCAGGAGAAGATAAAATATCATCTGTGACTTGCTTCTTACTGTCTTTTTCTCTAGACTCTGCAGAGGGGTACAGTAAGTGTACTACAGTCCTGAGTCCAGTGAGGGGCCTGTGGCCATGGGGAAGCAGGGACAGCTGTTCATGTGGCACTACGATTGAGGAGGAAGAGGAGGATGCAGTTACTGTTGACCCAGAACACCATGTCGATGCACCCAAAACACATCTCAAAAGCCAACTAGAATCACAGAAAAGACTACAAGTACAAATGACAATGAGCATTCAGCAGAGAGCAGGTGAAACCACAGCCATCAGCAATGTCCTAGATAAGCTGTTAGGTGAAAACGGGCTGATGAGCAGAGGTAATCTGTCACAGTTAATGCTGAGATAGAACCTAAACTCTGGCTCATCTGGATTGGGTCTGAACTTTCTAGTCCCAGAAGAGAAAATACAGACATTATTAATAGCTAATTTTCTCTGTTGTTAGTAATGGTCTAGTTGGTCATGGCCTGTGTGGAGAAGTTCTGGTTGATTCATCAGAGCTTTGGCATTCTACCCTCAGTGACATTAAATGCCTTCAAAGACACGTACCTGGGTAAAGGCCACCAGATTAAATACTCTGAAGAGGGTTTTTATCTGCAGAACTGGCACTGGGTTTTAACTGCACTGGAAAAGAAAATGGGGATATATCAGGCTCTTCCACATCCTCTTCTCTTCAGAAGTGTGTAAGACCTGACAGAGCTAAGAGCTTAGCTAACACTAAGGCTATTTGCAGATGATTAACAGATCAAAGCTAAAATAAAACAGGGAGGTCAGCAGAAAAAAAATGCTGTGTAAGGAGATAAGAGAAGTTTCCCTCTTCCAGAGACAGAAGAGGTTGAGCAGGTTGAAGGTCCAGGAGATGCTGCCAGGAGGGGACTGGGGCTGGACATTTATTTGGCAGATGTACAAATTTCCTGTTCCCTCTTCATCCAGTCTCTTCTGATATATCAGTCCTCCATGTAGAAAAGAATAAGTAATTGCCTACGTGCTGCACACAGCCAGGAAAAAGAAAACTGAGGAAAATATCCCCTGAAAAGAATTTAATCCTCTTCTGCTGACGGTTTATGATGTCAAATAATCCCACCTCTTTTCTAGTAAATTCCAGTTTTAGGGTCAATCAGTTACAGCTGTGGTAATCCACAGTTACTAAGTTCTTTGCCTGCTGATGTCTCCATGGTGAAACCCGCAGATGAAACCTGGGTGACCTCCATCTGCCTCTCCCTACTGTGTTTAGGAAACAACAGATAAGGTAAAGCAGTAAGGTAAGGCTCCAGAACAACTGTGCACATAGCATGGATGCTGTAAGCAGGGCAGGGATTTTCCTTTGTCAGGGCAGGTCTAAATAGGTTATATCCCAAACTTTTAGCTTGTACAGGGAAAGAAATCTGTGGGTTTTTTTACCACAGCTGACTGCGGCAATGCTGCTTTTTATGTCAACATACATTTTAGTAAATGTTAGTTTGTACTCTGTAGTGACAGGCTGTTTGCAGTAACCTTGGGAATACTGCTCTTATCTTGTGTTTACACAACAAGTGCAAAGAGATGAGATTAGGTATTTTTCCACAATGTTTAAAAAAGCCTTTTTTTCTTCTCTCTTGAACAAGGGCTGAACTTTAAACATTTAAAACACATTTCCCTCATTTGGAAGATGTACAGTTAACGTGGTATCATTACTGGCAGGTCTATCCTGGTCAGGGTATACTTATATTTTCATGACTATACCCTGTCTCTTAGGTCAAGTGCAACAGTGGTCTGAGACTGCAGTAAGGGAAGTTGAAACTAGTCAAAAATCGACCTGGACTAGGACCACAGACAGGATGGACAGACAAAAACCGTGGCATCCCTCTGGGATACAGAAGGACTCTGGTAAGGAACCAGGCTTACCAAAAGTATTTTGATGTATGGGATTGATAGAAAACCAATTCAGCATTATTTATTGCCCCCAAAGGAAGAGAGTTTTGCTTCTATTGCCCTGTATTCAAATTTTATTTCAGCCACATGATTCTGAAGCTTTTGCTTTATAAAACTTACCTTGTGCTCTCCTGTCAGTGATAGCACTATCAGAAATTATTTCAAAATGTCACATATTAAGCCTCGCACAGGAGCGCTGTGACCAGCTTTACTGGCCATACTATATACATGTCCTTAAACAGGCTGTCCAACCTCTCCATGCCACAGTTTCATCCATGCCTGTGGTAACAGCAGCCTCCCATATGTGCTGTGAAGTTTCATTTGTCTCTCTGTGCCAAACCAGCAGAATAAACCCTGCTGCCACAAGTGCCAAACTCATTGGAAGAGCACAGTACTGGAGCAGAGAGGAAGTAGCAGCTCTGCAGCACCCACACCCTCCCCTGCTCTGGGAAAGCCTGATTGTATCCCTGTCTCACAGGGCAGAACAACTGAATTTTATTCAGTTTGTGGGGGCTTGCACGTTTTTTTAAAAAAAAAAATGTTTAAAGGGCGAATTTTCTCAATTGCACTGCAAGCGGTATCTCCTCTGTCTCCTGCAGAAAGGATCTGAGATAATGTGCACAGAAGTGTAATACAAATTTAAAGGTAATTAAAGATGTTTCATGTTGATGTCAGACGGAAGGGAAGGATTGCTGGAACATTAGCTCCTGATGCTACAAATTTTTTTTTCAGGTCAAGTCCTGCACTCTGTCCTCACTGTCCAAGACAGACACTCCCCAAGTTCCTGTTCTCTCCTGCAACTGGCAACACCTTCAGAAGGAACCGCCTTCCTCTTTCCTAAAAAGGCTTTTGCTTCCTGGCTGCGTGAAGGAATTAGAGAGCTATTTCACCTGTTGTGCCTGACAGACTGATGTATAGGAGGAAGCCAAATGCGAGGGGAACAGGGTCTTCAAAAACCTGCCATGTGTGTGCATTTTCATTTGTAAAGTCTTCACACATTCAGCTGACCAATTGTTTTCATATAATGCACTGAGAAGCAAGGGGTCATGGCAGGACTGCTTTGGAGCGGCCTCCTGGGACACAGCAAGATTGGCCTAATTAAATATGGTTATTACTCACACTAGACCCCTGTGAACTCTGGAAAACCTTTACAAGATGGCAATTAAATCTTTTCATTTTCCTGTTCATCTGGAGCTGAAATTGCCTTATAACACAATGCAAACTGATCTGCTGTTACCAAACAGAACCAGTGTTCAAACAAGCGTAGAAACTGTTGAATATTGTACCTAACCCCATAAAGAGGCTAAAGGCTGGACATGGAGAAGAGGGAAACAGCAAGTAGAAAGTATCAATTTAATCAAGCTGTTAGCTGACCAGGACAGAACATAATCATTAGTCATTAAGTACTCTGGTACTGTCAGAACAGGATGGGGACTTCTGCTATAATTTTGCCATTATGACCATTCTGTTGGTCAGGTTACTTGTTCTGTTTTCAGTGCTTATCTATTAAGGATATGTGACTGTGGAAAAGGGGTTAAAAAAAGTAACTGTTTCCTGTAGAAGGGTTGTTCCAGTTGCATAACTACCTCTGAAGGATTTTTCCCAGAGGAAAAGGACTTTGCTAGGTGTGCAGGACACCACGCCTTTTGTTGTTGTGGCAGTTGCTCAGCTGAACTGCCTCTAACCCATTGAACATGCCTCAAATTCGTATCACCAAGTGCAAACAATAATTACCCAAACCCTCAAAAATAATGTTTGCTTGACAGAAAAATTCAATGCTTGTTCTCCTCTACAGACCTCTTGCCAGAATAATGTCAAGAAAAGGCAATATGTAACATGAACAAGTGGTATTTCATCTTTCCAAAATGGTCTAACAGGATTGGAAAGCAGAGGGTTTCCTTCCCTCTACCCTAAGCTAACATTCACCCTGAAGATTACCAAAGGCATATTACAAGTTTCCTTTAAAATACCTGCTCCTGCAGAGCTCAGTTGCTCAGAGGGATTTTACAAGACATTTTTCTTTTCATTAGAGCTTTTGTGTTGATAAGGCACCTTTCAACGGGAAAAGTACCCCATGCCACGCGCAGAAGTCACCACAAATATTTCTCAGCAGTTATTTCTCCCAACACAGTAAAATAAAACAGCAGCGCTATGCAAGAGCATGGAGCCAAAGGCTGAAGAGAGGTAGGTAGGACAGAAGTAAATTACTCGTATTTACTGTCACAGTAAGAAACTCAGTCAAAAAAATGATGTTCCCCTACACACTAATCACCACTCTTTAGTGAAACCAAGAGTCAAACTGTCTCTCTCAACCACTTTCAATCAGTAATTACATTTCAGAAGCAAACTTCTCTGAACACAAGATTATTTTTCAGAGCTTAAATGTTCCTTTGGTATAAATTTCATGTTATTTTGGGGCAAAATAAAATTATGTAATTTGTTCAATTTGATTAAAAACCCAAACAGAGCAACAGATTAATGCCAAAGCAAAACAGCAGTGGTGGTCTTCAGTTTAGTTTATGAACCACCACATTAAATCATTGCTAGAATTCATGTTGAAGGAATTAGGTCTTAAGAGAAAGCTCTTTTAAATCCAAAGGAAATACCCTTTGTTGTACATGTAAGAACACAAAGTTTATAATGGCAAGAAGCCCTGCTGAAAGCTTACAGGAAAATATTTCTGTGCTACCAGACAACCACAAGAGACAATTTTAAAGTTGCAAGAATAGGATGTTTCCCGTAGCTTTGTGCAGTTATTAGAATTTCCATCCTAACATTTTGGAGGTATTATAAAGTATTCAAGTTTTGTGCTTTACTAAATTAAACAGAATTTGGCACCTAGAATAATAAATTTTTGTCTACTGGTCACAAGAACTTTATTATCTATGTGAACATGATTAATTCCAGTTTTCTACTTTCTCTTAGATGGTTGCTACAGGGATACAAGTTGCTGTTGTGCCAGATTAATTTTACTTAGGAGACCTGACTACCCATCTGTGAACATGGCTGAGATACTTTTCAGCCCCTCCCTCTTCCCTTCAGCAGTTGCAATCATCAAGGAGAAAATAGACACAAACAACTTTCAGAAAGAGTGAAATCTATAAGCCCAAATGAAAGCTTTACAATAGTGTAATTAGTTGGTTCAGCCTCATAGGCATTCTAAACAATAATTTTTCTTTTAGATCATCTAGCTACACTAACACTAATGCTCCATATGTCTTCTATAAAAGCTGGCCAAGCCAAATCAGGCCGTTATCCAGACACCAGCAGACAACAGCGTCTATTCCACTGTGTCAGGGCTCTGCCCCCAGTGACACTTGAGGGGGCTTGCCAGGATTAGGAGACTGTAATTGCACTGAAGTAGCAAACAGAGACTTGACTCACTTGACCGAGTAGGTGATGGCTCTAAATCACATGCACTTCACTGTACCACAAGGTATATGTGTGCAATCAGACCCAGGGGTATCCTTTGAGAACAAGGGCTGGCATTAAGCCTCAGACTAGGGGAGCACTTCTCAGACTCTGTCCATCATCTTATTCTAACAAGATGATGAAAATCAGATTTTCTCCTCCCAGCTAAAAGCCCACTGCTGCATGTTTAGCAATGTCACCTCCTTCAACATCTGTCTTATTTCAATTTCCCCCAAAGTCAAAGCAAAGGATGATGGAGCAGGCGTTCCCAGGAACCAGCCCAGAGCAGCCCTACCAGTGACAATAGATGTTATCACCTTAAATCCTTTCCACAGTTCCGGAACACGGCCAAGCGGCCTCAAGCAAGGGGTGTCCCTGCTAGCTCATGACAGCAAGAATCCTCTCCTCCCAGCTCTTCCACTATAGCAAAACCCAACCAATAATTACTGCTGCAGGTGTCTATTTTATGGTCTCACTGCTGGGTACCAGGGCAGGGCACCTGAGCCCCTGACAGTCCTCTTACCAGCAAACCTAAGCTCTTGAGAAGGGTTCTGCCCAGTAAGAGATCTGTCAGCACTCAGCTGCCTGCAAGCCTCTCTGAACATCCCTGTGAAAGGAAATCAAAACACATTAAAAAAACTGAATGTGTGGTTTATTATACTTAAGATGCTATTTGTTTATAGTGTTTAAATATGTCTGTCACACAGTTATCAGTAAATGAGTGTAATTTTACATGTTCAGTATTTTGATACACAGTACAGGACTACAAGTGTGGTAAAGGAGCGTGAGCAATTAATATTTCCTTGATGCACACATCAAACCTTGCAGCACCACTTAAAAGCTCAGAGTAAGGACTCAAGATGCAGTATTACAAGCACTACTAAATCAACCAAGAGACATACCTATATTAAACATTAGAGAAACAGAACAAATAACACAAAGGTTTAATGTTTAAGATTTGATACAGGATTAAAATACTAATATTTTTAATGTCCTGGCTTCAAATTAATAAATATAAAAACAATATAAAAATATACACCAGTTGATAAAAGGATGCACTGAGTCAGGTTAGAAAGCTAAATTTCACTTTCAAACGTATGCAGGTATGTCTTTAGGGAGAGGATTTCTGTGTAGCTGCGACTGGTCTTTCGGAAGAAGTCCAAGCTGGTGAGCTGTTCGATGTCACGGACACGTGCAGTGTGCATCTTAAGAAGATCTTCAACCCACTTTGATTCATCCTCCAAGCTCTGGGAAAGAAAAAGAAATTTTAGAACACATCTTGTCAAAAATCACCTCCAAAAGCAGATGCAACTTGTCTACGTGTTTGTTCCAGATTTGAAGGATCTTTGTGCCTTATTCAAGAATGAGTAAGGTAAGTGAGTTCCAAGAAAATAGACTTGACATTTAACAAGTAAAAAATCCTACCATTTTATTTCAGTACCCATTTTAGGATGGGGTTAGCACAAAGACCATAGCCATCTAGAAAAAGCTAGCCTCAAGTTGCAGGTGTTTCAGAAGAACAGCTGTATGTTTTTAGAAGATCCACTGGTCACTCCATGCTTTTTCATCTCACAGAAAGAACTCTGTATTAATCACTTTTGTATCACCAAAGCCCAAACTCTAGGCTGTCTAGCTTTGAATCCTATGCCTACACATTATACTCAATTGACCATCACATCATCTAATACAGTAATATTTTAATCTTTCCACTTTACTTTTAGGGGACCTTTACAATTCATTACACAGTTGGGACAATGGTTATGTAGGTACCTAAAAACTCTTGTTATTGGAACACATGTATTATTCACTGATAGAAAAAAGAATTTCACCAAGCATTTCCCAATACAAAGAGAAAAAATAATCAGGAAGGTTATGCTACCAGAGTGACTGGGGTAAGGTTGTATTCTTTTAGGGGATAGCTGCTGCCTCATGCCTTGTGCCAGCAGCAGCACATGTCGGATTCATCCACAAACTAAGCTAACTTGCAAACACATCAGAAAATCAGCCCTGCAAAACACAGCAGTGACTGGCTGTTTGTGTGCCTTAACCAGCCCAGCAACATGTGCCACTGCACCCAGGCCTGGGCACTGCACAACGGGGAGCAGACGTGGGAAAAGGACAAAGCAAACAGGACTTTTTCCCCTTTGGCCCCTCTGGCTGGTACCTCCACACCACTGCTAGGGAAGAAAGTTAGGAATGGTGGGTTGTATCTCGGGTATTTAGACTTCATGTGTGTTACTTGGTAATCTTGCTGATAAAAATCTATTTCTGGGCCTATTCCTGGAAATGAACCCTTTCCTGACTGTCTCAGCAAGGTCCTCCCACCAGATGATCCTCTCATGGATCAAGACTAAGCTCCAGCAATGCCAGAGCCTATCCAGTGCAGTAGTGGAGCCAGAGACCAGGAAGTGGGTCACCCAACAAAGGCCAGGAGGGTGAGCATGATCGTTTGCACAGAGAGGACACCAAGTCCCAGACAGATCACAGCTGGCTGCTCTAAAGCAAACGTCCATGACCCAGTCAGCACCTGTTTGGTTCAAAGCTCTCAGCCCCAAACCAGCTTTCCTCTCCATATCACTAACAACCTGATGACCAAAACCAGGTCTGGAATGAGAAAAGAAAGATGCCAATGAAGAGGGAAGAAGAGGGATTGTGTCCCGCTCACTCCCCCTTGCCTGCAGTGCCATGCTCCAGGGATGCCACCTGGCAGCATGTGGCCACAGGAAGCCCCTGCTCAGCCTTCAGCCTGGCAATCAGGAGTCTGCAAACAGGCCTCAATAGGGTTGTTAGTGAAAATGCAGCCACTGGGATATGTTTGCTTTCTTCAAGCTTTTCTTCTGAGCAGGAAATCTGCAGAGCTCAAAAGGAAGTTATGAGTGAGCTACAAAACTCACTTTTTTGAATACAAGCAGTCTGCAAAAGATCTTCAACATGAATAAATCACAGGATGGAGAGGATTGTTTAACCTAATCCAGCAAGACAGCATTTGCATGACTCCAGAAAATCAGTCAACTGATCTACATTTTACTTTTTCCAGTCCACAACTGGCCCATGAGGCCTCAGGTCCAGCAGCAAGGATTTTAAATATAGTGATCAATTAACACAGTACTATATTACCACATAACAATGAATGAATTGTATACATTTAAAATTACAGTTTTCTCCAGCTTTAGTGCTTAGGCTCACCTCAATAATAAGGATAGAAAGAAAAATTAGCAATTGAAAATATGGAGATAAATAGAAATATGACAGCACTTAGGATGCTAACCAAAAATCCAGTGAAAAAAATACCAGATACTCTGCACAAGAATCTCTCTAAATATCGAATGGAAAGCTGAACATGATGCATGTAGACAGGTAGGTGAGTAACTCACTTAAGAAAAGAAATTTAAATGTTTTGCTGAAAGAGAAAACAGTGTCCTGGAGGAATTTTTTAGTAGTTTCTAGGGATCCTTCAAATTTGGTCTTGGAAAGGACTTTGTGTAATGTTTTCATACATACTTCTTGTGCCAAGGTAAAAAGCTAGTAAAAAGCCCCAACAGCTGGTAAATCCTGTCAATGCAGAGGAAGACTGGAATAGCATAGTGGAGGGTGCAGATGCAGGAGGTCCTAGGATAGCATGAAATTGGGTTATCCAGCTGATAGACAGAAGGACCTGAGCGTACCAGCTGAGCACTCATGTGAGCCACCATTACAACACAGCTATGGAAAATGCAAATTATAGGTAGTATCAGAGGAGTTGTATCCAGTGGAAAGAAAACCATTTTCATTTTGAGATATAAGTTTCAGTACTTAATCTCATTCACGATGCAGGCAAAAAAAAAAAAAAANGATGAGATGTATAGGAAATCTACCAACAGTCTCATCTTCTACAAGAGCAAAAAGGATCCTGGATCTTCCATGAGTAGAGAGAAGTATTTGCCTTGAGAATCAACATAAATCATCTCTAGGGTAAATCCCAGAGAAGGGCTATTTAAGACATAGAAAAATGTTGACACAAGAATAAATGGGCATAACCTCACCTTGAATAAACACATTTTAGAAAAGGAACAAATTCAGATGAGGAGAGTAGTGGTGTTCTTCAACGGCCGTGTGAAGAGAGAGAATGTGTGTACAGCTAGAGCAGAGCAGAGGGAAAGCTAATATTTCCTCAAATCTTAAAAGAAAACTGTGCAGAGGTTAAGGTAAAATTCCTATATTATCCTATGCATTTCATCCATGAAGTATGGTGAGGTTTTATGCAATTACTTCTTTGAACACCATGTGCAAAAGAAAGGCTGATGATGGATTTCAACGGCAAAAATTTGCCTAAATGTATTTTCATTCAAGAGCAACATTGAAATATTCTTGGAGTGGTTCTTTACTCTATTGGTATGGACCAATATCTGCTAATGACCTTGCAGAAGTTTCTCTCAAACTGTAAATACATACACTGTAAGCAGCATGACCTACAGAGAAAAGAACTCTGGTTTGAAATGTAAGAAATCAAAGATTACAAGAGACCATTATTGTAAAGAGCTCATAAAAAAAGATTTCAGCAGTTTAAGAGAACTATGACATGCAATATAAGGAGGAAAAAATAAATTACTTTGTCATAAAAATACATATGGGCAGAGTTACAAGGGCAAAGACACTAATAACTTCCAAAATAGTAATTTCCAGATCACTAACTGGATCTTGATTCAGAGAAAAGCAGTCCAGTGAAAAACCACAATGCAATTTATGTAGGACTTTCTGAAAAAGTGGTGGAAGACATCTCTGCCCAAAGCAGTTGAGGATCCACACAGGGGAAAGCCAGATCTGCTCAAGAGAGAGGGATACCACTGCAAAAGCATAGGTTTAAAAAGTGGGCCCTGAAAGCAAATAGTGTTTGATGACTGAAAAAGAAACAGTGCTCAAGGTCAGCTGTGTTCAGAATTGGAATGACTATTTCTGCCTGTAGCTGGAATAGGAGTCTTAGCTTTTTATGCCAATACAAAACTTGTAACATTAATGTTTTCATTCAGGAAACGGTTGTTTGATGAGTGAGAAAGAAACAGTGTTCCAGGTGAATTGTGTACAGAGTTGGAATTATTATTTCTGCCTGTCGCTGGAATAGGATTTTTACCTTTTTTGCCAATACAAAATTCATATTATTAAGGAGTTCATTCAGGAAACAGTCTCCTGGCAGCCTATAGTGAAGTGTCTGTGTGCAGGAATCCACACAGCTGTGTAATGGGAGAACAAGTTCAGGCGGAAGGACAAGTCTAAATACAGCTGCCTGGGAGTTCTGCCGTCCTCACAGAGTGCCAGAGCCCACGGGGGACCCAACACCCTCCTGCCACACAATCAGCTGCCAAGTGTGCACTGTCTGCAGTGCTGAGAAGACCTAAGCCTTCATCAAGATTCTTACAGTAGAGGATCTTGCCTCCTAATGGAAGATAGAAAAGAAACCAGGAGCGTGTTTGGCCATCTCTATAATAAGAAGCCAAACTTTTCCCTTGAATCAAGGTGTTCTGGAAACAGCAAGAATTAGCATTCTACCCTTGGCAGGTTATAACATATACTTTTAATACTGTGTGGGTTGGATGTAATCATGCTGACTGATGCACCCAGACTGCCGTAGCAGACAGATTGCATTGTACCTGCAAATGGAAACTGATCTCCATAAAAACATCAAGCTTGCTGCCAGCACAGTATGTCTACACATATAGCCTCCCCACAATCTGCTCTGAAGTTAGTGACAAAATGTGGAATCCTACAGGCAAAAAAAAATACTGCCAACCTACTGTATGTCAGTTATTCCAGACAATTTTAGGTGCAGTAACAGTCCCATATTTTGGTGCTATCATGGAGGACTGCTTTTGTCTAATGAGCTAATGACACTTTACAGAGGCACTGCCCTGTGCTTCCCATGCAAGACATCAGTGAACACTTGCTTTTAATAGTAATGGGTTTTCACGTGTCCCAGGGACATGTTTACCACAGGCTGCAGTAGTGCAACAGAACTTACATTGCAGCTCTCATCATTGTCAGGCCGGTGGGGAAGGATGTATGAGAGAACAGACAGTGGTCCATCACACTTGTCAGCTGGCTGAGTGAAATCCAAGCAGCTGGTTATGATGGCATAGTAATGAGTTGGAACAGGGATTGCACTGCCTTCCACAAACCTGGGGGAATAAAGCAAATATTTATCCACAAAGGATGAACTTGTTTGGAAGAAGGTTACACAAACAACATGGTCTTTCCTCTCCTACGTGTGAGGACACACATACATTGTTGAGATGTGTTTGATTCTTGAACGCTATTGAAAGTGAGCATCCAATTAGCTCACACTGTGCTACAGAAATACCTCATGCAGTGCTGAAAGGCTTCTTCAGTTCAGAGACATAGAGAGAATGCATTACTGAATTAACAAAGGACTTCAGCATGTAACTCAATAGCACAGCTCTTAAGTTCTGCAGAATTTCAGAGACAATAGACTATGTGGAACTGAATTCAACTTCATCTCAAGGATGAAAACAATTTCAAAGTCAAGGTGAACAGTTAACTGCTGAACTGTCGTTTCCTTATTTTTACCATTGTCCTACCTACATGGGCATTCAGTCCCAATAACTTTAGAAAGAGCTAGAAAATTGTGTCTCCTCCCAAAAAATTAAATAATGTGCAGGTGATTAATTGTTTAAGATAAAGGCATCATCAAGAGAAGCTACAGCAAGCCAATTTAAAGACAAACTCTTACTGTTTTATTTTGTCAGGTGTGTCATGTAAACCATCAAAGTCATAGTCAAAGATTGGTCCACTGATAACATTGACTCCATTTCGTTCAGTGGCATATCTCTTCACCAAAACCCTTTGGAAATAGTTCCATACCTCTGTGGAGGAAAAAAAAATCAAACCAAATCAACCAATCAACCAAAAGTAATGAAAAAAAATAAAACCCAAAACAAACAGAAAAAACCCAACCAAACAAAAACCGCACAACCCATCAAGATTTAGGCAAGTCAAAATATGTCAAGATTATAAACAGTTTTTTCTTCCTGAAGATAAAGATCCAGAGGATATTATTCATATGACAGTAGGGGAGGTCAAAGACTATGCATTACAGAGTTACTGCAGCTTCATTCAGTCTTGTCAATAAAGGCTATTCAGACTTTGTTCTCAGTTGATTTTTTTCCCCAAGCAGCGATTAAGGAAATGCATGGTACCACTCCCAGGCTGGCATTGCCATAGGCCTTGCACAGAGATTCTGCTGTTCCTTCACCAAGCTGTAGAGACATCTATTCACACATTTTTGATATCCCTGTAAACACTGCCTTTGTCTTTGTTATTGGCTTACAGGGAACTGTGCTGGGGTGGCCAGTTTTGGGGTTTTTTTTTTTTTTTTAATTTTAAAAAGGATACATCACTGTGATTAAAAGCTAAACTCAAACATTTTAAAAGAAAGGGAAATGCAAAGGTCAAAGGTCATATTAATTCTGTTAAATTCTCCTTCGATACAAAATGTTTAACTTTTAAACAAGGTACCATCAAGTATCACCAAAGTCATGTTATTACAGCAAGGTTTGGGAAGAGCGTGATACACTTTCTTCCACCATGTCACCTCAACAAGTTAAGATTTTTGCAGAGATGGGAACCACAATAGAATCTCCAGTGACACCATGCATTTTGTGCTTTTTTTCCTTTTTATTTTAACTAACAGAAGTGTGAGTAAACAAAATTTCTCAGACTTGTAAGAGTTTAATTCTTTTCTTGCCAGGTCAGACCATTAAGTCCATGGTTCCCTGGAGCTGGTGGCAATGCCAGCCTTAGAAAGCCCTCTTGTAGACCTTGTCCTAAGATTGCTCAGTGCCACATGCAGTCCCAGCTGGGGCTGATGCCCAGGGCCCAGCCAGCAGTGGTCTAACAAAAACCTCAGCCTAATCACCTGGCAATACCACTCCTCCAGCTGCTCACTCCTCCAGTGCATGTGCCTTGACAACGAAAACAGTCCAAAAGGGAAAGATTCCCTCTCGCCTCATTGCCTCGAGTTTTGTATCTAAATCAGATCCCTGCTCCACTTCCCACTGCAATCACATACAGAGCAATGCCAGGGCAACACCAGGCCAGCCCAGAAGTATCATTCTTGTAGCTCCACAAAGCAGGAGCTGCTTAAGCCAGTCCCACTGGAAAAGGGACACAAAGAATTATTGCCAGTAGGGATGGATGGGACAGTAAATTATAAAACCAAAAAAGAGTAGGGGGCCTCTGCATAACACTGCCCCCTCCTATTTTATCTGTTATGGAAAAAGATCCATATAAAGAGCTTATACTTGGCTCTCAGCGCTGCAACCTGCACTCATGGAGTGGTTTGTAATCCTCCAGGAACAACATAAGTACCAGAATTTTTTTGTAAGGAACCTTCACCCACGTGTGAAGAAGGCCACAAAATGAGCTGTTAGAGGTGGTTTGTTCCCCTGTGATTAGCATTTCAGCCAAATACTTAGATTAACATTAGCATTATGAGCATTTTCATGAAGTGATTCAGGAGTGGGAAATCCCCAACAATTTTTCACTCTTTAATCAGTCAAGTGCTTTTGCTAAAATTTCCAGCAAACATCGCCACTTGGTCTTACAGAGAGGTTTTTCAGTTAAAAACACTCTTTTCTGGTTAAAAAGAAAAAGGCTCCCATAGGCTTTGATGTTTATCCAAACTTCTCTGGCCTAAAATCTGAATTGGAAATCTCATAACAGGCTCTTGAGATTCTTCCAAGGCTTGTTAATCCTTGCCAAGCCAAAAATGCCACCAGAATAGTTTGATGGTTTTCCTACCTCTTGGCAAGACTAGAGAGAAAAGAGATGTGCAGACAAAAGAAATGTTACTAATATTACCCTAAAGCACTGAAAGTTTCAGACAGGTTTAAATCATCCCTCATTTTCCATAAATTGGGTTTCTCTTCTTTTTTCTTATTAGGTAATAAATATGTTCAGTCTCCCTCTAAGGGCATGGAGAAAAAAATAAAATGTAATCACTTGTCCCTGAACTACAAAATGTCAAGGGCACACTCCCAGGCTTGGGCACGCTTTCAGGCTCTAGTTGTTGCAACAACTCTAGTTGTTCTAGTAAGTTCTGCACTAGCTTGGGCTACAGACAAGAGAATCTGAATGGTCTTACAGAAAGTGAATTACTATGGCATGAAGCACATCTGCAGATGTACAGCATGGCTGTGCCCTTACGTTAGCTCAGCACCAAGGAAAAGAAACATTTCTTAAAACTTAAACCTTTCTTGTGGTATTTTGCCTGCTCATACCTAGCACTATACAGGTGTTCACAGGTATTATCTGCTGGCAATAGGTAACTGAATTGTATGCTCTATTCTCCTATCAATTCATTCCATAATCCAACACAAAATTAAAAAAAAGCTTGCTGGTAAAGAGAATTATAGTCATGGAAAGAGCACTTACTTTTGAAGGCAGGATACATTGGAATGATATTTGTTATTAGAAAAGCATCGTATTTTGCTTCTGCAGAGGAACTTAATTCTGAAAACAGGGAAACCAAAAATATTAATAAGACAAAAGAGAAGAATTTCAGAGAATACAAAAATGTTTTGAATATGGTTTCAGACATTAACCAAAGGGAATACTGCAATCTAAACAGCAATCTGAATGCTATATTCAGAAGTACACTCTGCATATACAAAATTTGTCTTTAAGGTGACAGCTAAACATGGAAAGGAAGAATTTTATCTTTGCTTAAATTGTCAATCTGTTCAAAATATTTTCATACAGCTCATCTATTTTTGCTGTTTTAAAAAGCAGAGAGCTCTGCAGGCTTTTATAAAAGAGGCCAACAATTTCCTCAGAGAGGAGTGTGGGATTATCTTCAAGTTCTGAGCAAGCCTCTGCACCAGTAATTCCATTTCAGAAGTCGACCATAAAATATTTCAGCCACTGAGTGAGGAAGGCAGAGCAATGAAGTTCACAACTGCGAGACAGTTGTGCCCCTTCAACATTTACAAATCCCAGAAGATCATTGATCCAATCCTGAAGCAAAGCAAGCACATCAGGAGAATAGAGGATGCTTGTTTACACAAGTTATCACTATTTCTATACGATGGTAGAAATTTATAGACTATGCAAGAATCTAATTTGGATTTATAAATTAAAGCTATGTTTATCTTACTGGTGTTTTTATTCAAGATTAGTCTGTTTATATCTGGTGGGGTTTGCCTGGAGTGTGTTCATACCAAAGGTTTTCCCTAACAAAGCAAGAAAATTACAAAATCCCTAGGTACTAAAAAGCCATCTAAACTTACGAGGAGGGAAAAGGAATCCATAGGACAGCTGCTTGTCGCCTCTGTAGGCAGCACAGCTCTGGCTGTTCCCTGGAGAAATGCGGAGGTCAGGCCTCACACAGCTGGCCAGGTGCTCCGGGATACCTGAGACCTCTGCCTGCATTGAGGAACATGGACACAACCAAAATGTCATTTCACCTTTTACAGATAAAAGGAAACTAGGTCATATACTTGACAGACTACACAGCAGGCCTTGTAAAATAAACCACTTGGCTCTACAACCAAATCCTGCTCCTGCATTGCTGCACAGCCCCTTCTTCAGGGAGCAGAAATCCCCATGGGAGATAATTCAAATTAAGTCACTCATAATAAAACAAACCCCCATTGAACAAAACTTAAAAATAAAATTAAAACAGGATAAGAAATATACAACCCTTCTGCCTTAAAATTCTCTCATGAAGGAAATAAAAGAATTTGGGCATCGTTTACAATGGTACTTGACATAATTTCTGTTGGGAAAGTCTCCCTGGGGAAGAGAAATTTTAGGACTTCAAGAACACATTTCCCCAAGATTTTTAAGCACATTCCAAGAGTAGAGACAACACTAACCTGTTTGGAAATAGTGTAGGATGTCCAAAGAGGCATCAGGAATGTTTCACTGTAGCCACTTTCAAAGTCATGGTGATGCAAGATATTGTATTTTGTGCGGTACAGTACTGCAGGCCGTCCATATAAAAGATGCTTCTCTAACAAAAGAAATTATATTTACATTTATTACTGGAAACCTTAAGGATGAAAAAAAAAAGTGGATTGGCCTTCCATCAGATGCTGATTTTTCAGTGATCATTAATGGGATACTGAGCCCAAGTAACTACTAAGGAAATCTTTTGACAGAGGGAGAAAAACAGCTCTTCAACTGTTCTGGCTGCAATCCCCATTCCAGGCTCACAAACACCCTTTGGGATTAAAAGTCCCTTCTACACTTGAAAGCTTGTTTGTGTCACGGCATGTAGAGAGGGTGTTTTTTCCAAAAACAGGAGACTCTTCAACGATTTTTGTGTCTACATCTCAGTCACATATGAGGTGATAAGCACTTTATTTTTCACAGCTTTAAATCAGTCCCTAGTCTATCAGTCCTGCCACTCTTCAGTGGACTTCCTCTCCTTCCCACATTTTCTGTAAAGACGCCCTCAAAAGGGAGGCAAAAGTGGTCACTCACTAAAAGAATAGTATTTTCCCACTTGGATGATACAGATTTGTTCTGAAGTCTGATGTGCTATTTTTTGACAGTAATATCAATGAAACAAACTAAGAAAAAAACCTTTTCCTAACTTTGGCTACAAAAAGACACCTCCAGCTCTGTAAAAACTGCCCTTCTTCATTCTTGGTGATAAGCTACAGTTAAATGTCCTTAGATAACTCTGACAAGCTTGCTTATAAAAAAGACAAAAACATCGAAAGAGATAGAAGAAAAATAAATTTCCTGGATAATCTTGCATTGCCCTTTACAGTCCATTGAATTTGATAACCTTCTGGCAAACACACTTGGCTTGCTTTTGGAAATTAAAACACAGAAACAAGGAAAGTGGCCTAACACAGTTCCCAGATAGGCATTTAACCTGAAAGAAAAGGGCATGTTTTATTAGTGCTTGAGTACAAACAGAGGATGTTTTTATAGGGTACAAGAAAAAAAGTAGGAAAGGCCTATTCTAAGGACAAAGATGATAAACTGCTTTATTCAAGAGAAGCTGAAGTCATCTTTTTCTTCTGCCTGTGAACAACAACATAGTGCAACAGTGTTGTAAAGTGCACCATGAAGTAAAAAAAACTTTCATGCAGCAGAACTGCTTGTTTAAATAAATAATTGAACAGAGAACTGACAAATGAGCAAGTGCAATTGGTTTAAATGCTTACATCTTTAAATACACCAAAAATACTATTTTTATATTACTACAGTGAAGAAGAATGAAAACCAGAAATCAAAATAAAGATGTTGAGGTTTAAACAACAACACTGAGGATGTTTTTTCCTGACACCATAAATTGCCACATTGAAGAGCAGCTCTTCTTTAATTGGGAAAATTAGTTTAACAAGATGAAAGCTGCAGAAAGGCAATTTAACTCACAAAGAAGAGGAATAAGGTCACCTTTAGAAACTACAGGATAGGCTGCATTGCCCATTCACAACAGAGAAATTGAAAATATCTTCTTAAGGGAATTAAAACAAATCTCCCTAATAATCTGAACAATGCAATTTGAGTTACCTAAAAAATCCATGTCTAAACTCAAAGCTTAAGAAATTGCTAATTTGGACAATTGTTATGGTAAGGGAAATGCTGTGCATTATTATGCTGAACTCGATCACCACTGTGAGAAGGAATATTCTGCTTTGGTTCGCCTTTCAGTAGTGCTGCTCAGAAAAGCAGTTCCAATCCCCTCTCCTCTGCTGCTATTGCTCCACTTTAGCCTGGACCACAGCCCTGGTGCAGCTGAGAGTGCAGCCACACAGAAGTCAGCGCTGGCACACAGCAGGAATTAGTGTCCAGGAGAGCTAGGAATGCTTTCTCTGAGAGTAACCTTGACTTGAACACTGAGGAGCAACAGAATTGCCCTGAGCAGCCTGAACTAGTAGAGCACTTGTTTCACTGTGTAACCTGGACCCTAAGAGCCAAGCATTAAGACTTAGTCAGGGATTGTAAAAGCAGCTGTAGCATCCTTTCTAGGTGAAACTGAAGCCTGGATAACTATGGTAAAAGCCAGCATGCAAATGTGGCCTGGTTTTTTGCCCGTTTACAGTCTGTGGTTGAACAGAATAATGTCTCATGCACCCTCTCCTTCCCTCATCTCTCTGACTTCACATCTGAGCTTAAAACTTCTAAAGGTGATGGAATGGAAGAGTTAAAATTCGCATCACTTTGAACAATACTGTCGAAAAGACAGTTTACTACATGTTACCTAAATCACAGCAGGAGTTGCTCTGATATTAATGATGCAAAGTAATTTACAAAAGAAAATTAGATCAGCTTTCATTAACTGAGGCACCAGGCTCTTACCTTCTGTTCCCTTGACATGAAAACGCTTGTTGAGTTCATCCAACTTATTCTTCTCAAGAACAGAAAAAAAAAAGGAATGAGATTAGGACCACTGAAGCATTCTGACATCTCATTTTACTAGGCATCTAACAAAACAAAACTAGTGCTATAAGACAGTGAGGATTTTCTTGTCTCCTCTTTTACAAAAAGACGTAATTTTTCCAAGGGGGCACAAAGACTTCACAGGAGGGACCTGGGGATTTCTTACAGATCAAACCCTCTCAAAAGTAAATAAAATGGCTACAACTTTTCCAAAAACTACCTCCACAGCTCCTAAACACCTACCTTATCATCACATGTACATCCTATATCAAAATCTGATGCAGAAGGCAGAGCTACAGGATACAGTGGTTTAGCAACTTCATCTGGCACAGTTGGTTTATAAACATTGGCTCTCAGCAGGTGATTTAAACTTCCATGGGTGCCATTATTGGGAGCAGGCTTTAACCCAAGCAGATCTATGAAACCACCAAGGAAAAATGAATGGTGGTTAGACTCCAAACACATATTCAGCAGCAACTCTATTGAGCCAACATATTTATTAGTAATACTGTTTACATACACAGCATGTTAGTAAAAGCTTTTAATGTAATAGAAACACTGATCTTCTGTGCAAATCATAAAATTGCAAATGTCGCATGAATGCTGTCTTTGTCTTTATAACAAAAAGTTAATTTGCATCAAGACACTGGAGAAGTTTAAAACTGAACAAAGTTTTATTTTAACTACTCCTTCAGCTTCCAGTGCGAATCTATGGTCAATGTGCTGACCTCACACCAAAAATCTGTAACACAGTGATTGCTAAATAAGGACTAATTTACCCTTCGGTATTATGAGTCTGGGGGGGAGAAAAAGTGAATTTCATCTTTGAAACACCTTAAGGTTTTATTGTGAATTACACCTTGGAAGTTTCATTGTTCTAGAAAGATGAGTACTAAAGAAAAGACCTTAATGAATACCTGTATACATTATCAGATTCTTCTTCATGGCTTCAGTACAAATTCGGGAAGCATAATCATACCAGGAAATGCCATAGAAAATTAAGTGATCAACCTGAACTGCTGCCTGAGACATACAGGTGGTGCAGAATCATTCTCTGAACAGAAATCTCCTTCCTAGACAGCTGAGATGTGGACACCACACATTGTAGGGGTGTTCATTTGATCTCTGCCAAGCTGCAAACATCAAAACTATAGTAAGCCCCTTTACTGGCCAGCTCCAGGCAAACTGAGACCCCTGAGAAGTGCCTTCAGCCCTCCTGGCAAATGCTTGGGGAAGGGGGACTAGGTGAAAAACACTGGTAGGAAGTCAGGACATCAGCTCATGGGTAACTAAATGAAGCCCTGTTAAAATAAGTTGCTGCTTTTGCAATTTCTTAAGCAGGCAGCTTACCACACATGACGTTGTAAAGTTCAATGTTTTCAAAAGGAGGCACTTTGGTCTTGTACTTGAAGGTAGGGCCATAACCTATAAAGACAGTCTTAAAAAAAAAAAAAAAAAAAGAAAGAAGAATATGAAAAAAGAGCATTAAAATAAAGGGGTTTTTCACCGAATATTTATGTTTCAGAGACCTTCAATCACCTTCCCAGACATTACTCATACCTGCATGCTGTTTATCTTGTTGTCATAGCCATGGTCTCCATGAAAGAAACATTTTCCTGTTGGTTTCTTGTAAACATCCACAGCTTTCCTAAATTGAAAAAGTATTAGAAATTTTCCTCAAAGCTGGCTGACCTGACAACATCCTTTGGGGCAGGAAGGATAAGGTTACAGGGCAATGCATTGTTTATCTTTCATGAGTAGCAGCAGTAGGGACTGCAGGCTTATACAGCATCCCCAGGGTTTGTCCCTCTACCCCCACTCTAAGTAACAACTCCTATTACTGATAAAATCCTTAGCATCTATTATTTTTTTTTTTATTTTTTTTTTTTAAATCTATCAGATTTTTTCATATCACATAATCTCCTGCAGACTGGAGTGTTGGACCTTACTCTTCCAATCCTCAAAAGGCCAACAGAGGCTGCTCAGAAAGCACTTTTGTGATATTACAGTGCTGCTAATATCATACAATGCTATAAAGTGCTTTAGCCTGTTTGCCTTCAGTCCAATAAACAAAAATAGACAGCACAAACAAAGATGAAAAAAGAAAGATTTTCATGAAGACAAATAGCTGGGATAGTAAGTGCTGTACCATAGGAATGCTAATTATAAGCTTGTTATTGAGATGGGTTTTTTACAAAATATGTGGAAAAAATAAATATTGTGTCATAGGAATTATAATCACCATCTTGTTTCAGAGTAGTTCTATGCAGTTTTATAGGGCCACTAACAAGGAATACATGCAGAGGACGACATTATCCTACAAATTAATTTCTTCCTCTGCAATAAAATAATGCTCAGTCAAAGTTTGATTTTGGCCTTATAAATTACTAGAGTTACAGCAATCAGGGCTGTAACTACCATTTTGCTGTAATTAACAATTACAGTTACACTAATGAATGAATTACTGGGAATGAGATCTCTGAAAATTAATCAAAAAGCCAAAGAAAGGCTGATGTAATTAATAAGAAATTACTAATCCCATCCATTCCAGTAAAATTCTTAAAAATAAAGCTTTAATAGACTAAAATTCAGAGTTTGATTCTTTGAAATATACGTAACCCCAGCCATGGGGCAGCCTGCCAGCAGCCAGTGGAGTTATGCAAGAAAGTAAATGGGGTTTCTCATTCACTGCTTTGGCAGAGTGATATTGCATAATTCATGGAAAGATAAGCACAGATGTCAAAAGGCACTTACAACACACTGTGTGTTTGTATGGCAGCTATATGGGCAAAAAACCCTACCATAATTTAAAGCTCATAACAGACTACCATGAGCCAAAAGCTGTGTCATCTTCCAAGAAGCACTGAGTCAGATTCATGCAAGAAGACCCTACCATTGTCATACTGTAATACACAACACGTGTCAAAGTATATTCAAATGGAAAGCCATGCATGATCCATAAACAAAGGCTACTCCTCTCCTGTTCACTCCATACATGTATGTGCCAACTTGTTTTTGCTTATTCAATTTTCAGCTAGCTAATAAACACTGCCCATATTCTATAACCAAAAATTCAGTCATATGAGTAAGAGAAACACAAACCAGAGTTTTGCATGAACTAAAGCATCCTGGATTTCTGTGGATTTGTTTTGAAACACAATACACTGACAGCACAGCACTTTGATGGCCACCCTGTCACATCCTTCCACATGTTCTCAGACATTCACCCACTCTGCCAATATCTCCATTTTCTTTCCATTCACCCATTGCATCCACTCAGACTCTTGTTCCCTAACATCCCCTCACCACATAAGCCTGCCCCTTCCGCCCATATTCTCTGCTCCCCAATGGGAGTAAGGTTGCACCTCATTAGAAAGGCTTATCAGCTTCTACATTTGAGCTAATTAGTCAAAAAACACCAAGTTCCTTCAGTAAATCAGTCTGGGTTTCTACCTTTTATCCAGAAACTGATCTTCCCACACTTTAAAATATTTTGTGTTCTCAAAACTCAAGGGTAGAGGAGCAGGATGCTAACAGACAGGGCAATCCTAAGTGTCCCATTTCCTCAGAAGAAAGCCCAAAAACCAGGATGGAAGCACGAGCAGAAGTTTACCTTGCCACGTGCCATTTGCGATCCACCAGTAAATGGACATCCTCAATTCTTCGGTTGTTAGCATAGTGCAAGCGTTTGGGCAGGTGCTGTTTCAGGTAAGGCTTGAAGTGCTGGTCAGGCTTTCTACACTGAAAAATAAATGGTTACAAATAGCACACTGTCAGAGAGATTAAGATGCTCATAAAACCTTTGATTACAGAAATCAAGCTGTTAAGGTCATCACTGATAGTGTCTGGAAAACGAAGTGTACATCTAGAGTATGTAGTCCAACCATTTCTGTGCAGTATTTGCATGCAGCCAAGGCTCAGGGAGCCATTCAAAGATATATTTGGAAAGTTTCATTCTCGTGACCGTCCTTATGAAGGCATCAAACAAAATATCACACGTATTTAACTCACAGATGAAGACTTTCATTCTAACTGGACCAAAGCTTAAGTTCCAGTGGAAAACTGAATGCTCAGAAATACACCTCATCTGCAGATATACTTAAAGCCATCTGGTTACAAAATCTGGCGGGGGGGGNCTTCTTCCATTAATGGCAAGGTTACCGTTGAAGGCTATCAAATGCACATTTTCAGCATCTTCAAACTGCTAGTAAAATGTTTACCCTAAAAGATTACTTTCCAATTCTGAAGCAATGAATAAATAGACTCAATTCAGGGAGTAAAGACAGTCCAGGAGATTCTGTCCCTGCACTGCCCAAAAAGGTTATAAAAGCTACGAGAGCACCAAACAGTGGAAAACATGACAAACATTAATCTGTGCTCATGAAGGGCACCATTTAACATTCTTTAGTTATAATAATAGTTGATTGATTTTCCTGTTTAATGAGTAAGAAAAGAAAGCTGAATACTGCCACAAGTGAACAGTGAAGTATAGACAGATACCCCCCAGTCCTAAATACTTACTGTAAGGTTGGCAACAATCACTTTAGGGTCATCTGTTAAGCAAAGGTTAAAAAGAAAAATTGAAAGATTAAAAATTTGCAAAAGAAAACACAATGTTTACAGAAGCATACTTTCTAATAATTCCCTGACTTTTACTAAAAGTGCTTTGTATATATCATAGAATCACAGAATCATTTGGGCTGGAAAAGACCTTTAAGATCAAGTCCAACCCTTAATCCAGGACTGCCAAGTCTATCACTAAACCATGTCCACAAGTGCCCATCTGTTAAATCCCTCCAGGGATGGTGACTCCACCACTTCTCTGCGTGGCGTGTTCCACTGCTTGACCAGCCTTTCAATAAAGAAATTTTTCCTAATATCCAATCTGAACCTCCCCTGGTGCAACTTGAGGACTTTTGCTCTGATCCTGTCCCTTGTTACCTGGGAGAAGGGGCTGACCCCCACCTGGCTCCAGCCTCCTTTCAGGGAGCTGTGGAGAGTGATAAGGTTTCCCCTGAGCCTCCTTTTCTCCAGGCCAAATATCCCCAGCTCCCTCAGCTGCTCCTCATCAGACTTGTGCTCCAGACCCTTTCCCAGCTCCAGTGCCCTTCTGTGGACAAACCTCACCCCTTTAATGTTCTTTTTTGAGTGAGAAGCCCAAACATGAACCTAAGATTCAAGGTGTGGCCTCACCAGTGCTGAGTACAGGGGGACAATCCCTGTCCTGGTCCTGCTGGCCACACAGTTTCTGATCCAGGCCAGGATGCCATTGGCCTTCTTGGCCATCTGGGCACACACTGGTTCGTGTTCAGTCACTGTTGACCAGCACCCCCAGGTCCTTTTCCAAGGGCAGCTTTCCAGCCACTGTTCCCCAGCCTGTAGGACTGCATGGGGTTGTTGTGACTGAAGTGCAGGACCCAGCACTTGGCCTTGTGGAACCTCACACCACTGGCCTTGGACTATTGATGCAGCCTGTCCAGATCCCTCTGCAGAGCCCTCCAACCCTCCAGCAGATCAACACTCGTGCCAAGCTTGGTGTTGTCTTCAAACTGATTCAGGGTGCCCTTGATCCTCTCATTCAGATCATCAATAAAGATATTAAACAGAACTGGCCCTGATACTGAGCCCTGGGGAACACTCTGGGCCTGGCCATCCAGACAGTTATTTACCCAGTGAAGGGTGCACCTTTCCAAGCCACAGCTTGCAGTTTCTCCAAGAGAATAATATGGGAGACAATATCAAATACTTTACAAAAATCCAGGTAGACAATATCCACAGAAGCAGGTCACCTTGTCATAGGAGGTCAGGTTGGTCAAGCAGAACCTGCCTTTCCTAAACCCATGCTGGATCAGCCTGATCCCCTGGCTGCC
The DNA here is from genome assembly GCA_013400775.1 of Chaetops frenatus. Lineage (NCBI taxonomy): Eukaryota > Metazoa > Chordata > Aves > Passeriformes > Picathartidae > Chaetops > Chaetops frenatus. The sequence continues at coordinate 329,903 of VZTR01009175.1, forward strand.
CTGCATGTGCTGTGTGATGGCTTGGTGACATGTAATTGCTTAGGTAGCGTTCTCACTCTTTTATAATCTGGGCCTTAGCTTAATACTTGTTTTCTGAAAACACAAACTTTCAAGACTTTTGGCTGTTTTACTTTAAAACAAAAAATTATCCCCGAACATCATGACTTTCCTTGAAAAATTTTGGAAGCACACTTGAATGCAACAGGGCACTTTGTTAGAAGAAGCAAGATAAATATGTAGCAATTTTTGGTCACTTTTAACGTTTGACTGATTTCACAGGCTACTGCTGAGTAAGTGAAAAACCACAGTAAATTGTTCTGGATTTGTCTTTGGGCTATTTAGGGGACATGCAAGATGTAGAAAGCCTAAACCCAGTAACAGTCCATACTAACTATTTTCTTCTGTGGGATGGGGGAGACATTTTTCAGTTATGAGAGAAAAAATAGGCTAAAAGAAAATATTGGGAAGTGAAAATCTCTTGTGCAAATACTAGTGTTTTGGTTGCTTAAGGCATGATCTTGCTGAGCTTGAAATGGGCTCTATTGCATCTCAAAACACAAGCTGCAGGCTTTTTGCATTGCAAAGGTGTGTTTGCAGTATTAATACAGTATTATGGAACAATAAAGAATTTTGTAATTTGCCATTTAAAGAGGCAAATCCAATTTCTAAAGGTAAGAAATATGCTTCCTCATTCTATGTTCAAACTTCTGGTTTATAAGCAATTGCAAATATTCAAACTAGGAAGCTGCAGACAGAGGCCAAAAGGAGAAAATGTTGTGTGGGAAAACCAGTGGTATGACTCAGAGGTCAGACAGACAAGCTGATCTTTCTGAAAGATATTGCCATTCATCCTCCAAGGAAAACTTATTTTTCTCAGTAACTTGGGAGGACAAGGATTGAAAGCTCTTTAAAGAAGAAGACTTCTCAGAACTAAAATTTGTTCTCAGTGGACTGTGGAGTGTAGGAATTCAGTCTCATGCTAGCCTACAAAGTTTGAACAGCACGTGCACTATTCTCAACAAATCTTTACACACTTACCATATATTCCTCGAGCATAAATACCCAGGTAAAAAATGTTTATAGTAAAATAAAGGCATACACAAATCAGTATTAAGGATGTTTTACCACATTCTTATGATTTTTGCTACTATTATGGAAGTATTTAATTTTCAAAGGTGGATCTTTCTATGATATTTGTCCTCAACCAGAGCATATCTGAAGTGTTGTGAGGGAACACTTGGCTATTCCAGCTATCTGATCTTCCCCTCTATCAAAAGTTGTCACTCTTGGAAGCATATGGTGCAAAAAACACAGGTACTTATGGTTTATTTATAAGTTACACAGTTTGCATGGAAGCTTAAACTGCTGGCAAAGCCAGGTTTGCCCTCCTATGCTGAACCAGAGCAGTCAGGGTCCTGGCACGAGCCCTATCCTGGTACTGCTGCCCTGGAGCCAAAAGGAGCTCAACTGGTCTGTAATGCTTGAAATCACAGGATTAGTTTCACCAGAGGACTCCTGCCTGAGCCCTAAAAGCTATTGTCAAAATCAGCTAATCTCAAACACTAAGTCAGTGTGAACATCTAAACCCATGGTTCATGGTTTTACTGATAATATTGGCCCTGAATGCATCCACTAATCTTCCTTATATCCTTCAACATGTCCAGTCTGTTGCTGTTTAGCAACCCACAGTTCTCATCTATTTCAAAAGTATGATAAAACTACTGAATTCAAATTTAACAAGTCACTTCTTTCCTATTAGCTCATAAAACATACCAGATGCTTTTTTTTTTTAATATGTATCCAAGCTGTGCAGTGCTGAGATCCCCCAAATACAATTTTTGTTGACAGAGAAAAGTGCATGAATAAACCCACAATGACACATGAGCTGGCATGTGAAACTGGCTTGGAGTTCCCATTCCTCCTTAATATAAAAGAGTGTCATTTAACCCAGAACATTTAAGCCCTCCCCTTGAGAGTTCTACCACTGTAGGGTCTGTGAAGTACAGACTGGAAAGGGAGAAGCAGCTATCTTCTGTGAATTCTGTCTGAAATTCCTGCCAACACCCTGCATCATTTCAAGGAAGGAATAGAGTCTAGTTCTTAGGATATAAGAGGTAAATTTAAATTAACTTACACTTTAGGTTATTGCTAGACCTAGGGCGAATTCGCCCTAAAGATCCAGGCAGCAAAATTATATCATCCACATTAGTCAGATAGTTGCTTAAAAATTCAGTTCTTTCACAAGTTGTGTCTTCCATCCCTGCAGAAGGAAAATGCAAAATTAATCCACCCTGAAAATAAACATATTTTCCAGAACAGCAAAAAAAAAAAAAAAAACAAACCAAAAAGGAGACCCCCAAACACCCTATGTATTATTTCCTTTTGGATGACTAATCTTGTTCTTTACAGCCATCTAATTCCAACATAATACACTGGTAGAACTCAAACTAGGAGTGCCTATGCAAGAGAGATAGCAGCCTCAGCATCGTAGGAACAGTCACCACATCCACCATGTGTGTACAGACTCAACTCCTAATTACACTCATGGAAAAACCAAAGTCTGTTTGTAGTTTAATGTACTACTTTGGGGATTATTTCTTTTTAAACAAATGATTTTAAGAGGAATAGCACACAAAAGGTATTGTCTGTTGGTGGTCTGTTCTAAGGCAGCCGCAGATAAACAATTTTCTCTTGCAGACATTTGTGGTGGGGAGGAATGTACAGCCAGCCACAGGAGGTTCTCAGCATAAAACTGAAAGGAGGCATATGCCATTTTGTTGCTGATATAGCAGTTCATGTGAGACTGTCAGGAATAAAGATCTAAAAAGAAGAGGACCTTTGGTGGCTTTGCTAAAAAAATTATGCAAACCCAGGTTTTCCTTTAATAAAACTTCCTTTTTCTTTTATCTTTGCTAATATTTACTATTTCCTCTATTGCAAAGTTTATTCTAATGTTTGAAGGAATAAGACCTACCAAATAATACCAGTTTTTTTAGGTGACTACATCTGACCATGAAATATCTTTTTACCTCCTTCCTCCAGTATTCTGAAGACATTTCCATCTAAGCTGGGCACAGTCTTATATTCCATAGATATCAGAAAGATATCCCAGTCTTTCTTCTAATAGGATAACTTGACCCACTAATTGCCATGGAAATGCCTCAATCTAAAGTCCCATTCTGCTGCTCATGTACAGGAGAACAGGGCTATTAAATTTTTCATTCCATAAAAACTGACAAGAAGATTACTCTAGGCAAATTATAACCCTCCAACACATGCAAGAAGAGCTACACTCGGTGATACCAGAAACATCAAGATTTGAAAAGCTCTGAGTGAAGAAGTAAATATTCAGATCACTGTTATGAAAGAGAAGTGCCCCTCCATGACAATTAACAGATGACCTGAGTGGCCAGTCCACACCAACTGGCTGTTTCTGGGAGATTTAAACTACCAGGAAAAAAAAAGATAAGCACAAAAATATCTTAAATGGAACTTTGATTTAGGTTACCTATTATATTTACAGCTACACTGCTTAAGCATTTATCTTCTGATAAATATTATTGTTTAAAATTTACCATGATCACCAACAAATATAACATTGACACATCGATGTAGTTTCAACTGTTTCAGTCCATCCATTAGTTGTCCTACTGTCTTGTCAATCTCTCTCAGGGGATTCACCATCATCTGTATGAATATTCAGAAGGAAAAAAAAGTTAATTCTGTCACTGCAATGTTCTTACTTCTACAAATGGGGGTCCTTTGGCAAAACTCTGATGGGAAAATCATCCATGTCAAGAGGCAAAGCCTTGGCTGAGCTGTTACTCCTACAATTATTGTACCATTTCCTTTTGTATATCCACACCATGATTTCATCATGAGAAAGCCCTGCTGAGATGCTGACACAAGACAGCAAAAGATCTTTATGGCTGATCCTAGGCCTCACATGAGCATGTGTACAGTTGGTAAAACAATGTATAGATAGCAGAAAAACACATGTGACTTTGGGATTCCATTTGTTTCTTATAGATAGAAAGCAGTACTTTCAAAAGAAAACAGTATTTTATGTGAATGATTCAGTCAAAAACTGAACATGAAATGAAGCTTTAGACTGGGGATTCACATGCCAAGTCACTTAATGAAATTCACTTCAGAGGACATCTGATAGTAGGATGACAACATGCTCGTCACATGAGTAGCACATGGGGCTCAGAGGGAGTGTTCTGCAGCTTCAAAGCCAAGAGTTTCCAACAGCTCATATGACAGTTCTGGCAAAATCATCAGCAGGCCCCAGACGACACAGATACTGTACTGTGATTCCTTCATTTAAGTTTCTTTTTCATTAAAAAAAAAAAAACAAAACCAAAAAAAACCCAAGAACTCCAAAACCCAGAAAAATGCAAGACACAGGACTGTGTTTTCAGCCTTAAGAAAATGCAACGTTTTTTACCAGATGGTACAGAGAAGGTAAAAGCAATATTTTAAGCAGAGGACTCATTTTGTTTTGATTTTGAGAAGAAAACATTTGTTGTCACTGTATGGCAATTTCTTCCTCACTTGTCTGTTTGATTTGGTTGGTTCAAGTATCCACAATAAAAAAATCCTCCCAGTGACAAACAGAATGATAAGAAATTCTGGATGAGAAAAAACTAGATTTTGGCACAATTTTCTAAAATAAACACCATGTTAGTGTGACCCAGAAAGAGATGGTTCAGAAATTTTCCCTCTGCCTGAGTCATTAAGGGATAGAAGTTAAATGAGTCTGCTAGGTTACGAGACAGGAAACGTCAACTCCCATGTGGAACTATAAATACACAGAGAAGGGACTTACAGGAGAAGGAATCACGGTGGGGAACAGGAGGAACAATTTCTGCAACTTATGGAAGTGGTTCAGAGAAACAGTGAAATTTTGAAATATTTTAATTCAGGAAAGCCTAAGTAGTCGCTTAAGTTAAAACTCTGAAACCTTCAAGTTCAGAAAAAAAGAAAATTGTCTGTTTCAGCATTCTTTCACTCTCAAATAAAAAGAGTTTCTTCTACAAATGGGAATTCCATTTTCATGAAAGGCTATTTATATTGTGTCAATTGTATAAGGAAATGCAATATTCAGAATCCAAAGCTTATTCAAGGAAACTGGAAATCCAGACAGATTTCCCATTAATGTTTACTGTCAGTAAGCTTGAGTATTCCTTTAAAAAATAATAATAATGATAGAAAGAGCAACAATACTTCAAGGATTTCAAGTGATAGTAGTTCTGTTTAGCTACCCTCTTCAGCAATCTGACCTCCTCTTACAGCTCCTTCCCAGATGTAACTTTCAAAGATTTATTGGCAAACAAATAAAGCTTCTGCATATGCCTTTCTTCACCTAATATCAAGACTTTGGAAGACTGTACAGAAACATTTTATCTCTCAAGAGACATGGATCTCTAGGATGGTGCTACAATGAAGAGTTTTGTAGCATAGTGAAAGTGGGATCTGAAACACACAAAAACCAGCTGGATTCTCTGACAAGTTTTCCCACAGAAGTCTGATCAGAAAGAAGAAAGAAAGAATCTTTAATTTATTTTTTTTTTTTAATAATTGGTAGGATCCATCCTGTACTTCATTCCATTGCTGTCAGACAGCATCAAAAGATTAACTTGCAGATATGATGGCAACTATTACATAATAATATGGATCTTTTTTCTGAAATAATGGTGACAAATTTTCACAGTTGACTTATCAGAAAGAGTTCTTTAGGGGTAAGTTTGGATGACCTTTTCATTCAGAGAAAAAAAAAAGGCAAAAAAAAAAAAGAGCAACATATGTTCACATCACTAGGAATGATATTTCTACTCTATTTCATGTCAGAAGGGTATAGCTTGGAATAGCAAACTAGTGAATAATAGCAATATCATCCATAGAAATTATTAGTTCTCCTCTCAGGTAAATCTGTGTTAAAAAGTTCTCTGGAAAATTCTTGGGGTTCTATACGTGATTTCTTTTGCATGTCCCTGTCTGCCATGTTTTTACACTTAAATAATGTGTCTCAAAATAACTCTTTAAAGTTGAATTGTGCAACAAGTCAAAAAACATACCTACAAAAAAATCTCTTGAGAAGAATGTTTATAGCCTCTTTTAGGATGCTGTGGAGTGTAAAGGCTTTTATTTCAATCTTAAAGGAGAAATATATAGATTGTTAGTGCTGGGTGGAGAAAGTGTACTAAGGAACACTTTTTATTCACTTGCACTTTTTCCTAATAAAGCAATTTCTCTTTGATGTTTTCCTTGTGAAAACAGATTTATGCACGACTTCTTGCAAATACACCATTCAGAAATCCTGTAATAAAATTCCTTACCCTCCAAAGTCACAAAATTACTTTAAAATGTGTGTTTTTAAAACAAATGTTCTTTCCCTTTTAGATTTTATTAGTCACATTTTCAGGACATTTCTACAACCACGATGACTACAGACAAAATCTCAAATAAACACCATGCTCCCATGAGCTGGGAGTTACGGAGGCTACAACATCTTGCAGACTTGTTAATATTTCAGAAGGATTAGCAACAGTGGTAATGACCTTCCACAGATTTTTCTGACATTGCCTCCAGCTGATGGCTGGATTTTAAAATATGAAGAGGTTACAAAGGTAACTTTCCCTAATGCAAACAGTCTGAAACAAGAAAAACACAGCTCCCAGAAGGCTTGGTCTGGTTAGTCTGCTCTCCTTTGGGTCCTTCAGTAATTTTTAAAAAACTTTTGGCTGCAAAATCCCAACCTGAAGCATGGAGTTAACTCCCAAGTTGAAAAAAATAAAGACAGTGTAGTGCCTAAAAAGTGGCACTTGCACCATAAATTTTGGGAACTTACTTTCTTCCGACGAGTTTCCGTAGAATATTGATCCACTCTATGTACTTTTCTTCTTTTCTTTGGAGTTGCAACTGGTCTTTCCTGTCTCCTCTTAGGAGGAAGCTTTCTCTTAGGTCTCTTAGGCGGAGTAAGGGGGGAGCCATAACTACTCTCCTGTACTGGCAGGGAGAGATGTCTGGACTCAGAAAAAAAGCCTGTCTCAACTCACATCAGATAGTAAAGCTACCTGTGCCAGAGAATCCTGAAGCATAAGTGCTATGGCCTTATCAAATATTTAGTATTTTGGACAATTTAGGATCTACCCCTTTTTAAGGAGGAATTCACCAAATTGTACTGAAAGCGGAACAGCAGTTACAAGAGCAGACAGCATAAAAGCAAATTAAATTGGTGTTTTGAATGATAGGAGGGTCTTCTGTGTTTGAAAGTACATAGTTATATAGGGGGTATTAGTGATCAAATATTAATCCATTAATATTATAGAGATTTAAATTAATTTCAATTACAGCAAAATTCATTGCACAACTTGATGACTGTCCAGGCTGGAGTACTGGTGGAAATGCAAAATTTCACTTGAATGACAGTTCAGGTATGAGTATTAGAGACTGTCCAGTCTCAATGACTTTTGCAAGGTTTCCCATACCAACTTTTTGGCTGAATTAGTGACACCAAGTACCCTAGCATGTACCATTATCATGTGCCAGACCCTGCACCTCACTGAAATCACCAGAACCCCATTTGCCTCTATTTGGGGTCTGCAGATCAGAGCTATATAGGTGAGACTCAGTTAACATGGAGCTCATATCCTTAAATTAACTGGGTGGGGCATATTAGTGGTGGTGCATGAGAAATCTGTGCTGCTACCTGCCTTATTACCAGCTTTGTGGGCATTTTGAGAATTTAATTTCCTTGCAATTTCAGTGTGGCATCTCATTGGGTAATGTTATTGTTCTTAAATGCACAATTACCTAGGATAGACTTATGGAAGGAAAAAAAAATATAGAAGGAAAAAACCCGCAAGATCTAGCTAGAATAAACTACTATCCTGTTAATCAACTTGCTCATAATTTTAAACTGTCCCACTCTCACTGACTTCAGCACAAGACGCAGGCTCTTGGCACTGCTCGAGATGGCGTGAGAAGAGCTGAGAGGTGACACCTACCAGGAGACAAACCACAATATGCTGTGAGCAATGGAGCAGGCTGTGTGGGCTGGGGGAGAGGTGGAGATTTATGATGCTATCTGCGTTCTATCTACTTAAGCAGCTTCTCCCAGTTGTTGAGTTACAGGCAAGGGGAGGAAGGGGATGTTACCATCTGCCATGCTGTTTCATTGCTTCCAACGCAAGCAGCTGGAAAGGAGATTCTAGTCCAGTCTCATTCGTCTTTCTCCAGAAAGGCATTTTAATAAAGCAGCACCAGAGTTTTCTGTTTTTAAAACACTTCAAGCTTTCTGCAGTCCTGATGAGAGGAGCGGCAGGGAAAGGAAGGATTCTCATTTTACTGTCTCTGAATCGGCTCAGACAGAGCTCCACAAGGGCAGAAACACGCGAGCGCGGGAGGCCCCGGTCTGGACGCTGGAGTGACTGTCTCAGGCAGCATGTTAGAGGAGCAGCAGAAACGGCTTAGCACTGCCAGATTTCGATGTATTTTAGAGTTCTTATGGTAGTATGTTTCTAGAATATTTTATGTACAAAAACCCAAAAAGTTAGCTAGGAGAAAAAAAAAAGCCAAGTTCTTATTAACCAGCCAATTCTTAGTTTTGCTTGAGAAGAGTCAGAACAGGGTTATGGAGGAGGGAAACGAATCCCCCCTGCTTACAGAAGGCAACTGTAACATCACAAGGGTAACCAGCCAGCCAAAGCTTTGCTTCTTGACCCGGATGGACCCACCTACCAGAGTTCAACTGCAGAAGCACAGAGGGAAAGAAAAAAAAAAGGCAGAAGTAAATCAAAAGCAAGCATATATATTGTAACTCCCATAACTGCTCGTGGAAACATAATAGAACCCACCTTAATACTTCTTAAAATATATTTAAAGGAAAAAAAAATACAAGACACCTTCACCCCAAAGCAAAAAACAAACCAAAACAAAAAAACCCCCACCAAACTCCAAAACCTAGACAACCCACTCATATACACTGAAATTCATGTTAGTTGATAAAGTTCCACTTGTGGAGACTAGCTATAATATCAATTGCATTTATATAAAAACCACTGGCAATTCACCAATAAATTGTAAGTGTATTTAAGTTCTTTTGCTTCTTGCTGTAAGACACCCTGCACATAGGCTGCTCTGCATGTCCTGGGAAGATCTAAGTGCCATCTGGATGCCATTAGGTCTCTAAGATTATACATTTAAAATAAATTTAGAACATTATTTGGTGTAATAAGCTCAAATAAAAATTCACTTTATTCTAATAAACATTTGGAGGTTTTCAACGTAAAAAAACTATTCCTCAAACTACTAATTACAGCAAGAAAAATCAGCATGAAATATTCACTCTTCAATAGAAGAAATAAGAAGCCTATTGTAAATATAACACGGAGTTGTTACGAGCTTGTTTTCAAAGTTTATTGTTCAGTTTATCTGCCTTTGCATGAAGAAAAATGGTCAGTAATACTCCAAGTGTCTAATTGCTGCCAGCTGTATATACGAAAAAAAAATTATTTCCCCAGGAAGTCATGCTCTTAGTATCAAGGAATTAGCTAAAAGGGATCCTTTCGGGGACTTTCTTTCAGATGATGTAAATTTCATAGCTCCTAAAAATGATACTGAAACCAGTGTCAAGAGAAACAATATAAAATACTTCCTCTAGCTTTTCTATCCCAAAACCAGGCCCCAGCAAACCTCAGCATTTGTGTACTTACACAGCTGTATTCATTTACTTAAATTTCCATTCACAAAGTTTGGTCCACTGAACTGCAAACCTGTACATGGTCTTCTGCTAACTCATCCATTCTCAATTTGCTAAAAATCGATTTCATGGTCTTCTTGTGGTTAACACAAATGACGTGAAACTATCCATTTGCAAAACATTCATAAGCTATTAATTCACACTTATTAAGAGCCTAAGCTTTGCCTTGCAATTAAAGATCAACCTTTAGGCAACCATCCACAAGAACCCTCATACAGAAAGAGCCTTTGGGGGCTTTTTGCTTTTATAATGACTTTTCCTATTATGAACACTTTGCTACACTTCATTTTTTAGACTCTTATAATTAACCTGAAACTAGATTGCCACCTTCCATGCTAAGAAGGTTTGTTAAACACCACAATTTAAAGAACATTTTCAATGTCATCATCTTAATATTCCCCTTTTAAGTCCATGGAAAAACTTCCACAGCTCTGTTCAGACGGAAGTGGCTGTATCCAGATACATAAAATTAGAGTTTTCATTCATAAGGCACACATAGTAATTGTAACATTTCACTAAGAGGAATTATAAAGCATTACTAAGAAATATGTCATTAAATCAGAGAGTTCTCATTACCAATACCTTGCCTGACTGAACCAGACACAACTCCTGTCCTGACATATCCATGTCTGTCAATTTAGCAAGTGTCAGCAGATCTGAAGCCCTGCTTATCCAGAAAAAGGACTGCTTCTCTCCATCCAATATGGTGCTTCAGTGCTGACTTGGAATAATTCCTCACACCCACTGTTCCAGGACCATGGCTCAAACTGCTCCAACAGGGCTGCTACCCACAGCAGCTTCATAACCCCTGCAAACTGTTTAAACAGCCCAAATAGCTCAACCATATTAAAAAATATTAATGCTGCTTCTCTTTTCTCTCGTCTCCCATCAAGAACAGCCACCAGATGTAAACTAAACAAGTAAGAAACTATTGCTGGGTAGCTGGCTGCTCAAGGAGATTGGCATTGCCTTCCAGAGGGTAGGCATCTGATACACTCCTCACTTTTTGAAGATTGCAAACATTTGTTTACCCTTTGAAAATCTTACATAAAAACTCCTAAAGTCTTGTGATGAGAATCTGCAGGCATGCATTTCCACTGAAACTAGGGGATCTTTGCAAGATGTCAGAGATCATGGGAAATACCAGATCCCAGCCACTTGAAGCAGGATATTTGGGTAGAGCATTTATTTTCCCTCCCCACACATCCCAGACAAGTGCACTATCTTTAAGTTCTTGTCACCTGGACAGTGTTGTCAAAGGAAACAGTACCCATCAGTCCCAGCCAGCTACACAAAGTCAAACAAGGGGTTAAACTACTGCAGCATGTTGCACATAATTTTGCATTAAAATGCCTTATGGTGCTTTAAAACTTTTTCCAAACTCAACACTATGGTCCTCAGGGAACAGTACTGCAAAAGCTTTCTGAACCCCTGTAGGGCCTATATGAAACTGGAACTAGCAGCTTTTTACATTTCCTGACAGACTGGAATTATTACTTTGGCTACTACTGTCTGTCAGCTTTAAAGAAAGCTTTTTTTCTTCTCTGCATTTTATTTCAATATTTTCTGTATTATATTTTAATTACTATTAAGCAGCATAAACTGTTAGAGGAAAGTTAAATTATGCTGTTGCATACAAATATACTCCTTTCTTTGCAAAATAAATCTTTCCATTTGCATTATAATATCACAGAGAGAAATAGCCTCCTGAAAGGCAAGGGCAGTTCCTTCTCCCAGAAGTGAATTTTACATGATAAATCCTTTAGAAGATAACTTTGTTTTCTCTGGCAGAGGGGAAGCAAACTGCAGAAACAGGTGAAAACAAAGTTGCTAAAAATGTTACTCCTGAGCAGCATCAATATTTTGGGGAAAAAGGGTATTAGAGACATCTGCTTTTTCTGTACTAACCTCTGAGTTGAAAGGACCATATCTGTGGCCTGCAGCATCTGGTTGCTCAGAGTAGAAGGCATAAACATAAGGTCTGAAAGAAAGAAAGGTATTGTTCAGGTTAGTTTTCCTTTGACAACACCACAAAAACACAGGCTTGCCAGGTCAAGTCAAATCGAATCAGCTTTCCAATGAGACTTAGCTCCCTGGAAAAACAACTGTTTCTCAGCTGTAGAGTCCTACAATTTAGCAGTTCTTTTTTTCCATGGTATAATTAGTTGTTTTGCAGCTTTGTTAAACCCAGGAACACATGCAAAGAGGCACATGGGATACCACCTGAGGACACACTCATTCTAAACCTTGTAGGAGAAATCACAACAGCAGCTTGCCTGAGCCTTGGAGCCATCAGCACGTGGGAACCTGTGTAGTAAAACCCACCCATAACTAAAATCTGAACATTTTCCTGGTGCTTGGTGTCCAGTTCTACAACTGCCATTGCCTGTAAGGTTATCAAACCATATTAGGCTCAGTAAGATAAGAACAATCCAAGTTAATCCATGTATCTACATGCTTTTTGATAAGAAATAAATTCATACCATACATTTATTTGGAAGAATCAAACTGCTGATGGTCAAAAGCTGATACAAAAAAACCCCCCAAAAACTCCAAACCAATTAAACAAAAAACCTCCAAATCCCAAAGAACTCACACTAAACACAAAACCCAAACAAATCCTTAAATCTGAGATGGCTTGTAACAGACAAAAACACATCTTAGAATTAAATTTCTGCTTACTCTCCCAGGTACTTATAAAGAGAAGACAAACTAGCAGTTACCCAACAGGAGGTGACAATAAGTGAATTACCTTTCATTGTCTGGAAGGGTTAACCACTGAAGTATTGTTAATATTCTGCGCTCATGGGGGATGACACTGGACCACAAAATACAAAAATATACCTTGTTATCATATGAACAAAAAGCATCAACAAAACCTTGCTATCAACTGGTTCTAACATGAATATAATGTATCGTAGTAGCATAATTTGCTTTTATCTTCTTTGTTGCTTAATACCGACTCTTAATTTGCAAATAGAATCACATCATAACTCCTGCATGTCTACATACTCCAAAAGAAAGATGATGAAAAGTTCACAAGTGTAGTCAGAATTCAAAGCAGTAAACCCAGCTCTTCTAAGCAGGAGCAAATAAACAATCCATTCTGGTGGCTTTAACCCAGATGAACCTTTTTATGTGCTGCCATTGGATAGCTGGCATGGGTAAAATCCACTATATTGCTCACATCAGTACAGGTTTAAAAAACTACCCTGCTCTGGTAGACTTGCAGACACTGGAAAAGTTTCCATTGCCTTAACAGAGGCAATGGCTAGGCTGGTGTGAATCAGAACAGAGCCATCTGAGACACCAGGCCAGCAGCACAGGGACTTGGGCCCTGACAGCTTCTCCCTCTGCAGAACAGACCCATCCTACTTCACTGTTTGTCCAGTGATTGCTGTTGTCACTTGGCTGCTGAGGCCAAGTTCATACTATGAGAATGATCAACCTTACAAACAGCTGCTCAGGTCCCAAATGTCTCATCTTAGGAAAGCTCTGCAGGTCAGTGACCACACAGTCATTTTAATACAATAGCACTGTCAGTCCAGATCCCATTAGACCAATAGCAGAATCCCAAGGCAGGAATCAGACAGCACTTTTTGGAATTCAGCACTCTTTGGAATCCTCTGGCAGAGAAATACAGATGGCAGCAGCCATTTGGAAATACCTTCATTTTTAATGCCTTGTAGACAAAGAGTGGTCCTCAGTCTCTAACTACACAGAGAACTTTGGGTTGTACATAAAAATGAGAATTTATGCTAAAATTTGCCAATAAGGCAGAATTTTAAACTAGAATAATAATCTTGAGTGCAGTCCAATTTTTATATTTTTATTAATTGTGCAATATGAAAAAAAGTCCATTATTTCAATTAACTCATTTCTGACTAAAATCTTCTGAAAATTCTGTTTTCCTGAAAGAGTCTGCCCAAATATTCTCCCAAAAACACTCTGTGAACAGAATGAAATAATGCAGTTTTAAGGCATATAGATTTCAATCATATATAAATTGGCTGCCTCACTCACTCTCTTACTAGTGCCATTTATACAACCTGTCCTTGGCTACCTTTTTCACATTCTATATCCCCAAGCATGCATTGGCCAGGGTGTTTATGGAGACTATGTAGCTGTAGAGCTTAGGAATCACATTCATTCCTTTGGTTTGTACAGCATCAGAGTGGAGCTCTGTCAGATCCTCATCTTGCAAACCTAAACCTGTCATCAGCTTGTGGTGTGTTTAATCATACCTTCCCCATGCTTTATGATATTTAGAACAGTAAAACATATTATTTCTAAAGGAATCACAAAAAAGGTCAAATCCCCTTATTACTTCTGTCTTGCAGCTTAAACACTTTCTTGGCTCCTGCAATCCTGCCACAAGCTGTAATAGAAAGACTGATCTACATTAATTCCTCAGAACTCAAAAATTATCAAACTTCCTTCATTTTTGGTTGCAAATATACATTTTAGTGGGGACAAGGGAAAATAAATTGGAATCAATAAACAAGAGAACAAACAGCAAAGGGCCTCAAGGCTCTTAGGAAAGGGAAATTGGATATCTTTCTCAAAGGATAGACTGTATTGTAAAATTAATTAATCAGACCTTTAAATCAATTAGTCATCAACTGGTGATGTCAACATAAGAGGACAATATGAGTCTTCCACACTCAGAGCACTAAGAAGCATTGCTACCAATACTAAGGAAGCAAAAAAACACACTTTGAAATGAAAGATAGTAATTTTTCACATAGTCACACTTCTTGTCTTTAGACAACTGTTAAAAGTCAGTGCATGAATCTAAAGCAGAAAACTGTAGCTTTAGTTATCAGAAACATTGCACAAATGAAACAATAGAGAGTTACAGGCAGAGTCTCCAACCTACTGAATGCTTAGTGAAAGGAAAACAACTTAATAAACACTTACATTGAATTAATTCTGAATTATTAGTTTAAAATCTCCAGAAAACAGAAGGTACTTACATGGACCAGAAGAATGTGCCAGCTTTCACCCCTTGCTTGGCTGCAGTAATCCAAATCTAATAAGGAAAAAATAAGAGGATTAGAATGTGTTCAGATCTCTAATGACTCTCTGAAATCAAAAGAAAATGTTTTGAAGACACATTCTTCTACCCTGAGCCTAGAAGTGAAAAGTGCAGTTTTCAGCCTTGGTCCTAATTTGAAAATGTGGAGTGAAAACCTATGCAAACTCTGTAGCAGTCAGTCAGCTGCTGTGCTGTTCACCCCTAAGTCTCTACGTTGCCTTTAATTAAAAGCACTAAGTTTCATAACCAAAAATTCCTCCAGTATTTAATTTAATTTTCAAAACCCAGCCACTACTCACCTGATGCTTTTAGCATTCAGGTTTTGGAAGATGCTCAGTTAGAAAGGAACATACCTTAACACTAATCAGCATCTGCATAAATGTCCCTCTTCCCCATATCCTACAATCAGCAGCCATCAACAGAAAATGTGTTGGAAGAGAGCACACAAAAAAGGGCAGAGAGTGGAGGTGTTAAGACTGTAGGGAGAGACACCTTCCTCCAGATATTTAAGAACTTCTTGAGCTCACCCGATGGGGTAATTGATGGAAATGATGGAAAAATCCCCATGAAATTTTCAAATCCTTTTTTCAATCCTTCAAGTCCCTTGTAATTTTCTAGCTATAAATCAGTTTGCAGCAGAAAGTTCCACAATGTAGTCACACACTCCATGAGCGTATTTTTAATTTTGCTTGGTTTAAAACCTGCTGGTTTCAGCAGGGTTAGGGTACTTTTCTCATACTTTGAAAAAGGTTATTCATCATTTCTCTTCCCACTTTTACACAACATTCATGATATTCCCCTTTTTATTTATTCCTTCTTGAACACAAGTTTTTTTGATCTTTCTCTAATAAAAGTTATACTCCTGGTTATCCTCATCACCCTCTTTCTCTTCTCTACCCTATGACTCTATACAAGGCAGGGGAATGAGAATGTCAGAACTTCAGAAAGGTTCATAGTCAGGGAAGGCAAACAGTGAGTTTGTAGCTCTACAGAACTAAATTTCTCTTGAAAGAACTGTCCAGATTATCTCAAAACTCATTTCAAAAGTGGCATTGGCTTAAAGGCCAGCACTGTGTGTAGAGCTGAATTATTGCCTCCCATAATTAATGCACACTGCAATGTATACACTTCATGAGGACTCAAGACAAAAGCTCCCTTACATAATAATTGCAGGAGTATTTTTACTTTAAATTAACTTTTGAAAATACATTCAATGTCTCTGTACCTTGCTCAAATAGGCACTTATAAACTGTCATCTGGACATGCATCATTCAAATGTTGTGCCTGATTTATTCACACCTCAGTCTTAATTAAAATCGATTTGGCACAGTAATGAAAGATCATTTACACAATGAGGGTATAGTTAACAGCAATTAGATTTGGATCTTGTAATGCTATTTATGGGAAAATGGGTCATATTTGCCTTTCCGTTGCCCTGGACACAAACCTCACCTCTCATCTTCTATTCCACCAAATCTGACTGGATTTAGTCCAAATAAATTTAAATCATAGATATAAAAGGTCATTTGTTTTCATTTTATTCTAACTTTTGATAATGTATACTCTTTTCCATTGAAAAATACATCCAGAGTAACACTACAGAAATGCTGTTTTACTACATAAGTTCAGCAAGATCAGGAGCAGAATGGCCACGGGTTTGAGTCCAGTCTTTGTTTTCAGGTGCTTCTGCTTCTCCTCAAAAATCTGATTTCAGGTTTGGTTCATATTTACACACACCCAAGCTGCCACCAAATAGAGAGTCTCAAACATCTCCCCCAGCCTCTGTAGCCCCAGCCTTCCACCAGCAGTACAGTTTTCATGGTGACAATGATCACAAGATGATGTGACTGCACAGTAATTGCCAAAAAAAAAAAAAAANTATATAGGAATTTGGGGGGTGCAGTTGAATAACAGCGATGTTGTTTTCAATACCTCAGGATACTGAAATTTGAGTATCACAGGATACTAGCTCTGACAGGATGGGACAGAAGGATGCAAGTGAACAGGAAAGATGAGGAAGCATGCCTACAACCCAGTGACCATGTCACTGAGCCCACACACTGCAGTCAGAAGTACAATTGCAATGCAAGGATGCTTGTTTGTGCCATGTAAGTCAGCATAGTCAGGGTATATAACCAGCCTGGATACTGTGTCTAATTAAGGCAGTTATTCATTACATATTCATTAGTGCATCATGGTATTCCCAGGTGAAAAAGGGCCCACACTTAGAGTAATTACATTTTCCTTTGCATTGCAGATTTATTCATCGAGAAAAACCCAGTAATGGCAGAGAACGGAGGTCAAATACACATTCAGCATGAAGTGTGTGTCAGCTCCCACTGCTGTTATGCTCTGTCTTGCTCTACTTGGAAAATCATTGTCCCCAGAGCAGATTTACCTTTCTTTGAAAATGTTTGTGTTCCTGCAAATTCTAAGTAATTTTGCAAGCATCTTTGGGAAGGCACCAACAAACTATGTCCAGGGCATTCTGTGATTGGATTTTACTATTTGCAAACTCTAGTCTGGCTTCCAGGTGCTTTGGCCCACACAGGTCCAAACTGTCCAGTCTACCTGGTTGCCTAAAATGAGACCAGCCAATTTCTACCCTCAGGAGCTGAAGATGTCCCATGCTGCTCCCATCTTAGCACAGCTGAATTCACCCCTGACCCTGTGTATTTTAGGTGATGATTTTAAACATGTGCCAAAAGACACTCTCCCTCCAGCCAGGCAAGTAAAAAACACTTGTCATCCTGACAGATGAATAACTGGATCATTGGTATATCGCCAAGGTAGCAGAACTGTGAGAAAGTGATCACTATTTTTTTATTCTCATTGAGCATAGAGTGTGCTCCACAAACATCACCTGGAAACAGCATGCATACCTTTCAGCACTGGGGTAATGCACATAACTGGAGATCACTCCCAGCTGTGCAGTCCTAAGAGCAGTAAGTGCAGCATAAAGGCACCCAGACTGGCTTCAGAGAGGGAAAAACTGCACCTGCCAGTATTTCACCTCAGGAATGCAGCCATTTACATTGGCATTAGCTGTTTAGATGAGTATATGTGTCTGCTGCACTTGAAATAAGATCAACAGCTAAGACAAGGATCTGTTGAAGTAAAAAATCAGCAAATCAAAAGGCCCCTATCTGTCTACAACACCTGAGTGAGTTTGAATGACTCGATCCTGACTTTGGCAGGCAGAGCCTGATTCAACTCAAGCTTACAAGAAACCACTACTGGACCTCTGCTCTCCTTTGTTTTTTAAGGGGAAGGAAAAAAAAAAAAACAAAACCAGCCAGCCCTTCCATTTATTTAAACCCAAACTAAGAAAATTTACTGCTAGCCAACATGACACCTAAAACTGCTACTCAGCAATGCATTTGTAGATGTCTTTCAGCATGCAGAGAAGCAGCTGTATCGAGGTGGAAGAATTTCCATTTATATTGACCAAGCTCTAAATAAAATACTCAGCGTGTTTTGGAGTTGAGACAGTGCTGGTGAATCTAGCAGTAGCTATTTCTACTAGAAATACCCCTTGTTACCCAGACCCCTTAGTGGATAGGCAAAATTAGACAACAGACCAGAGCAACTGATGGGGGCATACAAGTTTATTTACTACTTAGGCTATAGGATAATAACTCCAGTATAAATGTTGGCAGCAAACCCTTACTGCAGCCTAAACACCAGTGAACACCTCTCACTGCCTTTAAGTTGAATTCATTGTCTTTCAAGGCAGACTACAAGTTGTGCAGGAGGGCGGGATACAAAAAAAAATTACCAGATGCCCTCTCAACCTTGTCCTTTCAAATCAATTGAAATTAAGCAAATAAGGGTTATTGTTCTGCAAGGTCAGTACCATTTGCGAGCTTATGTAATTTATTTGCCATACATTAATAAATTGGGTTTAACTGTTAACAGGTTAGAATTTTATAGTCAGCTGTTTAACCGTGTCAAATGTCCACTCTTGGCCTGCAAGACAAGTCTAATTGTCTTGCAATTGTATTGCAAACTATAAAAAGGCCATATTTCTGAATTAATTTTCTTAAGCAGAGAGAAGGGGAATAAACATCTGAAAAATAATAAGAGATCAACCATTCTGTCTTCATGCCATGCCATGGGAAATCAACAATATCTACCTTTTCCAATTCAGAAAGACCTGTTAAATTATGCAATCAGAGATTCAAACCTAGTACACTGGCACGTGTCCCAAGAAATAGTATGCATGCTTTCCTAGATATATATGAAACATATCCTGTAAGTTGAATTACTTGTATTTTTATATCCTCTGTGCTGAACTACTACAATTCTCCTTCTTTATTTATGGATGAAAGTAGACAAGGCTAAGCAATAGGTTGGCTGACGATGCCATATGGAACATGGAGTCCTTCTTTCTTCTTACTGTTAGGCTTATTTGCAGACAGGTACTTCATCCAGAGTTATTCAAGACAGCTGTGGAATTTTCTTTGAAAACCTACACAGAAAGTGGGACACCTCCCTGGTTTTAATCTTCCATGAATAAACAAGAGCCCACAACTTCACAAAGGCTGACACGTATTTGATGTGTCAGACATGTCAAAGGCTGACATAGGAATGGGAAATCCCTTCCACATCCAGGCAAAGGTGGGAAGGAGCAAGCATGTAGAATTAATACCACTCCTGCACCACTTGCAATTTGTTCTGCCAACAAGGTAAAATGTGGAGTAGCCCTTCCACACTTCTTACATGACACAAATGTTCTCCCAGACTTGGCAATTAAACAGTGCCTTCTTGCCCAGACAGAAGACTTTTAGTACAAGGAGTCTATTAAAGAAATAGACAGACTCAGAGTCATGTTGCTTGTTCATGGCTCAAGCAGAATAAAAAGGAATACTTATTAAACAGAATTACAGACATCTCTCCTTGTGCTTCTCCTTCAATCAACAAAGTGATTGCAAGACATGTTCAGGATGGAAAGGCAGATGACAGCTTTCTAAAGATCCTTTTATAATCATTAGACAGACAAAATCAATAAAATTCCAATGCAGGTTTTATTCTAAATACTGATATATAAATTAGGATGAATCGGGAATATCCAGTTAAAATGCAGGGTGATGACAGCTGATGTCCACAGGCATACCTTGAAGACTGTAAATACAGCTTCTGTTACCCAGGAATGTCATGGCCATATTTAAGGATTAACATCTCAAGATGGTCCTTTTTTTGAGGGTTGTAGTCTTTAAAAGGTTAATAGTGGGTTTAAAGCTACATACAAGGCACTCTAAACATCCATTAATACTTTTATAATTATGATATTTCTGAAGTGAAAGACATCTTTTGGACCCAAACTCAGATCCAAGCCAGGTTGCCTTGTGAAGGAGCCTCTCTGTCCCCATTAATCACAGACCAGCAGTTTTATACCTTGCATCTTCTGACCCTGGAGAGGCTAACGGGTTATTTCTAAAGATCATTTTTAAAAAAGCAATGTATTGTCTGTAGTGTAAGCTTAAACTCACTACATCAAACCAAGACATGGAAAACTACTGCTTAACAGAAGCCAAAGACAGCTGGGGCCTAAATTTAGTGCCTAAAGTTACTTGGGATGAAAACAAGAATGTCAGTGTCATGAAAAATGAGCAGTAAACTTAGTTCCCCCCATGGGCCCTGATGCTCACCATTTCTGTGAGATGCTGTTGCAGTCTGAGGAGTGGTTTTATGGCTGTTTCCTATGAAACACTTTTGTTTTGAAAACAAGGTGGTTTTAAGCTTATATAATAAATCAACATTGTATACTAAATCAGGAAGTCCCATAACCAGCTACAGCACCCTGAAACACTTCCAAGCTACTTTCTCCTCCCTTCTCCCTTTCCTAACGCTATTAATTTCTCATAATTCCTGGAGTAAAAACATTCAGATACTCATCTGCCAAATCCCACTGATGTCCATGGTAATCTGGCTGTTTTCCAGCAAAAGATCAAGTATTAGAACAACTAAAGAAAGAAGGAAGGAAAGCCCCCCAAACCCCCCACATTTTCATAGAGCCATATCCAATAGGCCAGTTTCCAGGTGCAAGGAAGTATTTCAGAGATTAAGGCTGGGAGTCTCAGACACTTTTTCTGCCTTCTTGAACAGAAACATAGTCATTTCCAATCCTGTGCAAACCATATCCCACTCTGCAGGTTTTGAGTACTTCAGTTTGAGATCCAGGACCTAAAATGAGCCAGCTGAATATATGATATGACAGACAGGATTCCTGTGATATGCAGACCAGGTATCCCTTCCTACCCCCTTAATTGTACTGTCTTATCTTTCAACACCCAGCTATTTTGGGCAGTTTATGTCAATGTCATATTTTAAAAAATTTATAAAAAGGAGTCAGAAACTGACTGTATCTAACCAGTACATAGACAGAAATAACTTCTTCTCATAAAAATCTGCAGTTCTCTTATCAAATGTGCAATTCTTGCACATGCAGAGAGTATAATTTATATCATATTTCTGCAAGACATCTATCACCTCCTTATCCAGCTATTGTGGCCACTCTATCAGGTTTGCCAAACTTACAGGTTTCTCTCATATTGTGTGTATGGGGACTGAATTATAGCCCTTCCTCTGTGCATTTGATTCCAATTTTCCAAAGACATGTCCAGTTTATTACATTAATTGTGTGTTTCCTTTTTAACAATTCTTCAGAACAACTGATCTATTTTATCATCCCTACTTGGGTATGCAACACCCCCGTGCACACACACCCCATCCTCTGAGGATTTCATCCAGTGTAAGGTCACCCACTGTTGAGTAACTTTCTTCAACTCTTCTCAGATGACATTTTTCATCCAGAAAATCCTTTATTCCCTGGGGTAGCATAAGTGTGGGAATTAACAATGCTCCCCACAAAACACAGTGGGTGATGAGGTTTTCATAGACTCATATTGTACCCCTAAAATATCATAGTTTGAAACTAGAAACATTTGTACAAAGCCTAACAGTTAGTTCTTCACTAACTCCTACCTAACCATGATTAAGGTAAGATACAAAATTCAATTTGCAATGCATAATTAAATTCCAGCAGCTTAATGAGTTGTCACACAGCAGTTGAGCCACAGGATTGTCTATGAGCTTGACTCCAGACTGCAGCAGGTTTTAACTGTGTGGCTCTGGCTGCAGCTGAGGTAAAGAGGTTACCCACTACTGCTCTTTCACAGCTCCTGGTTTTGATTCTGACTCTTTGCTTCCATCTAGAAAGATGTAGGTGTGTTCCTCACCCTCTCCTCATCAGCCATGCCCAAAGCTAACCCAGGTCGTAGCTAGCCAAGGGTGTGCCCACACTCACTGACAGATTTTACAACAGCACAGATACCTCATTCTGGCTCAGCTGCAGCCAGACACATCTGCCTGTCACAGGTGTGCCTGCAGCTCTAAATTGCCTTGTCTCACATTTGTTGCAGACTAAACGACATGCAGAAAACACACACACTTGCTAAAGCCTACAACTATCTGAGTAATTCCCTTTAGCCTCTTGGGATATTTGTGTCTTAAGAGATTTGGGGATGATATGGATCAATTTAGCAAGCAGAAATGACAGATTATGGTGTTCCCAAACCCCTTCCGATCTCCTCACCTCTACCATCTCACTCTTTTGTGAAGCTAATGTCAGAAAGCATTTCAACCACAGTTCTCTAAGCAATCAGTGCAACGAAATGTACATGCACCTTGGCTTCCTGCACTTCAAACTTACTAGTTTTACTTTTGTTGTCAAAGTAAGCCACCACCAGCATGCACTAACAGGGAAAAGTGCAGCAGAAGCAAGGAGACTGTCTTAGCTGTAGTAACACAAAATGCTTTGAAAGACTCCATTTCCTTGCCCAGAATAAGGATTCAGAACTAGAAAACCAAGTCCAACATTAATCTAAGAGACTGGACTTAGTTCAGCCTCTGCTGCTGTGCTCAAGACAGAAATTAATTCTCAAGTTTCCACAGCCCCTGCTGTAAGTCAGGTAACAATGATTACTTGTGGACTTACCTAATAGTTATGAAATTATGCCATGCTGTGTTGACAAAATATTTATACTAAAACTGCTCAAGAATATTACTAGGACAAAAACCTGAGAAATCCATAATGAAAAGGAAACATTATGCCATAGTAATAAAATTACAGTGTTACACTGCTGCCTCAAGTGAGGGTTTTATCCTAGCTGCGTCTAATTTATACTTATCAGTGGAAGCACCTTTCCATAGTCAATGGATTTATTATTCTGAAAAGCAAAAGCCAACTCAAAACATTACATTAAACTGATAGACAGAGGGCCAGCTGGGGGCAGAGGGGGTAGGGATTAGGTACAAATTGTTCACATATGTTTTTTTTTAATTATTATTATTGGCTCTGTTCCACAGCACAGGGGGAGGGGAGAAGAAAGAAGTAGGAGAGAATTTGAAACTTACTGGTTGACCTCCCCACCATCTGTGATTGAATTTCTCTCGCCCTCGAAGACTGAAGCTGGCATCAAACACTGGGTCATACATCGAATTGCCAACAATCCCATGTGATTCAGGATAGAGTCCCTTTGTGCAGAAGTAGATTAATTAGTAAAACCCTAATGCACACAAATGCAGTGCTTCATAGTTATCTGCAAATACCGCTAAATTACTTTAAAATATCTTTGTAACTACATTCCAAAAAAGATTTTTACTTTCAGATAAGCACATTTAAACCTGGCCGTAGTAATGAAAGCAGTAAGAGATGATTGAATTATGCTAAAAGACATTAAAACTCCTGTTACTCAATACTTTCAAGTTTTTCACACTATTTAAAAGTTAGTTTGAGGTCCTCAAAGAAAAAGCAAAAATGTATGAAAAGAAGATCAATTTGTACTTTCAGTTCCTCTTCATGAATGCCCTTTCTGGACACAGTAATTCATTCTCTGGTTACAAGAGTAAAACTTAGCATTTCCATTTTATTATATCTTATCTTCATGACTGCTTCTGTGAGATAAGTTATTTCCAAGAAAAAAAAAATTGAGGCAGGTCACCCAAAGCCACAGCTTTATATCACAATTTGTCCTGCAGTAAAAGCAATCCAGGGAGAAGAGCAGAAAATCCCTTTCACTGGGCCCTTTCCCCTCTCAGCCTATTCTTTCTCCCTATCCTCCTGTCTCATCCATTTAAACATTTGTGCCGTGGCTGCACAAAGATAAAAGGAAGGGGGAAAAACTGCAGCTGCAGGTGGAGAGCCCATTCTGGCAGCTCTGGGAGCACTGTCAGTGTCACACAGGTGTGGGGACAGCCTGGCTGCAGAGCCTGCTCCTCACTGCAGGGCCAGCACTGTCCAGACACTCAGCAGCTGCACATTGCAAAATGACTGCTAAGGCAGCCCCACTGACTCAGGCTGCTCCAGCAGAGGAACAGCTGCTGGTTATATTCTGGGCAGCATTTCAGGGATGGTTTTTTTTTCCCCTAGGAAAACTTTGACCTGTAATTACACAGCAGTACAAATAACAGCAAAAGCAGGCATAAGAAAGCATAGGAAAGCTTAGTGACAGCGTATAATGGTGAGATACACTCCACTTCAGCACTTCAAAATAAAAGAATATACGTAATTACTTTTTCTTCAAAATGGAGAAAATGCTTAACATAAATAAATACCAAAAAGGATGGACAATGAAGCCATTTTATGTATATATATATTTAAACCTTTCTTCCCATAACACAAATTTCTACTCCAGTGCAATATTTTATCATTAAAAAATCCTTCCCAGGGACTTACAGTAGCAAGGGTGTACAAGTTGGGGAATGTTTTTGTAGGGTAGACAGGTCGCATGTAAGGAGAATGTGTTCCACAAGATCCTGAAAAATCAAATGCGAATGTGAAGAAGCAAAGTTCTCAGACATGGAAAACAAAACCAGAGAAAGCAATTTCTGTGACTCAAAATGATGCAGAAACCAGTTAAATTTTAACTAATTTAAATCAACTTTCTGCTGCTTAACAGCAGCCAGCAGCAAGGGCAGTAGTAAATCTACTCACACACTCCTTGTACTTCAGAACAACTGAAAATAATGTATCCAGATAACTACAGAACCAGCTATATTCCCACAGACTGTTTTCTTCATGAGCTACAAGTCATTGTAAGTATCTTGTTAAGTAAAACAACATGAGAACACACGGGTTTATTTTAAGTGATAAATACACCAAAGCTGCAGTTTCACACTGGGCTTTGTGACCTTAGCCCCCACATTATAGAATCACTTAGGTTGGAAAAGACTTGCAAGATCATTGAGTCCAACCATAGTTGACCACACAAATACGAGAGAGCCAGCACACACACAGGGGAAAACACCTCAACACATTTCAAGGTTACAGGCACACACACAAACTACCATGCAAGGCTCAAATATGCAGTGCACCCAGTCCTCCACAAACCCAGGGGGATTCCCATTCCCAGGAAGGTGAGTGCAGGGCATGTTTCCAGCCAGTTACCAGGCATCCAAGTACAGTTTCTGCAGCCACTTGTCCATAGCTCTGACATTTCTGAATCAAGAGGAAAATTTTGTGGGCATCTCCCAACTAGCCTGTAAGCATGCATGATGCGTATCGTGTACTAAAGATGAATTTCTTTGCTGAGAAAACCACATGAATGTCACCGATTCTGAGCAGCACTACCCAAAGCAGCAGCTGTGTGCTGCACTAATCAGGGCGCTTTCAAGTCACCAATTGATACCACCTAATTTAAAGGGGACTTCTGCCATTTCATCTCCATGCTGACCCTTCTGTTCTCAACAAACGATGAAAACAATTGGGCTGCAAGAAACTGTCTTTCATTTCTTGACAGAAAATACATGTACTCACTGAGTTTTTCAATATTGGGCATGACCTTGCTCCCTTTCTTCATATATGATGCACGGAAACCATCAACAGAAAAGATGATCAAAGGAGGATGAACAAAGCTAAAGGCAAAAGCAACAGGATTATGAGGCAACGTTTCAAAGCTTTAAGTTTTTTTTTAATTTCCACTAGCGCACTGAGCCTCCAGGAAATCAAGAAGTTCAGTTATTGCTTAAACTATATACCTACAGTCTTTTACATACTTAAGAGACCAAGAGAAACTGATAATCCTCACACTTAGTAACAGCCAGTGTTCCCTTCCAGTCAGTGAAAGGGCTGATATCCAACATAAAAGACATTTTCCCTGAGCAGCTAAAAACATATAACCCACAAAGGCAAGTGCTTATAGAAGGAGATGGAGAAAGAAAATTACCATGCACAAGTACCCAGCTCAACACACAATCTCTAGTTAAAACCACGTCTCATGATTGCTGGTCTTCTTTCTCAAACAAAAGTCCATGGGACATTTGGAGCAAGCTCTGTGAGGCACCGTTCCTTCTAACACACTAAACATGACAGTATTTCATGTTACTTTATTTCTTTTTGAATTTACTACTGCTACTGAGTGTCAAGTCCAAGCAGGCAGATATGTGTCATGGAAGGACACACCTAGGCTTTTAATGTCACCTGCTGCAGGGGTTAGCAGCTGTCACTGTCACCAGAAGCATCTCCAAACTATCCTCCTAACAGCACAGGGTGAGCTGCAACCCAACACAGCACCTGAGAAGATGCTTACCTTTAGAGGTAATAGTGAGACAAATGGTTTCAAAAGTGCTTACTTTCTCCATGTTACTCACGTGCTAAAACTCCTCACTAGGTCAAGTCTGTACTCAACTGCAGTTTAGAAATCCTTTCATTTAAGAACACAACACTAAAACTACAAGCTTCCATTAAAAAAAAAAAGTTGCCTGAACTGTCTTCATGTATGGCTTAACCTGAATTTTACTGAAAGCAGAACAACTTAGGCCTTTCCACTGACTTCAGAGGAGTCTGGCTACCTTCCCTATACATGTAAGTGAAGCGGGCAAACCCAGCAACGGGGGATTGAAGAGCAAGAGTTCGAACCTAAATATCATTCACCACTACTCACCCAGCAGCTCAAAGGCAAATGCATTGCAATATTGTGAGCCTAACTGTACAAATTGTGAAGCCCAGGAAAGCATCCAACCCAGTCATTCAGCCTGCATGACAGGGCCAGTGCAGAAATGTGGTGGGCAGAGGTCCAAGGCAGAGCTGGGGACCACTGGCTTTGCTGCATTTGCCTTTCCAGGCACAAGAAAAACACTTACCCTGCTGGACATTCAGGAGCCTTTATCTCTTCACAGTCATCATCCACCCAGTGGGTTTCTCCTACCAGAAAGTCACAGAGAGTTTAAAACAAACAAACAAACAAACACCATCNTACAACTACAGGTTTCACGGAAAATATATATATAAAAAATAAAGTCTAGCTCCAGTTAATGGACTGAATTGTCATACTTTTCCCATGGAGAATGAGAACGTCTTTTCACAAAGCTGAACAAGTGATCTGGTTATATTCTATTCAACAAAAATATCCAAATTAGCACTTCTACAAGCAGCTCCTAAAATTGGAGTTAAAAGTGTTCTTTTGACTGCAGGAGACAGTGGTAATCTTTAGGCACAGTGGTCGTCTATTTTAACTTTTTTTTATTTTTGATCTCAAAACCAGGTAGTGCTGCTTCTGGCTGTGAATTCCCACCCTCCTCCCATCAGTTCTGATGTCTCCATGAGCTGATTCATCTGGCTAAAGGCACAAAATAAAATTCATTCTGGTGAAGAAAAACAACTCTAAATAGTTTCCAGCTGGTTTAGAGAGGTGATCAGCTCATGGATCAGGTGAGACTCAAGCTAAAAAAAGCATTAAATACTCTTTCAGATCTAGATTAGTTAAAATTACTTCATTTAATAAACTATTTTCTTAAGGTTTTCACTGCTGAATGCTGTCTATAGAGTGGATCATGACTTGCACTTTTACAGGTCAATTGAAAAAAACAAATTATTAACTGACAAGCCTGCTTCCTGAACCTGGCACTATTAAAGGAACTGCAATTCAATTAAAAGAACAAAACAAAAAACATCATAGAAAAGACCTCCAGGAAATGTGTGCTGCAGCAATTCCAACTGACCATGGCATGAGGTGGAGGGGCAATTTCCAAGAAAATAAAACAAAAAACACACTAACCTCATATAGGCAAAGGCACGAATAAAGAGGAAACATTGTTCTCACATAAGGCTTAACCCTGTCAGAGTTCCAGGGTCGTTGAGATAGTGTGTTATTAGCCAATTAAAAAAAAGATTATGTACATTAAAGCTGGAGACATAAATTCCTCTGCCTTGACCCTTGTGAGAGGAAGCTCACAAAAAAGACAGGAACTGGACACTATATCAGTATTTAAGTGGTCTCAGCTTCAGGTTTCTTTGGGAAGGGGAAGAACAATCTACAGGGATTTGCTGGAAAACACATATTTCGTTTGGATTCCCAAGAGCAAAACCCAACTAAACAAAAGAGCCCATTTTCAGTGTATGGATGGATCTGGACTGTTATAATTTTGTGAACATAAGCATTTGTCCAAAATGGTGAAACAATTTCAAACTGTAACCCTTGGTCCAGTAAAGTTAATGAATGAAAAAAACGAAGAATTAGGTGAGATACAAAAGCAAAAATCTGCAGAGCTCATCACCAAGGATCAGAAGACCTGCTGGGAGTGGCAGACACACCAGGCAAGCAGGATACTCTCCAAAAGAGCAGTGGATGGAAATGAAGTCTTCAAAGCCCATGCACCCGCCAAGCAGTGCGGGCTGTTCTGCAGCCACGGTCTGTCATGAGCATCTGAAGCCCACCCACCTGTGAGTAACAGCTCTTGGATTCTTGCAACTCCTCTTCCACAAGAAACAAAGCCTACAGATGTTAGGCCAAGTAGTTTGAGCAGGAGCTTTTGTGGTGGGGGTGGAGAGAGGTCTTTGGGACATAGATAACACATCTAGGAATGCTTCATTCCTTCTGAGATCATTAGATACCCCTGCAGTCCCTGTGATGCAGTCAAATGCATCTGAACACTTCAGAGCTTTGCTTCAAACTCTTTTTCATCCACCTCTGGCACTTCTCTTTCTACCATTATCTCTACAGGCAAAGATAACCTCCTTCTACAAATTATACGTATTTGCCTCTGCTACCACCCAGAAAATTACAAACGTGCTTCCCTATTTCCCCCACCTCCTAAAAAAAAAAAAAAAAAAAAAAAAAAAAAAAAAAAAAAAAAAAAAAAAAANAAAAAAAAATCAAAGCAAAACTACGAGTGATCCTCCTTCAGACGAAAACTCTTTACCCATTAGACTGCCTCCTACTGGGTTTGGGAAGATAAGAGGTAGAAAGAACAAAGACGTACCTTTGCAAACGACTTGGTAATTAGTACAACAATCTCCTCTACTTAGGCAGTCTTCAGAGCAGTGACAAGCATTGTCATCATTCCTGGTTTCTCCACAGCGATCTTTGGTACACTCCCAGCCCCGAGCTAAAATATTCACAATGTAAGAATGAGAGATTGTAATCAAAACAAATACTATTCATTCACGCCGTAATGAAAACACTCTAGTCGTTAAAGTAGGTATGTCAACCAGAAACAAAAAGGACCCCTGTCACTTGCAAGTGCAGGAGGGCTCCTCCACAAACATATTTGAGTGTTTCTGTTACCCTCAGGTGTTGTATTCCTGGCTTTGTACAATCTGAATGCCAGGAAAATGTGTGGAAAGGAAAAAACAAAAAAGGATCTTCACAGATAAATGGTGAAACCTAAAGCACAAACTAAGAATTCTGGTGTTTCTTGGGTAATCTTTGCTTTTCCTCACAAAGTCCTACAGTCCCCTGCTCTATCCATAGAAAATAAGAAAGAAGAAAAGAGACCATCTCGATGCAGAGTGATGCCTTACTCCCACCATCAGTTCCTCACCCATAGTGCAGATACAGCACCAACTGCAAAAATATGAAAAAACAGCAGCTGTTCTCCAAGGAAAAGCATGGCACGGCTGCTGTGAAAACTCCAGCTTTTCTTATCTTGAAAATGAATTTAAGATCTGGCCTGTCCAAATTAGGTGCTCTCTCAAGGGTAGTACATTGCTTTGGAACAGGGTCTATGGTTTTAAACATATGGTTTTCCACAATAGGGCCCACCCAAGAAACTATAAAAATCACTTTAGACAATATGCACCCAGTAAAAAACCACACACCAGAGCACACATCAGAGCAATATCTTTTATCTTCTTTTCTGCTTCATCTGGGGCTTTTTTTCTGTAAGAGTGTAATATTGACAGATCACACATATGATATTTGCCTGAATAAATGCCCGTGGGAGTATAAGACCATTAGCACAACAGCCCCAGGGGCTATGCAGGTATATGCATACATGAACATATGTGTTTGCTGTGACAGGAGGGTGAGGAACTGAAATTCTGCCCTTTGGTAAGAGATAGCTGCTGAAAGTATTCAAAAAGAGCCTCTCATTCTGCAGCCATTTACACCAGGGGTGGAACAGTGTCAGCCTAAAATTCAGAAATTTTTGGCCTGGAACCAAACTTGTTTTTCAAACAAGATTAGCTCACCCTTTTTTTGTACCAATTATGAAAATTATATAATCATAAACAGAACTGAGGAAGTCAGGACTTTCAAGCATGGCACATCCATGGGCAATGATATTTTTAATCATTACACTTTTCTTCTGTCTGCTCAGTAAGTGTAATACTTCAATAAAGCAAGAAGAAGTTCAATGGCAAAAGTAAAAGGCACCTGTGTCAACTCTAGCCACTGTGCAAACAGTGAAGGTGATGGGTGCAACTAATAATTTAAATACACTATGCTAAGAAGTAAAATATAACTCATGTCCCTCTTTGAAGTTTTCCTTGCCTATGACTCATGGAAAAAAAAAAAAGCCAAAAGAAAGTGAACCTATTGCTATATTTCCATCCCCCAGGGTCCAATTAATTGAAGTCAAGTGTTTCTACTAGTGCAGTATATACATCCTAACACCTGGAAATCAGGGGCTGGGGCATGGGTAGCAAGCCCTGGCTGTCCCCTCCTCCAAGAGGACCCACATCCCTTCAATGATCCCAGCTTCCAAGGCACTCTCACAACTGAGCCTGAATTGCTCCAATATTCAGTTATCAGTTGGGATAAAAAAGGATGACTGACACAAAATGACCAATGTTCAGTTTTTACCATGGCTTTTGATTGTAAACTAGAGGTCAGACTGGTGTCTGAACACCGATTATTGGTTTTAATTTAGCGTCAGGTCATCTTCTTTTCTATGTGGTATAGGTGCATTCCTACTGCTCCTTGCAAGGGAACGTGGGCTGCATTTTGGGCTGAGCTGAGCCTGCCCAGGCAAGGCAAGGTGAGGAGGAGATGCAGGCTGTGCCAGGGAGGGCTGGCTTATCGAGCAGGTCCTGAGCACTGGCAGAACCCCGGCGTCAGCAGCACCTGGCAGTGCAGGACAGGAGAGCCATCATACCTGTCTTTAAGCACAGCTCATCAAAGTCGAAGCAGCAGCTGTTGTAGCTCTTGCACAGGTTGTCACAGCGGCAGCCAGGAGGCTCTGCCTCTTGAAGTTCAAAGCATCTGTTTTTGCAGGAGCCAGAGGTATTGATCCAGGGGGAATCTGACAGGACTGTGTGGAACAAGAAACAGAGCAACATCTGTCAGGCTGGCAGCGATGGCACAGGTGGCTCAGCCCTAAGCCACTTAAATGAGTAAGACCTTGGATGTTTGCTCTGGGAATGGGGAAGGGAGCAGGGAGAGGAGAATTGCTCGCAGAAATGAAACAAAAAAAGAACAAATTCCAAAAAAGTTGTTCTTTTGGGGAAGAACGAAAAAGGAAGCAGCATGCTGTGATAACATCCTGCAAAGAAACAGTCCTGGCTTTACCTCTGTAACAATCAAGAGATCATTAGCAGAAACTTATTGAAGTCTCCAAGGCCCCATTCCAGGAGCTGTAACTATTCCACAGAAGCAGGCCTTTGTTTTCAGAAACCAAGTGACATTTTCATGGCTGGCTGGGCAGTGTACATAGGAAAGGACTCCAATTAATCTACATGCAGACAGCAGGACTTGGTTTGCTACACTGGAAGGTGTCAAATCAATGTGAAGTGTGAAAGAAAACTTTAAAATGCTCTATAAATTAGTGGAGACATAAAGCAAGGCTTTTTGGTGGGCTTCTGCAGAGCACCAAATTATGAAAATTTAAAAAACACAGAAGTATTTAAGAAATTAATAATTATTATGTGTGTAAGTAAATGGAGGACTGCCAGTCTGAAAACCATGAATAATGTATTAGACTTCAATAATCTATTTATTAGTAAGGGCCCTTAATGTCAAAGCTGATATATGTCTGCTCTTTTCTCAAAACTATTTTGTATACTTTATATATTTTAGAAGTTTTTCTTGTAGGAGCATCCTACATAGCAGCTTATATGAAGCAGGAAAATTGTGTGCTGTTCTCTAGGGTTAAATGTATTTTATGAAATAAAGTAAGGAATGTATGATATTCTTTGAATACAGAGGTGTTCCAAGGAAAATTTCACAATGCTTTTTGTTTCTTGAGAGACCTATTAAAATTAAGTATTTGAAATTGTCTTATGTTTTGTTTTCTTTTAGGCCATGGTTTGGTTTTGGGTTTGGCATACCTCACCATGATTAGCAGCATGACTTTTAGAGGACTGACGCAATGGCACTTTTGGGAAATAGTTGCTCTGATATGTTCTTATGTATTTTTCTCCCTACACTTTCACACAGCCGAGAGTTTAGTTTCCACATAAACTGAAGGGAAATCTCTTCCCAAATAAGATGGCATTAACTGAACACTGTGAGAATGGATGGAAAAGATGATGAAGGGGGAGTTTGGAGGTGACATTTTAGCAGCTGATGTCTCACCAGCTCTCATCCCAAGCACTACTGCTCCACCACTTCCCTTGGTGTGGCACTGACTGAGCAGCACAAACCACTCCAGGGAGTAAACAAGTTAGAAAATCAGTGCTACATCTAGATCACAAGCAAGAAACCCAGTGGCTGCAGTCGTGGCTCATGGCAGTGTCAAGGCACACTCATATGACTGCTGGGAAAGGTAGTAGCAGAAAACTCCATCTCTCTGTTATTCTGGGGTTTTATTTTAATCAGGTCAGCACCACTCAGGGCAAGTAACATCGTACACACAGTGAAGTTTCACTCTAGAGGTACATACCCTGCAAGCATGCTCTTAGTGACCCAATAGTATTTTGGCCATCTGAAATTCCAAGGAGCTAAAGAATGTGCATCTATGCTGGCAATACATAGGTCAGTATTTTCTTTGCTCACATAAGTCAGTCACAAAGTTATGCTAGAAATTAATCACATGAGAATTGTTTCAAATCATGTTAACACTCAACTTTTTGGAGCTATGAAGCCATGGTCCTTATTTTTGATGACAGCTGCTTCCTATCAAATGCTTCTGAAAATACCGAAAAATATTTTTGTGTTATTTAACCTCTTCCACTACTTTCTCTTTTGGAACCTAGGTAATTTATAATCACAGATCCAGTAAACTGCAAATCAAATGTATTAGAAACTTGAAGGTATTACATACTAGCATCTAAACCTTACCCTGGGCATTACGCTTTTCATTTCAAAGGGCTGAGAGGGAGATCTTTTCAGAAGGCCAAAAAAAAAAAAAAAAAAAAAACCACCGATAAAAAACAAGAAACCAAACCAACACATCAACATGTGTTTAGGAAAGAGAAGGTGTAAATCTGACTGCAGATTACATAAGAGACAGTTAACTGCAGCTCAAGGAATGTCTACCTGTTGTAAAGAGCAGCTCATTTATATCAGGAAACCACCCCAACAAGCTGCTCACAGAAGCTGTGCCAACTCAGAGCTTGAAGATTTTGAAGAAGGGCTAGGCCAAGACCTGTCAGAAGCACTTCTGTAACAACTGACCAGGTCTTGGAATAAGGAGGTGTACATGGCTGTTCAACATCCATTCTGGCTCTTCTATAACTGCAAGTAGGGTTTCCATTTCATGTAAGAAAGGTTTAGCCTACCTACCTTCACATCTCTTGACAACCACCTCATTAGTGATGTAGCAAATTATCCCAAATCACTTAGCAAATTCAAGTCACACATCCTGAGTCAATTTAGAACGCTTTCCATCCCGCAGCACAAAAGAGAACTTGCTGAATTTCTCCAAATACATTAAGATTGCTCCTTTGTTTCTCATACTTGACCTTGCCTTTGCAGCCAGACCATGATTTTCAGGTCGTGCACAATGCCATGGCACAGGTACTGGCACATGCAAAATAGTTTGAAAATATATCATCAGGAGCTCTATCCCTGGTGAGCACTTTCAAACTAAGAGAAACCTCTGTACAGAACAAACTTAGACAGTTTAAAATCGTCTTCAGAATTCCTGCATCCCTCCAGAGCTCCTGCAGTCAGATGGTGCAGCAGGCACAGGGACCTCAGCATGAAGATCCTTTCTTCCTTATTTCATAAGGCTTTTCACATTGTTTTCCATACATCTCTTTTATTGCCACTAAGCTCAAAACAGCCATCTAATTGTCTTCTATGTCATGGGTTAGAGAGCAAAGCTAAATAGGGCAACAGTGCCTTTGTGATTCAGTTCAAGGAAGTTGTTACATTTCCACTTTAAAGGTCTTATATTTATCTTATCAAACTATTTCTTTTGATTCTATCAAAAATAGATTTAAAAATAATAAAATCCATTTATTTGCAGTAGTGTTTAAAACAGGACTACACAACATAGACATGCTCACAGAGTCATTATAGGTAAAAATTTGCCATTTTGGATCCCATATGGAACCTATAGGGAACAACCAAACACTTAAACAAAACATCTGGAGCTCTAGTTCTGCTAGATAATACTCCTGTTATGAACCTGCATTTCATTTTTGCATTGAGTTAAATCCAAATGAAGAGTCAGATGAGAGAAAAAATACAAGTGTTCCAACAGAAGAAAAGCATAACTATTTTTAATGGCATGCTTAAAACTACAGTAAGAAGAGATAGGAAAACTGCAGTGTTTCTCCTTCCAAAGCATTAAGTTATCCTACTGTGATCAAGAACCATGCTTCAAGAGATTACTATGGCCATTTTCCCTGAAAGTGCTTAAAAAGATGGGTAGGAAATTCATAAAGCAAGAAACTTACAATGGCAAAGTTATGAAAAAATGTGAGCTTTGGTTCTCTACTGGCTCTTAAAAATTTTAATAAAAAATTTATTTCAATTAAATAATTTGCTGGGTACAAATATTAAACATGTCAAGTGTATAAAGACATACATCTGTACACTGTAAAAAGAGAACAAGAAGGGCTGTTTTAGGCACTGTGGTGGTACTTTGGCATGAATATGCAAGGGACTAGGAAAAAAATCATGTTGTTTTTGGCTCACAGCAGAGTTCCATGCTAGATGAAAGCTAGAATTTGCTTACATTCATGGAATATCTCTGGAGAAATAACGAATTGGTTTTTACAATAATGCTTGGTAAAAAAAGTGTTTTGTCAATATAAAATAATTAATTCTCAACACCAAGACACTTGGAAGCAAATAAACTAAAGAGTAGTGAAGTGGAAAATGAATTCATACCAATTTTTTTCTGGGTATTTCATTGGGCTGCTCTTCTAATGAAGTATAATTGGAAGTAATGCAATTAAGAGTGACTAAGTAGGTTCTTTGATCACAGTGCTTTCAGTTTGCTAAAAAAACCTGCACATATCCAGTGTAACTTTTTACTGTCTATACTTAACTGTGACTATACTCCTTTATGCTTTGCTATCCTATTTTTTTTTCTCCTGCAATAAAAGTAACCAAGCTACATAAACGCAGAATAGACAAAATCCTCCATTACTCTTGTCTCTCATAGTTCACCCTTGACTGGACTTCAATGCCAGGTGTTGGGTCAATCCTACCTGTAAGTAAATTTTCAATAGATTTCCAAAAGTACCCCATCTCCTCCCCTTTTTCACGAGACCATGTATGTCTTCCTACTTTTCTGGAGTGCTGAGCTAATCCTCCTGTTATTGGAAGGAGCACACAGCTACGGTTCCCAGTGCTGGCTGCTCAGCAGAGTTGGCACCAATCAGCTGCAATGGGACCCCAATATCAGACTTCTGGGTCTTCAGTAAAAACCAGCTGAGCCCTGGCCTAGACAGTGACCGGTGAAAGCAAAGCAACTGGCACTTAGGTGTTGTACACTTGAAATGCAAATTCTTCCCATCCCTATTACACACTATACACATCTGCTCTAAAGTTAACATTCTGGAAGATTTTCAAACAATTATTTTTCAAGCAAATTTTTTTTACTGTTATAAAGATCAAAAGCAACAGCCACTATCGTCTTAATTACCTAAAATGCCTCTCTCTACTCAGCGACCAGCAGCCCTGAAAGCGGCTGTGATTAGACACCAATTCCTCAAAGGAGGACAGGAGGACACAGATAAATTACCAGGAACACAACAAACTCTGGCTACGGCAAACAATTTTATAACTAAAATTCACAGGCTATGATTACAGACAGGCATTGCAAATGAAGCCCTTTCCCTTCAGTTACGTTCACCAGCTGGAAGTCAATGACCGCAAGTTTCCTTTCTCATGCCAAAGGAACAGAGACACAAGTCAAGCCTGCTTTTTCTTGAATAAAAAGAAAAGACTAGTTGTCTAGTTTATACATTTCCCCATTTGGACTATGCTTGAGCTCCCAGAACCCTATACTGCCCCACAACACAAATAACAGTTCCTCCTGTAGCATGTTCTCTCTGTCTTCCAAAAAAAAAGCAGTAGAAGGAGTAAGGAAACCAGAGGACTCGGTGACAGCACATCTGCACGAACACCTGCTCTCCTCTCCCAGCCCTCTCCACCGTCAGATGTCTGCCGTCTACTGTTCACAAACCAGCATGACCTCAGGAGCCACAGAAATCCCAAAAGCTTTTCTCACCAGTGCCTCTTGAAAGCATTAATCAAGTTTCTAGAAACCGCTTCAATAGCTACCAAAATAAACCCATCACCCTTAAAGCCATCAGGGAGTTTCTCTTAAGGCTAGAAGGAAGCCGTGCAGAGTACAAAACACTGCAAACACTTCAGAGGAGCTGATGAGACCAGTCTCTGTGAGACTGACAGTGCTCAGTCCTAAAATAAGCTAAATTTTCCATAGTCACATGCACCCAGAGCAAAAGTTTAAGTAAATAGGAGACCTATAGGTGAGTCCCAAAGGTCAACTGACTCGGGCTCAGCAAGTTATTTATTCTTCTCTATATCCTAGAGGGAAAAGGAACAAGCAAACTACTGTTACAGGGTAGGAATGGTTTCTAACCACAGTCTATAACATAAGGGTATATGATGATGTACAATTTATGCCTGTTACTGTACCTGAGACCGGGCCCTCATCCCATTCTTCAGATCTCCTAAATCGATTTGTTGTAAATCCCATGCAGACATTTACTCCAAAGGCAAAAGCAAATAAGGATATAACCTGCAAAAGTAAAACAGCAAAGTAAGCAAACTGTGAAAGAGGCAGGACTTTTTCACTAAGAGCATTATGCACAAAGGGCAGAGATGGTCCTCAGTACATTGGAGCTCCCCAGCACTGCAGTTCCCATCACTGGAGCAGCAGCTGACAGCGTCACGGTTGGAGAGTAACACAAACCAGAAGGGGTTTATGAATAAAACATCTCTTTCTGAAGCTGAAACGCTCCTTTTTGTAGGAACTTATTCAGGAGAGACGGGCTACTCCTCCTCTAAAAGCAAACACGCTCCTCTCCTCCCCTACCTGGTGCGAGTGGACGCAGCCCTGCTTAGCCATACCAGGGAATTCTTGAAAAGCCTGCGCCGCACCGTCGCCTTTTTTTATAGCGAGTGCAGAGCTCTGTTTGCTCGGGGAGTTCAGGCTATTAGCTACAAGTAATCCCACCTGGTGAGGTTGACAGACTCGTGTGATTTGTCCAGGGGGTGATTTCATCATGTTTCACTCACAAATCGCAGCTCCGAGTGCAAGAAGCTCCAGGCATCATCGCTCGCTGCGCCCTCCCCCCAGACGCACACCCGCGCGCTTTTATGTGGTTTCCTCTGGCAGAGCAGGGCTCGCTTGTGCCGCTGCGGCCAAGAGCTGTTCCTGCTCGTTTTATTCTCCTCGCAAAAGTAGCATGCTTGAAAGAGAAACCAAATGCGTCTCCATCTGGCTCAGAGAAGAAGCGGGGGGACGCTGGCTGGGGGCTGCGAAGCGCGTATCTCCCGCTGCCACCCCCAAAGGTGACCCGGCTGCTGTCAGGTGTGGCAGCGCGCCCGCAGCCGCTGCCCTCGCACGGCCGGCAGGGTTTGGGGAGCACCCGGCTCACTCTCCGCCGGTGAGACCCAGGTTTGTCACCGGGCTGCAGAGCAGAGGCCTCTCCAAACTGGAGACACCTTGAGAGCGGGGGGCAAGGGGGGATTTTTCAGCGGTGTTCTCCGTGCTGCTGTGGCAGGGCACGGCTCGTATCGATGGAAACACAAGCAGTTTCATCTGAATAGCTGGAAACCCCAGACTTCCAGAAAGGAAGGGAAGTGACACGTTCCCTCTGCCTCATATTTCCCCATTTTCATCAACAACAGAAATCTTGGCTGTTTGGATAAGCACTTTTATTTACAAAGCAAATGATAATGCTGAACAGAATTACGGTTCAAATCAGTGGCTTAAATATTATTTGCCAAGGCAAATTATTTACCACTGTAGTTTGCCACTTTTTTTTTCCCTGGTGAAAGCTTCTTTCATGAAAATGTTTACTAACAATTACATTTAAAGGGACAGCGTCAAAGTTTGTAAGCCCTCGGATGGACTGAGCTTCCCTTGGGACCTGTCCCATATTCTATACTGGCATTAAGAGACACAGTACAGTTTTCTTTAAAGTATTTTTCAGTATTAAACACATACAATTTTGAACTTTGTTTAGAGGTAACTTTTACCTGCTGAAATAACTCCCCTTCCACACCGCGTAGCTTTACAGGCCGGAGTCTAAAAAACCCTTCTCTTTGTTGCCCAAATCTCAGCCTGCCAGCCTTTCCTAGGACCTGATCCTTTTTCATGCAGTTTCTTAACCGAAAGTGGCTCCATTGTGCAGCTGCAACTTTGCATTGCAAGGCTCAAGGCAATGTAATTAGCTTGAAAATTCCTACACCAGGACATTGTATTCCTTTTCCTTGCACAAACTGACACTATGAATTCAAGAGCCATCTTCTAATGTTCACTTTATGACTAGCTGGGCTGAAGAAAATGGGTTGCAATAGGCACTATTTTTCTAACAAAAAGCTGTGCATAAAGGTCTAGAGAAAAGTAATCATCGAAGGTTTTACTAGCTGTCACTATAAAACTCTTCACCCTTAGCCTCTGGTATATCTTGTGGTTAAACAACTTCATCCCCAAACACTAGGTAAGTACACAAGTGTGTGACTGCAGCAGAAGGGAAACCTAAAGTGTCACAAACAAAATTGCTTAGTGATGTTGCCTATGTATCTTAACTAATGAAGTTCATGATTTCAGAGGCAAAATATGGGAGTCAGCAGCCCCAAGCTCTCCTTCAGGCTAGTACCTTTGGATCAGCAAGGCACTCAGGCAAAACACAACTGACTTTTCAAATCAGGTAGCCAGTTTTGAGTGCCCAAACCAATACACAAAGTCTCTGAGATGTTCTCGATTTCAGAGCCCTTGCCTGTTCCTGTATATATCTTCCTAACACACAAGTCCAAGGTTCTTCTGAAAGAAGGTTCCTACACATGTTAAAAATGGCAAGGAAAAGAAATCAGCAAACAAAACCAAGAAACACAACATTATGAAAGACTTCTACTGATTTAAACATACGTATTTCATTCTTCCATTCATGTAACATCTCTGGAGCTTGTAAACGTCTCAATTTTACGTAAATGGAAGAGCTTATTTTATGTTTCCTAGTCCATATTACAAGTGCACTAAATTAATTAACCTCCTGTGCAGTGTCCTTTAGAACTACAGATGATGACTCTGAAACTGCTAATCTTTTTCATCTGTGTTATGTAAGACACATTTTCCAGTAGCTCTGAACTGAACAGTCAGATGCACAATGTTCTTTTTGTCACAAGGATTGTGCCTGAAGCTATCCCACAGATTCAAAAGGAACTTATTAGCATAAACAGGGTCTAATGATTTTGTTCAGGAAAAATTTCACTGTTGGGACCAGTGGCAACTAATTTTTTTCAGCAACTAATTGCCATTTTACTAATCAGAAAAGAAAGAACTAAAGCTAAAATAATGTATTCCTGGTACAAGAATTCAGCAATTCAGTGGAAGTTTTGAGGCTTAAATGAAATACTTTAAAAAGGAATTTTAACAAGATCATCAGAATACGAAATGCCTCTTCCTCAGTTTTTGTGCATAAAAATTGGCCTTTGGCTTTTCAGGCTGGTGTGATTACAGTGATTATTTAACACGGGATGCAAAGCTTACAGCGAGGCACCAGATGGCGCCTCACAGGAGACGTTCGTGCTGTGGCATTTCCAGTTACAAACATTCACAGAGTCACAGAACCACAGAATCGTTTAGGTTGGAAAAAACCATTAAGATCACTGAATCCAACCCCATACCCACCACTAAACCATATCCCAAGTGCCACACCTAAATGTCTTTTAAATACCTCAAGGGATAGTGACTCCACCAGCTTCCCTGGGCAATTTGACAAAAATTTCTGAAGAAATTTTTCCTAATATCCAGTCTGAACCTCCCTTGGTACAACCTGAGGCCATTTTGCCTCATCCTGTTACGTGTCACTTGGAAGAAGAGAACAAACTCCACCTGGCTCCAGCCTCCTTTCAGGGAGCTGTAGGGAGGGATAAGGTCTCCCCTGAGCCTCCTTTTCTCCAGGCCAAACAACCCCACCTCCCTCAGCTTCTCCTCATCAGACTTGTGCTCCAGACCCTTCTCCATCTCTGTTGCCCTTCTCTGGACATGCTCCAGCCCCTCAAGGTCCTTTTTGAAGTGAGGGGCCCAAAACTGAACCCAGGATTCAAGGCACAGCCTCCCCAGTGCCAGGTCACTGCCCTGCTGGCCAGTTTCTGATCCAGGCCAGGTTGCCATTGGCCACCTTGGCTACCTTGGCTCAGGTTCAGCCACTGTCCATCAACACTCCCAGGTCCTTTTCTGCTGGGCAGCAAACTGACTTCAATCTCCTTGTCCAGATCATCCCTAAAGATATTAAACAGAACCAACCCCGGTACTGAGCCTTGGAGACTGGACAGCAATTGGATTTAATTCTGTCACCACTCTCTGGGCCCAGCCATCCAGACAGTTTTTTATCTAGTGAAGAGAGCATCCATCCAGCTCATGAACAGCCAATTTCTCCAGAAGAAATGGTATGGGAAATGGCTATTCCATAGGGTTAATGTAAGCAAGGCAGTACTTAAAGTCTTATCTAAAACTCATTTTTCTTGAGCAGTTTTTCCAATGAGAAAAAGAATGCAGAGAAATCAAGCATATTGGCTGAGTCAGAGGTTGGGGATGGAGTGGGCTCTAATAAAATGAGCCTTTTTAGCTACTTCTGTCAGCTTTGTACTGGGTGCTGGATGCATCAGGTGACCGGGGGACCAGGGTGAAAGCCTCCAGCAGGGCCTCAGAGCTCTCACCCTCCCAAACACAGCATCCCCATATTGTTGTGGCCAAGAAAAACAGTCAGTTGAGTGCACAAAATAGCAATTTCAAGGACCAAAACCTTTTGGCAAACCATAGAAATTCCAAGAAGTATCCACATCAAGCCTACTCAGGTACAAGCACTGGGAAAGCAAATGAACTTTCAACCAGAGTGAGCATGGGAAGAGTTGAGTGCCTTCCTGAAGATACCCTGAGTCTTTTTAACAAAATCAAAGAGGTACTACATGTCAAGCAGACCTGATTCTTGTGTATAAAGGACTTTAAACCACATTTTTATTACAGACTCAGAGAATGGTTAAAGTTGGA
The DNA here is from genome assembly GCA_013400775.1 of Chaetops frenatus. NCBI lineage: Eukaryota > Metazoa > Chordata > Aves > Passeriformes > Picathartidae > Chaetops > Chaetops frenatus. Next base: position 371,572 of record VZTR01009175.1, read on the forward strand.
AGGGACCACTGGAGGTCATCTAGTCCAACCTCCCTGATCAAACAGGATTCCCTAGAGAACATTTCGGAGGATGGTGAGTATCTCCAGACAAGGGCGGCTCCACAGCCTCTCTGGGCAGTTTGTTCCAGTGCTCAGTCACTCTCACAGTAAATAAGTTCTTCCTCACATTCAGGTGGAACTTCAGAAAGCTCAGGACTGACTGCTGAGGAGCTGCACCACTATGCCCTCTGCTACCCCATGAGCCTGGGAAGACCCACAAAGCAGGCTGTGCTGACATGAGAGCACACCCTCCTCACCGCAGCTTCTCAAAACACCACCAGTCTTCAATTATCTTTCTGCTCATCACTGCCCCGAGGGGAATGGTATGCAAATCATAGTGCCTGGTGCCCTGGAGAGCTGTGCTGAGGATGACTTTCTTGGCTAGAAAGATCCATAAAGCAGTGCCAGACTCTCAGGGACAATCATGGACAAATTAAAGTCTTCAAAATTGCAGTTTCCTGCAGCCCAGCCCCTGAAGCACCAAGTGCCTTAGGTACATGTAGGCCCATCAACATTTCTGAACATACTATAAAATGCCTGCAGGGTTCACAGGGCTGGGGGGAGAGCACCCAGATACAGCCCAAAACTCACTGAGTACAACCAGCAAAGCACGTAGACCAGCAAAGCATGTTGCACCCCTCCTCACCTCACCTCACCCTCGTGTGTCCTGCTCAAAACACAGGGATAGTGGGTTCATGCCTGTCTGAAACTGAGTTCTGCCTACCCAGAGACAGAAGAGGAACCACTGGCCAGAGGAGGCCCCTGTCTCTGGTTTACTTATGTAAAATACTTTTATACTCACTGGGATAACGACTGAAACCCTGGTGACAAAAAGGAGGACATAATGCAGTAGAGAAATAAGTTTTCTCACAGTGCACATCAGATACAACAGTTCCAGTGGTGCAGTGAGGACTGTGAGTTTGGTGATGGCACTGAGCTCCTGAAGCTCTCTATGATGCCTGTGGAGGGATCTCAGCCCAAGTGCACCCTCCACACACAATCCCCATTTGTGGTGGCATACAAGCAGAACAAGGTTTGTAAGCAAGGTTATGTCCTTTAGCAGGACAGCTAGGTCAGCTGGAAAGAGGAGTTTTCAGTGACCTGGAAAGAGCTTTTGGTGCCTGAATGCTTGTTTCTCCCAGCACTACCCCAGCTAACACACCACCCACTCCAACAGAGGGTGTTGCACCTCTCACTGTGAACCACACACACGACAGCAGCAGCGTTAACATCAGTCCCACATCTATTCCTTCCTCATCTTCAAAGAAACTAGCATATACCCAATTCAGTTTCTGGACAACAGTAATATTATAAAGCAGCACAAGTACTTCACTAAAATGCACTGGGAATTATATTTTTTAAGATAGTCATATATAAAAATTCTAGCAAATGCAGAAAAAACTGTTCTGTGATGAAAAATTGCATTTTCAGGGAGAATATGAAGGAGTGAAACATGGAGCCACAGGGCCCATATGTGTTTTCAGCACAGCCCATAAAAGGCTGTGTATTCAGGGCCTCATCCTTGTTTTCCACTGCTTGATATGGGTGTCACAGGTGCCCATTAACAACTTTACATCGGTCTTTTTCAATGAGCTGTAGATTTCAGTGTTGTGAAATCCACCCACCTACCCCCCCAGACAACAGCCTGGAGGTTTCAAGGGCCTTGCATGGTACCTTGCATGTGCCACACACAATCACTCTTAATTTTACAAGTGATACAACCTACTACATCCCACAAAAAACATAGCCCCTTTAAAATAATTAATTAAAGCTAAATGAGAAAAAAACCCAACCAAAACAAAAACTTTCAAACAAACAAAAGCCAAAAAAACTGAACCCCCCCCAAAAAACCAACAACACAATAACCAAAAACCAAACCAAAAACAAACAAAAAAACTCCAGAACAAACCCCAACAAACAAACCCCCCCCCCCCAAACCACAAAGATGGGAAATCTACTTAAAGATGTAAAAAGCAGGTTTTCTAGACTTCAAATTGTATTTCTAGTTTCTTTTTGTAATTTGTATGTACATCCTTTACATGTTCAAACCTTTCTCAGTTGAATAGTAGCTTTGTGTCTCCTGTGTATATAAAACTTACTGTGGGGACTTCTACAATAACCCTGACACATACCTCTCCGACTTGATTACATTTACCCTTAGCTCAAACTCTATTTTGGCACATTTTCAAGGTCAAGGCTTGGATATGATTAAAAAAATTTCAAGTGCTAGTTTCTCCGCTAAAAGTAAAATGTGGATATAATTAATACTGTTTACTTTGTTTTCTTTGCAAACAAGAGTTTCTGTTTGTTTGAAATACTTTTTTTTTCATGTTTTCAGCACTTGGATCAAAAAATAAATATTTTAATTAATGTCTTTCTCCTAGTTAATCTAAAATAACCCCTCTGATATTTTCAAAACAGCAAAATCCTATTTGATTTCAGTTTAAAGAGATATGTCACTAGGAATATTGGTCTCAACTTGCCTGCAGCTGAGGCTTTGGATGTGCTTTGCAGCATCAATATTTGTACAGAAAGATCAGAGCTGGGCCAGGCTGGACACAGGATCCCCACACAACAAATGGGGACACGCCTTCAGGTGGGCACATTTTCCTCCTCCTTCTACCTATAAGAGGCATATAAGGCTGAAGAATTGGCTGCTGTTATGGTGATGTGTGTTTGCACCTATGGAAGCTTTTCTTCTGCCATGGTAAAAGAATGCATGTACACAGAACAGACCTTGGCACTGTTGCAGTTAAGACAAGAAAAATAAAAAAAAGAAAAGAAAATTAAACCTGAGGGCCTTCCAGCAGACCTATTTTATTTGCATAAGGACTGCAGGACTACACTACTAAATGCAATCAGTTCAGCACAAAGAGAAGGAAATCCTGAAGAACTTAGGACAGCTGATAAAGAAGAGAGGTCCTCTTAGAAAGAAAAATAACAATAATTAAACACTGGCTAAACTGCCTGATCTGATTCACTGGCCACATGAAGATTTATGTTGCAGAGGATACAACAGGAACTGTCCAGGCTTTTGTTCATAGAAAAATGCATAGAAGGAGGACACAGCTACCATGTTAACAAACTTAATCCCATCTGCAGCCCTTTTTCGGGTGTACTGATTTATCTCATAGTTGAAAGACACATCTTTATGATTTACATTTGATAGTTTAAGCTATACCCAGCTGTTGAGAGGGGTAAGGTATTTAATTACCTTAGAAATAACTGGCTTTTCTGCCCTTTTCCTTCAGAACAGAAATAAACCCAGCAAGCAGAATCCAAACACCGAGTGTCTACCACCAGTCCTGGCAGACAGGCAAGTCCTTGCTATCTCTTCCATCCTCTCACCCCAAGCATTTCTAGAGATACACTGCAAATCAAAGCAGGTTAAAAACCTCCCTGCCTTTGACAGGTTTGACAGACGGATGGGTTTCCTGCCTGGTCCTCAGCCCTGGCAGCAGTGAGACGCAGGGAGCTGCAAACTGCTGCTGCTTCCGAGCCCCAACCCGGGCACTGTCACTGAGGAGCATCCGTGGGCAGGGGAGCGGGGAGGGGGCAGGGACAAGCCCTGCTCTCCCTCTGCTCCCAGGGGAACCTTGTCACCGCAGCATTCACTCAACACTCTGCTTTCCTTAGCAGGCATCTGCTGCTGCCTGCTGTAATGGCAAAGCACAAAGGCGTAAAACAATCGCATCTTGCTTTTTGGGTCATTTAGGACAGATGGGCCACTTTCCAAGCATCACAAATTTTCCTAAGTTGAAACATGTCACCACAAGTTCAGTTGAAGGTCACTTTTTTTTTTTTCTGATTTCAGCTGAGTGCAAAGATGACAAATGTAAGTACAAAGGGAAAAACATCCTGTTGGAACAGTACTCCCTGTTTTCTACTGGTGAGAAAAGTATAAGCAACATTTCAACAACAAAACAATGTGATCCATTGCTGAATGATTTTTTTAAACCCATATCATAATGTGTAACTGAATAAATTTCAAAGTCTGCAGGAATGCAATATAAAAATAATAAAGAAAAATGCTAGCAATCAAAAACATGCAACTCTGCATGGTTTTGCATAAGGATTATCAGGGGGTTTTAGGGAAATACTTTTTCACTTTCTCAGCATAAAACTTTGGAAAGGAATAAAGTATTTTTTATAATGGATTAAACAAGTAAACTGCAGGGAAACTCAGGTCACTTAAATATTAATAGACTTCTTCATTATTTTAAAGTAAATAATCTTACTGAGTTAAGTTTTGTTTAACTCTTTTTATTTTTTTAATTTAACAAAACAAGTCTTTCAGAAAGAAACAATTCGTTGGTTTAATGTTTGCTGACTGCTGTAGACCAAAAGCAGCTCTGATTTGCTCAGCCTTCAGAGAATGCTCCCCACCCCAGTAAATGTTCTTTTCACAGCAGACAAGACTGAAATCAGCTTGAAATTATACTTTTTGAAGATTTCCATGGCAGAGACAGATGTTCCTGGGCATTCACAGAGAGCCTGCAAAACAGCTGGGACTATTTAATTTATTATCTTTTCTAATTTATTATCTTTGTGCATGGCTAGCCCTTCTCCAAGACACTGAAATCAAAAACTTTGATGGCAACATCTGATCGAACCAATGTAAAAAATAACTTGAGCAAGTCTGGTGAAGAGAGCGGGAACATCTGCTTTGCCTGCTGCAGGGAGGGCCTCCAGTGCCTGCAGTCCCTGCTCAGGTGTGCAAACTCAACATTTCAACCTTTTGGGAGATGAGGAACACTATGATTAAATCCCATTTAAACCAAAAAAAGACCAACGTAGTTTGGGCAAAGAAGCCAGGATAGATGATGGCAAGAGGCAAGGAGCAGCAATATCTTCAGGTGACAGCTGAAGTCATCAGAGGAGGAGCACCACTACTCCTCTACCCCTGGGCAAACTGATTTCCCTTTGCACTGAGACAAAGCAGGAGCACAAACTTCCTCTGTGGTAGCCTAAGCCATAAAAGCTGGTTTGAAAATAGGTGTGGGACTATAACCTCATGCTCATACCCCTTGCTTGCTGGGAGCCTAAGCCACCTGAAGCATCTGCTTGATTCTGCAGATAGCTCAGCATGGTTTTGGAAGGCGCTGGATTAAAAGGAGAAAACCCAAAAAATTAGGAAAAACATTTATTGCTTCCTACTCTGATGCATTATGAATAAAACAAATAAGCCAAACTCCAAACCCTATTGTAGAAGGGCGGGTGGAAGGACAGTCAGACTGCAGGACAGAAGGCACAAGGGAGAGGCACGGGAAACTTTTGGAGGAGTGGCAGGTTGAACACACACACCAGGCTCAGTGCTGCCAGCAGCTACTGGAGGACAGCACAGTAGATGAAGGGTACTCAGTATCCCACAATTGTCACAGCCACCTCCTGCCATCTCTGGGGACTGCTGGGCTGGCCTGGCAGAGCTATGGAAGGGTAGAAACAGACATCTTAGTGTTGAGGGTGAAGAGAGACAAAATATATTAGGAAAACAGAACTTTGGAGATTCCAAAAGGGAATCTCCTTCTAGTTCCTTCTGTTGTGGGCTTTGGAAGGAGGAAAACATCCTTGTGATCTCTGCTCTATTGCTAGTGCTCTTTCAGTTGTACTCTACTGCACAAGTCCATTACATGTTAGGGAATGTCAAAAAAGTAGAGCATCTTTAGGTGCACTGAATTTCTGTGGTCAAGCACAAATGACCTGAGTCAGTGCTTTTGGACTTGGCAGCCAGCTGAGACTGTGACCCTTTAATTTATTTCCTGTAAGTGAGGACTTAGATTCTTTGGTACAATCCTGTCATTTACAAGGAATATACAAAGAAATGCTGTTCCCCTGAGCTAGGAAAGGAATCCTATTGTTCTGGATAGCCCAGAGGCACTTGAAGGCTTCTAACATTTCTCCTGGATGAAGGGTCATCAGCTTCAAGGGAATTTCACCTCATCTTACAGCATTCCCTCTGTCCCAGCTGGAGGGGTGACCTTTTCTGGGGTTTGCCTGTTGTCTTCACTGCCACGTAGCTGCTCAGCCTCAGCATGGAAAGAAATAAAAACAAGCATTTACAGGTGATGGCAACTTAATTATTTACAAAACATTGTTTCATCAGGACATTTTCTCTTACCCTCATAATGACCATCTTTTCATCCACTGGATGTTTATGATTGTCCCAGCCAAAATTCACTTTGAGTGTGCAAAGAGCCTTTGAGAAATGCCTAAAATGACTGAGGAAGCTGTACCTCTCTTCCAGTGTCACCTGCTGCAGACACAAACTCATACTCTTCTTTCTCCAATGATGGCTGAACAAAGCCATATTTTCTCTTTATACAACCTGTGAAGTCTTTAAGTCTTTAAGATGGTCACTGACCATCCTTCACTGATGCTAATACAAATGAGTGCCAGTTCCCACCATCCCACCCACACCTGAGGCCAATGCTGACACACCAAACCATGGCCTGGTGAAGCTGGAGAGGCACTGGTTTGTTACAGTCCTTGCAGTTGCAATCAGTTTCCCTGTCCCCTTGGTAGCTCCAACACTGAATTTGCTGCAGAGCTGGCCCCCCTTTGCTGCCACAACACAGGTTCCTCCCCACCATCCTATCCCAGCTCCAATAACCCTTGTCCCATTTCCCCATTCTCCTTTCGCTGGCCAGAAAAGGTTTTCAAGCTGTCACATTCATCAGCAGCACCAGGGACAAACAGCTAATACTACTTAAAAGATTTTTCAGCAGGGTGAAATATACAGGTTCAGATCCACAAATGTCCTGTGGATAGTAACCCCTACCTTGGAATTCACTTCAGTGTCTTTGCCCTTTTACTGCTGTTTGTTATGGGTGCTGGTGCATCCTGCTGCACCAAAATCTCCTGCCTCAAGGACTAGCACTTAAATTAGGCAGTCTGGGGAAATTCTGCAGAGCCCAGTTGCTGTAGTCAAGTAATTGAAAATTCAGGGTGTGGGATGGGATGTCCCTGGGCTGTATTCCTCTCCTCTGTGTTGTTATACTGTTTGCAAAACAGCTGAGGGAAGTGTTCCAGTCCTGTCCCAGGTTTGCACAGGGCTCTCTGTAAAACCTGGAGTGATTCACTGTGGAGCCCATTTGAGAAGTCCTGCCTTTGCTGCCTCTGAGAGCTTTTGCTATTGCACAAACAGAGCAGTACAATCATCCTTTCTTCAGTACAATCATCCTTTCTTCCGGTTAACGTTTCCCCTTGCAAATTACCCACTTCTGGCAAAAGAGTGACCGGGGGGGATGGTTTGTGTGTAAAACACAAGGGTATGGATATGCCTGGGAACTGGTGGGTCAGTGCTGGCTACGTGCATGTGTAGCCTGGCAGCCTCAGCAGCTCATCCTGCCATGTCCTGACAGCCACCTCCACTGCCACACGTGCCAATACAGAGCCAGAAGCTTGAAACTTGTCATTGATCAAGAAGCCTGCATGAACAAAGCATTATTAGCCAGGACAATCCTTATATCCCAAGTTCTTTGAGCCCCACAGGTATGAGAGGCAGGACCTCAGCTGAACATGCCATTAACAGGAAGCAAAGGTCAACAGAATTCTGTGAAGGGAATAAAATGTGATATTTCAGTGATGGGGATGGGAGACAGGTGCTGCAGGAGGGAGGGCTTCAGGAAAAGAATGGCAGGAACAACTCTGGCCACGTCCCAGCAGTGGTGTTTCTGCAGGTTTCTACATCAGATGACATAGGAGGAAAAAAATAAGTTATGGACAATGATGGCTTTCCAAGAACTTCCTCAAAATGAAAAAGGAAGTTAAAACTGGTGAAGGGCTAAGTGACAGCAAAGCCAGAGAGGCCTTCAAAATTAGAAGGCTGTCAGGTTAAAATCTTTTACTAGCCAAAAAAAAATGCATGGAAACAGAAGAACAGAGGGTGAGAATCCAGAACCACGTGCAGTAGGGCATTATTTGGGGAGGCCAGGGCTGCCATGGGCCAGACACAGCCTGTCCCACCACAGGACAGGGCCGAGGCCCTCACGAGACCAGGATGGCAGCGCCTTGGGTAGAACAGAACAGAGAGGGGTAAAAAGTGCTGTGCAGGTAGTGATGAGTGAGGGGGAAAGTAAGAGAAACAGCTCTGCAGACACCAAGGTCACCGAGGAAGGAGGGGAAGAGATGGTCCAGGCACCAGAGCAGGGATTCCCCTGCAACCACCAGAAAATAGCTTAGAGCAGCAGCTTTGTCCTGACCACGGCCCATGGAAAGGCCCCAGAGTGGGGCAGGGAGATGTGTGAGAGGAGGGAGCAGCAGAGAGGGGCTGTTATGGACTGGTCATCCCCCCAGTGCTGCCTGGGATGGTGGGGAGAGGTGGAACAACCAGGAATGAAGAACAGGGAAAAAGGGGAAGAAAGGTGCTGGTTTGATTTTTTAATTTGCTTCCTACTATCTAAATCTATTTTAAATGTCAACAAATTGAATTCATTTTTACCAAGTTGGTTCTGTTTTGGCCATGACACTAATTGGCTAAGTGATCTCCCTGTCTTTATCTCAATCCATGAGCTTTTCCATCTTATTTTCTCCCCCTGCCCTGTTGAGGAGGGAGAATGAGAGAGTGAGCATCTGGCAGCCAGACAAAGCCAACCCAACACAGCTTCCTAGTAAAAATCTCTACAAGAAATGATGACGTTAGATAAACAAAGGAGAAAGTTTTTGGGCAGGACTTCAGAGTTACTTCACAAGAAAAACATTATGGAAGGAGGGCATGAAGCACCACAAAGAAGATGACTGGCAAGAAAATGTATTAGAAGAGTAGGTATCTGAGGACTCAATCTCCCAGCTATGGATGTAATCCATCTGCAATAGTGGAAAAGTTCTGTTTGGCTTAGGGCAAGAGGGCAGGAGCTGAGCACACCTGCTATTATCTTGTATTGTTAATCTCCTTTCGTCCAATTTTTCACATACAGCACTATTAACTGGAACTTATAAGGAACTAATCACTTTGAAATATGAAGACTTCTAGGACAAAAGACCATTTACTATGAATCTTTTTCATGGAATTTAAACAACTGTACACAATAGGAGAATGGTCCTCCAAAAGTGAGAGAACCAATAAGTATGTATTTCAATATTTATGTCTTTTTTTGTGTACCAAAGTGACAGTGATCCTGTTCTCTTTTATTCTAATTGTGTGGAGCACACACAGTTTCATGGGTTTTGAGACAAAGAAAGCCTGTGAGATCATTTGGTCTGGCACCCTACAGACACAGTTGTCATCTCAGCCGGTGATGAGCGCAGGGGAGGGTGCAGCCCAGCTGGGCTGGTGTGGGTGGCATGGGGAGAGCTGTGCTGGGAGGCTCAAAATCCCTCATCCAGCAGGTGTGACATAGATCAAGAATGCTGTCAGCTTTGTAAGCACCTAAAAAACAATTTGTGTTACTGGTGTATCAGCAGTATCAGGTTTTGATGTGTTTCCAAAGGTGGTCCATTAATCTGGGGAAGTGCCACAAATGAGCACTTCCAAGAGCACACGGGAATTTGGACAAGCTGGTGCCAGCCTCAGCACTGCCAGGAGCACCACCCTTCATTCATCTCTCACAAGTATGCATTACCTCCACTTCCAGTGCAGCTAATGTCAAAGGACTCATCTGGCATTCCTCTGGTGTAGGCTGCAGTGCAGGCACTGCTATCTATGAACAGCCCCAGCTTTCAAGAATGGTGCTAACATATCTTTAGCTGTCTGGCATTCAAACTCAGCTGGCATCCTTGATGGGTAGTTGGAAACCTGCTTTGCTGCAGTAATATTGAAGTCATAATTTAACCTTCATATTGCAACCTCAGGAATAAGCTAAGATTATGTAGAATAAATATGACTGCACAAATGGAGCACAATTTTGTTTTCTTAACATCTTATACAGGCCAGCGTCTTAGGAGGAAACTTTTCCAGCCTTGCAGTTCATGAGAAGCTCTTAAATCTAAAAATGTCTCCATCTGTCCCTGGACAGCTACAGCAGGTCCTCTGTGGGCAGCCAATCTTAGGGACAATCACCTTTGCTTTCTTTGAGGTACAGGCACCCCCCCAGTATCTCTACCTATCCACCAGGCACAGCCAGTGCTCTCTGCCAGTCCCCAGCCCACCTCCCCAGCACCCCACCACATGTCCAGAACCTTGACACTCCTGCAATGCTCTATTTTCTCTTTTTGTTTTTAATTGGACAAGTCAGCATCCCAATTCCACTTGCAGAGCTCCGGGTTTCCATCACAGTCGTGGTGGCAATAAGGCACAGCGTGCACAGCACTGACACATGCTGACAGGAAGCTTGCATGGATCAGCAGAAGTCAGAAGCAAATCACAGTCAAAATCTAAGCAAATTAGAAGCAAAAGAAACTTGAAAGAAGGACCCAAGACTAATACTGCAAAATCAGAATAATCAAAATCATTATGAGTCCATTATGAGTAGGGGAACTACGAGGCATGCAATGTTTCATTGCTTCTTATTAACTTGCCTCTCTAATCAGCACTTTACAGTTGTAGCATAGGGAGTTATGGAAAACAAAATACAGATACTTGAAGGGTTACTACCCTGATCAAAGAAATCCATATTTTTCCCCTGGAGAAAAAGGCTTAGGGAGAGGTACCTATAAGACAAACCTTATTGAGACAGATTGCCTTTAAGCCCAGGACTTTACCAGTGAAGCTCCAGACACTGGAAATTTTAATATAAATCAAAAGCCAGGTGATGTAGGAGTTCTAAACTCATATTTATGTACTTGCATAATATTAATACTGTAGGAGGTAAATATAAACAAAATACAAGATACTTTGCTCATGTCTCTGCTGGATGCCAACTTTGATATTGTTATAAGGTAAGAATATATATGAAAAGCAGTTTATATTTAAAAGGTTAAGAGAGGAGATCGCTTCAGGAGGCAAAACAAACTATACAAGAACTACTATGGTTTCTACAATATGTTTTCTTCTCTGTCCATTAAATACTGTTTTCTCTTTTATTATGAATCAGGGAACTTCCAACATCACCCCTGAATGCATTTTGGAAGGACTTCCTACTTGCCAAATCCCAGTCCGTGTTGCATTTTGCAAAAACACATTCATGCCACTTCATTGGCTGACTTGGCTTGTGATGATATTTATTCAAGGCTACTTTGGCAAGCCAGGGAAACACGAAGGGCAGAAGGGGAGGGCAGAAGCTCCTACCGTACCAGCGAGTCTTTTTTCTCCATGTCTGAAGCTCGGAGCAGAATCTGCGCTTGGCCCCGGCGCTGGAGCGGCCCCGGCAGATGCGCTGGGCCGGGAAGGTCCCGGGGAGGCGGCCCCAGCCCCGGGCTGGCTCCGGCCCCGGGCTGGCTCCGGCCCCGGGCTGGCTCCGGGGGCTGCCCTGAGCCCCGGCCCCGGGGCAGAGTGGCTGAATCAGGGTGCCAGCTGCCCCGGCAGGACAATGGCTCCTTTGGGAGATAGCTGCGGGACAAAGGCGCTGCTTTCAGGAAAGATTTTATATGCATACATGTGACCTTTGCCTGAAATGGCTCTATGGAAAGTGTCCCTGTCCTGAAGCTCTGCTTTCAAATGCAGAACTCTCGGGTGCTTGCTTAATCTGTCCTTTCCCACCCCCTTTTTTATTTATTTGCCACAGATGCCTCAGGAGAGGTCATGTGCAGATAACAAGGTGGTGCTGGGCTTTTTCTCATCATTTAGTAGAGCTATTCAGTAATGGATAAGATAATTTTCTTCACTTTGCAAAGTCCTTCACCAGGATCTACTATCTAGAGTGCTTTTTCTGCTTTTAGGAATTTAACTACAGAACCAGAGTACCCCAATTTTCAGTCGTCTGCCTTGAGCCAGCCTCCACTGGCTGGCACTTCCAGACACTTCCAAGCTCAAGCCGCCTTTGCTAGAGTACATTTAATTTTAAATTTATGCATTCAGATAACAACAGCAGGGGCTTTGGGTTTTTAATGTCTTGGAGAGACTTGTTCATTCTAAATAAGATTATTATAAATGAGTTTATTTTAACTGTGATTTTTAACTATTTTGAAGGCTACTTACTTGAACAGATATAAAGTAGTGGCTGTCAATTCACAACATGCATGAAATCCAAATATCCCTCTAGCTGGGCTGGAGGTAGCTGAGTGAAAACAGAATTTATCCCCTTTACCTTGGGATATGCCAGCAAATGCTGCAGGTGAAGTGATGGGCCCTCAGAGTGATTCTTTATTAGGTTACAGGGAATAGCTAATAGCAGTGTGACTCTCAGGTTAGCCAAATTTTCCTTTATAAGACCTTGATTTTTGCTGTTTATTGCTCTGAAAGCCTTCTATTTGCATGGACGTTTTTGTGCTGAAAAGAGTTGGGAGCTTTTAATCTATTTTTAGTTTACAGCAAAATACACCAAACAAAGCAAAATACATCAAAACAAAGAATGTGTTCTTTTCTATACTAATGTTAACCAAAATTATCTGTCCTTTCCATAAACAGATCTCAGGCTTACATACCCTGGGGCAACAGACCAGATTTTGGGGACCAGGGAAGAATGGCCTTTGTCAAATGAATACATTCATTCATCTCTACCAAGTTCCATACAAACTTTGTCAAGTTATAAATCTTTAAGAGATCTTTGTGTATGCTGAGCACTGTGTGCAACTCGCTCACACTTCATGGCTGAGCTCTCTGGAGATCATCTTCTCTGGGTGTCTTGGAGGCCCTTACTGACCATGGGTCACAGTGCAGGTTTATTTCAAAGGAGAGGAGTTTGAAAAGGCGCTCACAGTCCCAGCCAGACCCAGGAGCATGGTCATGGCTCTCTGTCATACACCCCTGCCTCAGCACAGCTGCACACACAGCCTGCATCTCTCCCATAAAAAGTGTGGTGTTGAGCAGGCTGGGAAAGCAAATTTCTTGTCCTGAAATAAATCCCAGCCCACTCCGCCCAAAAAACCCAGCCCCCAATGTGAAATTTCCCCAGCCATCCTCCCTGTTCCCTAAAGCCCCTTCCTTCAACATCAGTCTTTCAAGAGAGGGAACATTGAAAAGGAGGATAAAATCAAAGCTTTGAGGAGCTACTGCATAGGTAGCGGGTCCTGTGTCATAAATGAAACAGGGCTGCTGTTGGAAAGACAGCACAGAGCACACAGAAGCAGACAGATTTCAAGTGTTTGGGGAATATTAAAATTTCAAAGAATTTTAGATACAAATTCAGTTAGAGTACTGCAAGTAATGAATGCAAGCAAATTAAAATACACATATATTCTGGAATATCCAGATACAAAATATCTGAGCAAAGGGAGCAAAAAAGTACCAAAGAAGAAACAAACTAGCAAATGCACAGATCTCCTCATCATAGCAGGCTGTTCACAATACTGTGCTCCCTAATACTTGTTTGAATTCCATATAAAATAAGATGCATCTCACTTGCTTTAGAAGAAAGTGTGCAGCCATTGACAACTTTTTAGCCCCATCTCATTTAAATAAAATTTTCCTTTTTTTTCTTTGATTTTAGCTTATCACTTTTAATTATTTCTTATCCCATGAAAAAGAATCTATACTACAGCAGAGGAGAATAAACATATTGTTACAAGTTCTCTGCTGAATAAAGACATGTCTGCATTATAAACTAAGTTATTTCTCCACATTTACAGAGTTTATATATACCTGTATTTGGAGACAAGCACAAGCTTCCCTACTTAGCCTCACTTCAGCATGGTTTGCAGGAACTGGCAAGATTTAGCATTTCCCAATATATGCATTGCAATCCAAAAATATTTTGGTCAATCTTTATATCAGTTTAGCACCACAGCATTCTCGGTCATACAACTACTCATTTTTGAGTCATACTCAATTAAAATAAATCTTAGGCAACTCTCACTCTGTATAAACACATTCAGGTTATTTAGCAAAACAGATGCTGCTGTCCCTGGGAGCATCATGGGGAGCAGTGGGTATTGCTTTAGGTAATGCTTCCTCAGAATTAACTACCACAGTTCAAGCAGGGGCAGTGACCTGGGGCACAGGGGCACACAGGGATGCAAGTGGAAGCCGGTGCCTGTCCTGAAGGGCTTTGGGAATGGATTTCTACCCAAACCCACATAATTTTTAAACGTGTATGTATAAAGAGTTATTTAAGATCCCTAAAAGGTGATCTGTGCAGTGCAGCCACCACTCTTGTACAGGCTGTGGCCATCGCTGCATTTTCACAGAATCACAGGTGGTTTAGGTCAGAAGGGACTTTAAAACTCATCTAGTGAGAAATTCCTTCCTAATATCCCATCTGCACCTGCCCTCTTTCAGTTTGAAGCCATTTCTCCTTGCCCTATCACTGTATGGCCTTGTGAAAATATCAAACAACCTCTCCCTGCAGCATACCCTCAGCGAGCTGTGATCAGAGATGTTGGATCTGCTTTCTGGACTTGGCTCTAGGCAGCAGCAAGGCAGAAGTTGCTCAGATTAGGGCAGGGATGTACTTGCACTGATGTAGCTGCACGTAGGAAATTTCAGACACCGAGAGTCCTATTTTGATGATGCAAAACATCCAAACTAATGGAAACAAAAATGATATGTTTCTAGGTACACTGGGTTTGGAAATTAGCATTTGGGAATTTGTTTTTACAATGAATGCACTGAGGAGAATACTCACTCTAAGGTTAGGTAGCTAAGGTTAATGAAAATGATAAAAAAAATTATTTCTTTTTCAATATTCAGAGCACATAGGAGAAAAGATTGTACAGGGTCAGCTTTAAAGCAGCTGTTCTCATCAGAATCAGAAATGGGAACATCTCTTGATCTCATGCAATCAGAGGGAGTAGCTATATAATTAAATCAGGCCACACATTGAGCACCTATATATGGATTTCTGGAGCTAACATTAAGACCCTATTTTTAAAAGCTGTGTTTACAGATATCCCAGACTAGAAATAAAGACCTTTTGAACAGAAGTCCTTTTAATCTCCACACTTTCTGCACTCACTTTAAACAGTATAGATGCAAATAAATTCATCAGAAAATTATACTGTCAGTTTAACATGCCATGGTGTCCTGGGTATTACAGCACTAAAATCAACCATAAAAAACAGCACTTCAAAAAAATTGCACTGCAGATAGTCATGAATAAAAGAAGATTGTGACTTACAAGAAACATACAACCCCTCCTCCTGTTAATCTGTTCCATATTCGATCATAGAGCTTGCATTGCAGTTGAAAAATACCCTGGGGGACTACTTAGTGTACTGCCTAATCCAACCATCCACCCCCCGCAAAGGACAGCCTCATGCGGTTTGGTTTCATTAGGAGTTTCTCTGCAGCTCCAATGACCCAGCTCAGTTTCACCTCCAGCAAACAGGTCTGAGCATGAAGAAACAGCTTCTGTGGCCAGAACTGTGCAGAAATATGTAATTCTGTACAAGCATAATTGCGCGAGCTGAGCTAATGGAAAAAACACACTTTGTCCCGCTACCTTCTAGGCATGGCTGGAGTTACTCCATCTGCAACCTGAATGGATTATGTGGTCCTGTATCTCTGACTTTGCCTTGGCATATTTTCTTGTTCTTAACCCTTCATTTACAGTATTACATCGACATAACAGCTTTGTTCAAACTCCAAAGGTTTACCACTTCTATTCAAGAACAATTTTCCTGCCATTAAATGTTTTTTATTTTCACCAGACTTTGCCCACCAGTAGGGATGTTATGGTATCCTTTATCCTCAGTTAAAGCAAAAACATATCTTCACTCTGAAAAGTCATCAGACCCAGAACTTCCAAAAGTCATTTGTCAAAATATTAATCCTCCTTTCCTGGGCTCTGTTAAACACAGTATACCAGGCTGGTATAATGAGCAGTTATAAAATGTCACAGCATTAAAAACCTGCACGAGCAGGATCCACCTCTGTGAGAGTGTCTGCCATGGGGAGTTTGGGGTGGAAAAGAAATGGCCATAAACTGTAGCCAGGGTAAATGTGTGTGGGGAGACGAAATCTGGATATGTGAAGAATCATAAAGATGGTAAACTAAAGCTTAGCTTTCCCTGACCAACATGAAAAGACTCTGCATGGTCTGCAGTTTTCCTCTGAGAGAGCTAGAACTAGCTGAGACAGCTCACAGCTTTATCACTTTGGCCACCATGCAGGGCACTCCAAGTCCTGGGGAAGGCCAGCAAAGAGCCACAGGGAAGAACAGAGCATTGCCAGCATCAGCCAAGATCCTGCTCCACGGCTTGAGGGCTGACACCATGGCTCCTTACCTACCTGTCTTATCACTAAGACATTGCTCTCTACACCTTCAGTCCTTCTCTTCTACCAAAGCCAATCCCTTATTCCCAAGCAACACCTCTTTAATCTAACTCAATTACAGCTCCACCTAATTTTGAAGTTCCTAGTTTTGTACAATATGTACAAGTGAAGTCAAATTCTACATCCTGAACGTACAAATTTCTTAAATTAAACAGTAACTCACAAGTTGTAACTAGGGACCAAGTTAATAAAATCCCTAAAGAAGAGAACACAATAAATTTCAAGGCTGCTCTTACCTGCTACAGAAAATTCGGTGTTGAAACCTGACTATAAAGGCCTGACAAGAGATATTGCACTAAGAATAAGGATTATGAAGGTTAAATAAAAAATAATATGATTACACCCCTACAGATGCTAACACCAATCCTTAGGTGACAGTAGCCAACAAACATAGCCACAAATACAGCCAGCATACCCTAGAGAACAGAGAAGTAAAGAAACTCCAGACAGAGCTTACAGAGGAGAGGCTGATGACTTCCAAGGGTCTCACTACAGGGCAGGGGTTGGAAATACACAGGGATTTGCAGGTGATACACCAAGACCAGCCTCTGGAGCAGAATCAGGAATTTTGACCACCCAGCGTCTACTGTGCCAGCAAGAAGCTGTTGGTCCAAGCCATAACATGATTTGGGTTCTTGATGAAGCATTTGTAATTCAAGATCAGTGGGCTGGCCACCATTACTATAATGCTTGGATGTTCATCTTCCTGAACAGAAAGTTGAATCTCCAGAGAACATAAACAGCTCAATCTTTTTGCGGCAGGGGAAATTGGATAATTTTTTTCAGATGCAAAAAATAATAATAATAAAATTTTCTTATTTCTTATCATCTCCAGTTGGGGGGTAAAAGCTATTTCAAGTGATTGAACAACTCATCCTTATTGTGTGAAAATCCATTGTGAGAGGAAGCTGCAAGTCCAACTGCAACATGGATTAGGGTTGTACAAGTGCTAGATTGAGCAGGTATCAATCAGAGTGACAGCTGCTCCTGCACTGAAATGTACTCGATTCTGGAAAAAAAAACCAAGACTGAACTGGCTTATTCAGCTTTGGATGTTGCAGAGACGAATGACTGTGCAGTGAAGGTTTTTGGGCTGCACAAATCAATTTTACATACAACTACTTGAGAATTCTAAAAGGACTTTTTTGTTTGCAAAGCTTAGTTTATATTTCTGCTTACAATTTATCTTCTGTTTTTGATTTCTCACAACGTTTGTGTCCTTTTTCCAGACCCCCCTGCAAGCCTTTATTCATTAAAGCTTTCAGAGTTTTGTTTTCGTTCTAATGTTTTTGCCTTCTAAGTTGTTTTTATTATGATGTACCCCACGGAGCGCTATAACAGCCTGTGAGGGATATTTTCTAAGAAGAATAAATTATGGGCATTAATACAACAAAGCACAGAACTTTTGAACATTTGGTTTCAACGTGGAAAGATTCTCTTTCATTTGAGAATCATGTTGAGGATTTATTTCTAGGGAACTTTTTTCTGTTATTAAGATCTAACGAAGCAGTATTCTACTGAAGGCTTGTTTTTCTCATTGCACAGTCTGTCATGGTTACTGCAGAGCTCTTTTGCTGTTTCTCATTTCACTGCAAGGTACCTATGTGCATATGAAAGGTACACTGTGCAGGGTTTGCTTTCAAGTTTTCCATTAAGTGGGGGAAAGGAGGGTATGGGGGTTTTGTTTGAGCTGCTTTTGTGGAGAGGGATTAAGGGAAGGATACGGAAACCAGGGGCAAAATACTTCTTTAAATAAATCCAGATCTCCCCTCTGTAAACACATGCCAACCAAATATACAAATTACAGCAAATTGGTTGTCTGTGTTCACAACTGGGCTATGCTAAAAACTAAGAACACTGTAAGCATGAGTTAGAATATTTATTTGGACCTCCTTGAAAAGTTTTCCTTTCAGTAGGTTCAATCCTGCAACATAAGTAATTTAGCTCTCATGAGTAGTCCCATTGACTAAAAGCAGGGCCTGGATTTACAGGGTCACCTAAACCAACAGAGGAGTTTTGAATGCAACATTTTCCCATAAGTCACTTCCCATTATACGCTTTTGCCACCTGGACTCCATCTCCTTAAATCTGCTTTATTGGTCCCATATGCCTTTATCCAGTGAAGTGCCCGAGCTTTGATGGAATGGAAGGGGCACAAGCAAGCACCAAGCAGCTTTCCTGAGCCAGTGCTGCAGCCCTGCTCCTGATTAATGCCTCCATTCATAGAGCTGTGTCCCCACACTGCACGCAGGGAACAGCCTCCCACTTGTAGTGGCCAAACATGCTGGCTTTCTCTCCCAAACCTGCTCCCAAAATCCACTGCGTCATGGCTGCCTCCAGCTTGCAGCTCTGTGCCCGTCTCCTGTACACGATGCAATTGCTTTTGCTGAGGGCTTCACCTCCCGTGGGGTTTGTCCCCTCCTAGCTCCCAAGAGCAGGATCTCACCTGCAGCCCTGCACCCTCAGCTGGCACCCTCAGCTGGCACCACTGCCCCCTTCTTGTACCGTCTGTGGCTCCCGCTTGGCTCCCAGCAGACTGAATTTAGTCCTCCAAAAGGCACAAAATACTTTTTTCCCCCCCATGATTTTGGTTGGATCTGGTTTCTGGCTGTTTAGCAAACTGACTCAACTAGATCCAGCTAAGCCTCTGGGCTGATTCTCAGGAATCCCCAGAAGTGGAGTGGGAGGACGACAGGACCACCACATTCTGCAGCCGGTATTAATTAATTGTAGAATCATACACAAATTAGGGGAGTGAAAGACATGGCTCCATCTATCCTTCTGGCTGCATATCTCCATACACCTCCTCCTTTTTGTCTGCATTTTACAATACCAAAAATGCAAGAAAATATTTTAGTGCAGATTTCCTGAAAACAATGGCAATTTTTGGACCTGGACAGATTTTTAGCAGTACCTAAATGTATTCCAAAGCTGGCATGTTAGCTATACACCTACTTTTAAGGTAAAGATGCAAACAGTTTGATTATATCATACTCCAGATCAAAAAGTGGGGGTTGGGAACCGCAAACTTTGCAATGTTTGACTTGAACTCAAGTGAAAACATCTGAAGGCTTTTGTGGGTGTTTGAACTTCTCAGTGACAGGAATCAAGGTAAAAGCAAGTTGATTGTTTCTTTTTATCACTTTCCAGCCTTGGTACAAAACCAGGAATTTGTTAATTACTTCAGACAGCAGTGAGGCAGTGGGGCAGCAGTGAGGAGCTCCAAGCTTTTTCCTTGTAGCTGCTGTGCTGACAAACTCCTGTGTGTTTCCTTTCTCACCACATGTCTCACAGAGATTTATGGCTCTGTTTTAACCACGTGTCGGCGAGCCAATGCATCAAGATTTACAGCAGAAAATTTGGAGACTTATCTTCAACTGAATTTTACCACTGATGGTTATTATAATTTATAAGTGTTTGCATATTTAATTAGCTGTATGATGAGATCAAATAGTAGAGAAAAGTGGCTTAAATGAAGGAAGCAAGTCAATGGCACTGTATCCCTTCCCATCCCTGAAAAGGGTAAACAGGGAACTGAGGAATGAGATCAGACTTTTTAGCTGCACCATGCTGCTTACAAGCAGCATCAAGTAAGTGTATGGGAATACCAAGAAATGGGTGTTTATTTGTGTGTCCTGAGGTTTTGCTTTAGTTCTTGCATGATCTCTTACCATCAATGCTACTTCTGTCAATTTGTTTTCAACCAGACTCCCAAACATCTCAGCAGAGACAAGGACCCATACAGTAAATTTAAGGTGGTGATCGCTTGCTTTGCCACCTTTCACTAAACAAAGAATTTAAAAGACATTTCTCCAGGGTTGGTTGGTTTTGTTTTGGTTTTGGCTCCTTTTTTTTTGTTTTGGCAGTCCACATGCACAGGGCAGGGGTCTGTGAGACTGGAACAGAGAGAGGCAATGGACTTGGGAAGGGATGCCAAGGAAGAGTCCTGGGGCAGGTGAGAGCTGAACACCTCTAGTTTCTTTACATCTCCTAGCACTGTATTTCTTGACAGCTCTCAGCTGCTTTCATGACAGGGAATGAATAGCACAGCAAGGAGTCCCTGTAGGTGACCTAAGCAATACAATTTGCTGTTACAGAGATGTACTTTTTTCTCAGGCCTTTTTCAGTCAGCAAAACCTCAAATCCAGTTAAGGTGATGTCAGCTCCTCCCTCTCATTTTATGGCTCATGCCCAGAGCATAATCTTGCTCCACGTTTCATATATGAAACCTTTTATTTGGGCTTCGAGCATTTCCAGTTTAAGTTGTTGCAACCTCTCCCATGTAGCCAGAAGAGCATATATAACTGAGACACCACAGCAACTTGCCAATTTTTGTTCAGCTGAGTTTCTTGCTTCCATTTGGAGTTAGCTGTTACAGAGCACAGTATTGAAATAAACATATGTCAGATGACATTAATGAAGAGCTATTGAGCCTAGGAAACTCCAAAAAGCTTTTCATTACAGCCTGATTTCAGGTTTCCAGTTTCTTCAGTTCATCTCAAAGTTCAGATCCATTATTCTCAGTACCACTGCTGATTTTTATCACCACTTTTGGGTCAAAAGGTGAAAACACCTCTAGACTCAGCCTGCTGTGCCTCTTGCTGTCATCCCACCCTTAAATCCATTACCTCAGAGAGAAACATTTAATAGAACAAGCCTAGAGAAGACTGGCACAAATTAACAGGTAACAGCATCCATCCTTCTTCCACTTTCTCTTCTTGCCCCACTGACAGTAATTTCCAAATAAGCTTTAGCATATAAACATCTTTCTGCAAAAAACACCTTTTACCTTTTACAGGGTAAACCTTCAGAAATTACATAATTACTACTGAAGTGGAATTTTGGTGTTCGAACTGTCAGTCCTCACATACCTTCCAGTGGACCAATACTAATTTCAAAAGTAAAATTAAGCACAAATATACTTTAAAAGATGACTTTTTAAGGTGCCTTCCTCCATTTTAAAGGATTTGTAGAGCACAATCCCATCTTGTTTCCTTCCCAAGTTACCTGCAAGGTATTCAGAAATTCTTGAAGCACAACAAAAAGCCAATTTAGGTATAAATGTAATACATGCGTAGTAGAAATAAAACAAGTAATCCATTTTTAAAACTAATTATTGGAGCATGTACTCTCCAGCAGAGTTTCACCCCTCTATTAATTCAGCTCATAGTTTACCAATAGGTAAAACAGGCAGGATCAATATGGAACTATGCAAATAAATAACAGCAATAATACAACATCGAGGGGGTTCCAAGAGTGTTGCCCCTCTCTTGCAAAGCAGCAGTCTACTCTCTCTGATCCCTTATACTTTTGCCATTCATCTAAGGTTGGACTTAAGATGAAATTGTTAAATCAGGGGCTGGGGAGGATGCCAGACTTCCCAACCCAGGCTGTGAAAGGCCCCCTCTGTCCATTGCAGAGTTTCACAGGGACTGCAGACAGCAGATCTGAGACTGCCTTTCAGGCCTCTCTTTATCAGTCAAATCTCCTCTTGTGCTCTGGAGGAACCCCTGGAGAGACTTCAGCCCCCTGGTTGTGCTGGCACGAGGGGGCTTGGCTGTGTGCACCCCCAGGCAGCCAGATCCCAGGTTGCCAAACTTTCCCTTTACACAGCCCAGCTCTCAAGCAGCACCAGCCTACCTCTGCTTGCAGGAGATTCTTGAAGAAGTTTTGATATACAGAAAAATAAGATACCTGTCAGGAGGAGAAAATAAACCCCTTTCAGTTTTATTACATTCCTTCTATTTTATAGCTAGGCTGTTTCTTTTTTGTTTGCTTTGCTAAAGACATTATGATATAATAATCAATCACTGGAAGGAGTTTGCTGTTGATTATTTTGGATGAACTGCCTTAGACAGACTGTGTCTGAAGTAGAAAAGATTAGCTCTGTATTTACTAACATGCCACAGGCTCAGGGAGAAAAGGGGGGAGTAATCCCTCAAAAAGGGCTGTTTGTTATAAAACCCACCACAAGTAACCAATATACCCCAAAAGAGCAAAGGCAGTGATGGAGCAAACCCTTAATGGGAGCCAGACCGAATAACACACAACAATCAGCTTGATGGGTGAAGTAGTGATTTGGCAAATGTTCTGATATTCCTTGCCATGGGGTTTCCAGACAGTCATGGTGAAAGTAAGTAAACATGCCTCATCAGAAATAACATTAGCAGCAGGCCCAACAGTAACACACAGCTGGGCTGTTCATTCAGAGCAGGGATTCCTTCCTTTACCTGATACTAAATCTTACCCTCCACATGGGGCCACAGAGCAGATTGGATATGAACTTCGTATCAAAAATTCACTTCCATCAAAGTACTTCTGAGCTGGAGGTGCAGCAACGTGATTGCCAAGTTCAGCCTTCATGACAAAACCAAGAGGTTCCCTGAGTTAATCCATATCTGTTGTGAATGTGTGAGGAAACAATCCAGGAGCTGGCGCTTTCTGTGTCCCCAGCTCATGCACTTCCCATTACACAAAGAAATTCTATATTTCAGCAACAGTGTTACCCAGGCCTTTCTGGGGAATTTTAAGCCAAAACAATTTCCTCACCTAGAAAACAAAAAATAAGAGGGTTAAAACATATTAAAGGTTTAAAACATTGAAAATACTAGTTGCTATTCCCATGTAGCAACTGAATCTTGACTTTCTTGTTTGTATGTCATTGAAGGAACTCCTCCCATCCCTGGGGAGCATGAACTGTAGAGAATGGAGAGAAGCAGAAAAAGGATGTCTCATTTTGTCAAGAGATGCATTCAGTCCCTCCAGGAAAAGGAATATAATATATAAAATCACTTTATAAATCTTCAGCTCACAAGCTACTAATCAAGGGTTCTTTCAGTGTCTAAAAACTCAAATAATCTCCTAACGCCCAACCCTTCTTTCTGATTAGCTGAAAAGAGATGTGAGCTTTTTTGGTGACACCAGACTTGAGGAGGAATTTGAGACAGTCCCCTAGACTGAAAATCAACAGCAGCATACATTGTATACAAAGGTTGGGACTCTTGGATAAAACACCAGGGCCCATGGGGAACATTCTTGCATTAAAGTCAGTGTTTGATTCCAAAATTTGATATCTCTGAGATGGTAAGAGAGATTTCAAGAAAACAAGATCATCACTCAAAGTGTGACATAAGCTGTTACAACATCATCTCCAAGAGGCATTAACACTGAGTTTTAAACACTGAGTGATAGAGTTTGATGCAGCTCCAGGAAAGTGCTATGCTAAGCTTTGGAGAAGATGTGCTAAAATCGGAACGTTGTCCAAAGAGAAAACCAATTATATTCCCCAGAAGTCCATCTAATGTTTTACAATGACCCTAAAACAGGCACATTTAACAAGGGATGGCAAGTGGCCACTGACTTGACTCCAAGGTCACCTGTCAAATACAGTGATTAAGTACCTAGAAGCCACATAGTGTTCAACAAGCAGCACAAGGCTGAAGGGAGCTTGAAGCATGGGCTGAGGAACAACCTCCTGCTTAATGCAGAAGGAGCCCCCAGCTGGTTTTGTGCTTCTCTGCTATGGAGGGCCTGATCAAGACAGCAACCAATTCTGTGCTGTTGAAGACATCAAATGCAGGCCAACAATTCTCCTGCACTTTTTAGCATATTCATATCCCTGCAACAATCAGCTTTACCATGCTCTTAGGGTATCAGCATTATCACCTAAATGCAAAATACATCACCCAAGGTGTACTCCAGGTCACTCAGACTAGGACAGATTCCCACTGCCACTCAGTCTGTCCTCTGGTCAGACACTGATTCCTGTCTGTTGCTCTGGCTCATATGCTTCCTGTTCAGGTGCTTTCTGCACAGGTCTTGGTGCTGTAGAGACCCTTGTTTCAAACAACATCAGCCACAGCAAGAAGCAGATATTCTTACACCCTTGCTCCATTTGCTTCCCACATCAACACCACACAGCAAACCCAGGCAGAGAGCTGTACCAGATCAGAAGTTCTGAGCCAGCTTGCTCTCAGACACATCCATTTTGCAATGCTAAATGCTGCCAGGAAGAAAGGGGCACAGAACACACCTGTGCTGTTCAAATGCTGCAGAGCTGCACATCAGGGCTGCAGGACCAGCTGAATCTTCCAGGTGCTGCCAGTGATACTGACAGCAGCACAGCAGCTCTGCACAGTCACTGCATACGAATTCCTGACTTGTTTATTGTGGAGCACCATTCAAAGCTTCTCTATGGACAAGATAATCAAGAAACGTCCTTGCAGTGGTGTCCAGGCAGTTTCCAAAATGTCTTGACAGCACTACTCTGAGGTAAAGGCAGTACCAAAATGTCTTGACAGCACTACTCTGAGGTAAAGGCAGTACCACTTGCAGATGAGACACGGGGACATTAACAAACTACTTCTACTACATTTAAAATCTACTTCTTAAATCTTAAGATTTCAAGAATGCACAGCATTATAAAGCACTACTACCACAGGCACTACCAGAGACTGGCTGTACAGGATGTGTGCAGCACAGACCCCTTACCTTCAGATGAACCCATCCAGACTCAGCAGTTCTCCTAATCAGAGCTGGGCATTTCAAGCTAACTGCTGAACAGAGAGGATAAAAAATGACATTTTCTAAAAATTAAAGCTGAAATGACCTGGCAGCATCTCGCAATAATTCTGTCTATGGAGACACAGACACAGATTCCAGCTCTGCAGAAAAAGATTGAGATGGTCTGAGCATGACTAGATTTCTCCTGCAGCCCCATTCCCCACTGAGGACACTGTGTTGAGATTGTCTCATCATACTTGAATGCCAAGGTACTGCATAAAGTTGCCCAGATGGTCTTATGTCCATTCAAATGGACCTTATTCATATTCTCCAAAGAGAGTACTTTGTGGTTTGTTTTTTTTTAAATTGTTTCAAAACACTGCATTCAAAGAAGAACGATTCCTAGTGTGCCAAGGATGTGCTGCCTCCTTCATAGTTCAACAGCAATACTGGAACACGTCCAGCTCGCATGAGGTAAGAGATTGGCAACCACAGCTGCTGCAGGCTGTCATCCCTTTGGTAACTCATACCTATAGAGGAATAAAACATTAATTTTAAGCAAATGGGTATGAAACCTGGTGCCCAGGAGCACTGAGACTCCTGAACCTCTGTTTACAACCCAGTGGATCAAGGCTCTAAATTATTTTGTCTAGTCCTCTTTGCCCATTGTGCCTTGATGCCCAGCTTTTCTTCCTTGTTGCTGTTGCCTGTCAGATCTTCCTTTGACTTTATGGCCTGTCCCTGGTTCCCTTTCACAGTTCTTGATCCATTTGCTTAGCTCCCTCAGTCCCTGGGCTAGCTTAGCTTTTTATTTCATGTTTGATTCACTTTCATCAGAGGTTTGTCCAAGCCCACAGACTTCACTCTGGAATGGCTGAGCCCAAAGTTCCCTTCTGCTGCCCCTGCCCTGGGGGCAGTGATTATGTGAACTGCTTCAGCCTTGTATCAAGGTGCCAACTCACAGAAATTCACAGGGCTTTGGTTTCGCCATGCTGGAGTCTCTTCTGGAAATCGGGCAGAGACTTCTAAATCACATAAATGGTTTGGCCAGTTCTACCTCTCATGTCCACTGAAAAATGTGAGTCTCTCAGTATTTCAGGCAGATGTTAGTGGATGATTCAGGGAGCAGCTACACATGATTGCCAGCCATTGAGTTGAAGAAGCCCCAGAGAGAGTCCAAGGGATGATAAAGTTGAGCAAAACTGAGAGTTAATCCAAAGCTTGTAACTTGCTCTCAGCTCCCCTGGGAACACACAACACACACTGAGCAATGGATTCCAAAATATTAAGAAATAAGCTAGCGTGTAAGAAAAATAAGGATCTCCTGTTGAATTAAGGAGTTAGGTCATTAATGCTTGTTCATATTACATTACTCACACTTGAGAGACAAATAACTATCTGTTGCCTCACTAACCCACATATTTATTTGAACAAATATTTCCCAAGAACTAGGGAGAGAGAACCATTTCAACAGAAAAGTTCTATATTATGGTCTTATCATAACAAGCCACTTCACAGTACGCTGATGTGTATCGTATACAAGCATCCATTGTGAAAAGCTATTAAGTGTATCTCATTTTACAGTGCTGACATCTTGGGTCCTTCACAGAGGTCATTAGCTCACAACGGGGCCTCTCATTTCCCTATGCCTTTCTAAGGCTTTGCTGTATTTCAGAATCAAACCTTAGTACGAGCATTATTAACTCAGAGGGGCATGATTGGTGCCATATAAAGTCAATTTATATAGAAATCTTGCAATCATTCAGAACAAATTTTATTTATTTATATATATAAAGGAAAATCTACAATCTCTGAATGGAAAGGACGTAGTACATGATTAGATCAATTTCAGATACTTAAGATGTTTAACAGAGTAGCCTTCCAAAGAGGAAAAACCACCAAATTCTAAACAAAACTACCTATTTTCCTCTAGGCTGAAAATGCTGCTCAGTCATCTGTTCCCAGGCCAGCCTGTAAACAATGCTGGACATGAGCAGTGTCTGGAGGTGAATTGCTGCCTATATTTTGATCAAACAGGTCTCTGATTGCTGCTGGGGCACCAGCATGAGTCCCAGTCCAGAAAGCAGAGCCATGCCAGGCACTGGTGCTGCTCCCTGTCCCCATTCCACTCCAGCACCCCAGAGCTGTGCCAAGGGCAGAATGCTGTATCCATCCAGGCTGCAGAAAACACTAGAGACAGTCAAAACTTCTGAAAAGCAAAACAACAAGTTTTGGGAGTAGACAGTGGCAAATGACCAGAGTGCCCTCACCTGCACACATGCATATGCAGTTTTTTCCATCTCTGTAACTGTCTCAAGGCCATGAGAGACTTTGGTGGCCTGTACTGATGCCCTAGGCATAAATGTACTTCCATCTTCTGGTTCAGCTCTTCATCTCAGTGGGGTTTGAAATCATGCCTGAGCTGGAGAATTGTTACACAATAGTAGAGGAGAAGAAAATGGAGAGGAGGAAGAGGGGAGACAGAAGAGCTGGGGGATGGGGCCAGGGAGAAGAGGAGCTTGAGAGTTGATGTGGTGTGAGGTGACCATTATCTGTGCAGTGTACTCAGCTCATGAGAGGTACACAGTGGTTCACCTTCCAGTCCATCCCCTCCTCTGCCTGGCAAGGTGCTGGTACAGCACGTGCTGTCACATGAAATGTCCAAAACAGCTCGTTTGTGTGGTTGATGAACATATCAGTCACAATGGAGAAGGTGGGCTGGAGAAAAAGTCCTGGCAGCTCGGGTGCCAGCAAGTGCTTTTTGCCCCCCTGAAAGGGCAGAGAAGTAATTTGTATGCAAATAGAGGGCCTGAGCAGTAATTTGAAGGAAGAGGGAGATGCTGCCTTCATAGAGATGACCTCTGCAGATACAAAAAGAAACAAAAAAATTCTGAATTATGCCAGGATCCGAAAAGCTGGGACAGTCATGTCCCTCCAATGAATGTCAAAGGCCCAAGAATATTAAGTATTAGACATGCAACAGTGAGTTTTAACAGTAATAGCATTGTGGATGCCTTATATTAATTCATCTTTACATTAAATATCAGTTACCAAAAAACTCTAGGATTTACAGCTTCCCTCTTTTTTTGTAGCAGACAAGTAACAGCCAGGAGTTGCTTCAGGAGCCCAGCATGTGGAGCAGGATCACCTCAGCCTGACAATCTGCCCAGACTGAATCCTCCCATCATCCTCAGGCGAAGCCTCTGTCATATTTAAGTACAAGAAAGGTATATGAATGAGGAAAACTGGCACTCAAGCTGAGGAAGCTGGAAGGGGCTCTCAAAAAATGGTGTTTTAAGATCTGCTTAAAATGGTGGCAAAGATTACCCAAAACCAGCTTAGACTCCAGGGAAAGGTACAAGTCATTGCCTTAACTCACAGCCACAATCAGAAATATGTACTGATAAAAATACAGCTCAAAGGCTAATTCCCAACTGTGTTTCTGTGCTGCCCAAGTATACATTACACACCTTAGTACAGAACAGGAAAATCAGGTCCAAAGTATAATTGATTTTTGTAAAACAGCTGTAAATCACATATTTAGGAGCTTTCTCTATTCTTGATAACACAAGTCATTAAAGGAAAATGAAAAGTGAACAGTCAAGCTGTTAGTTTCAGTTGGATGACAGATATTCAGCTATGATACACTGCTTGACTCTGAAAAAGAAATGGGGCTCTTGCTAGGTTCTCAACTAATACAGCACTCAAGGACAATGGTCAAAAATTACGCAGCTGTTTTTACATTATATGCATTACCACTTCCTTGTTTTCATTTTACAGATGATTTTATCTCCAATTAAATTGTTGAATTTTTTTTGCAAAAAGAGTACCTCTCCACACTATTTTACTCTGAGGTTTTAATATCTCTTCATCAGAGCAGTAGTCAACAACCAATTCCTTGAAGTCTGTTATCAGTTCTCCTACAGTGCAATTGCATTTCTCTTCCATGAAGAGATGTACAAAAAGCTTTTGCTCTCTCTCCTCTTTTGTGTCTTATCCTACTTATTAAGTGCTGAGTGTTTCATAGAGTACCTGGAAGATTTTCAGTGCTATAAAAACAAATGTCTATTTGTAAAAATCTGACTCTCAAAATAAAAGCAACAGAAAGTGTTCAGCATTTTGAAATTATTTGAGTACTCAATAACAAACATAAGAATTCCAACATTTTAAAATGACATTTGAGATGGGGAAGCATTTTTTATACATACTGCTCCAAACACAAGAAAGATGTTTGCACAGACTCTGGAACTGTAAAATGTCCACATGGGACAAGGAACGTCTATGTTTGGTTCTCAGAGAGGAGAAATAAGCTGTAGCAACCTGCTGGCCACAGAGCTGGGAACAGACCATGAAAAGCCATGACAAAACTCAAATCCCCAAGTGTAGGGTATCAACCTGCTCCTAAGCAGCTTAAACCCTCTGCTTTAGTGGATGTCTTTGAGTGATTTGTCTTTCTTGAAGCTTGGCCATCCCTCTGACATCTATTACATCCATAAACTGGAAGAAGACTTGAAGGCAAAGAAATAGTCGAGGAAAACAAGTGATGACAGCAGCAGCTCTGTAATTCCTAAAAGGAGCAGAAGCTGCCTTAGAAGGGTGAGTGACAGAGCTGATGAGAGACCTTTAATCTCTCCAAGTCTCTCTTCCCTGACGTAACAGACCATCCCAGACCCTTCTCTTCCTCCTTATCTCAAGTTTTTCACTGTACAGAAAAACTAGAAATTATGTGACTAAAACTAGCAAGACAATAAAGCATTGTCAAAAACTTCCATGACCTCCATATCAACTTGAAAAATTGTAGTCAAATAGTTTCAAGACTTCTAAGAAACCTTCTTCCCCTGTATGCTTTGATTCAGCTCCTGGGTGAGAAATGAGCTACAAAACAGGTAAGTTTCAAAAGAGACTTTTTTCCCCAGCAATATGGTTTTGAGAAGGGGAAGAATCAATCAGGTCTTGCAATGTACTTTCATTTGTACTCTGCTTTCAAACTCTGCCTTTTTTTTTAGAGAATATTTTAATTTAGAAGTTTAACTGGTTACTTATACTTCACAGTGTGCTTTATTTGCAAAATACAGGAATATTTAGAAAATGAAAAGTGCATTTTCAGAATGAATTGCTTCAGATTAACACCCTTGTGAAATTCAATTCTGTGGATAAAAGAAAAATATAACAAATAATACTAATAACAATAGAATAAAAGTAATTAATAAAACTCTATTTGACCTGAAATGACTTTCGGAGTAATTTTCAAAGTGAGTTTCTTTTCCACTCTATCATTGAGACTACTTTTTTTTTTTTTTTTTTAAACACAGCAAAGAAAAAATAACTGCCAGTCACATAAGCTCATCTCACTCCAACCTTCCATAATGTCCAAAATGAATCTGGTTCAAAACAATCACTCAACCAATTCACAACAAAATTAAGACTCCCAAAGAGGCACAGATGTGAAAACTTGAATTCTCCCTATTGTATGATTTTCTCGGAGCAAAGTCACAAGAAGCCGCGGAGCCAAATGAACCGGCTGCTGCTGCCAAAGAGGGTTTTGTTCCTGCTCACGCCTCCCTCCCTCCCTCCCTCTTCCCACTCCACCCTTGGCTCCACAAGCCAGGCATGAGCCTTGCTGCCTACTCAGCCTCTGCCCCAAAGTTTCAGCTCACTAACAGTGCAAGAATAACCCAAATTTCATTGACAGGTTAGAGAGGCCACAGAAGAGCCCAATTAGCAAAAAAATCCTACATGGGACTGTGGGGTCAGGAGCTGTGGAGGAAAAAGCTTCTTGCTGCAGGAGGGACAAGCTGCTAAACCAGCCCAAAGCATACCCACACAGATTCACCTTCATTTCATTCAGAAATTAAGAAAATCCAGCTAAATATGCTTTCATTTGTTCTGTCACTTTATGGTGGTTACCACAATCTAAGCACCATACTAACTAAAGGATTTTTCAATAAAATACAAAGTCTTCCAAATGAAATCCTGACTCTTATACATCAACAAAGATTGCTAACATTGTAGATTTATCAGGATAAAAATAATAGCAAAAGAAAGCCTTAGAAATGTGTTTAGAAAACCTACATTTAATGGTATCAGACAACTATGGAATAATGCAGACTTTAAATATTAGCTGCTGTGAGTTAATTAATATGCATTAATATATTACTGTCATTTAAAATTGTAAAATCAGGAAGTAAACATATATTTTAAGAATATATATTTTAATGAATATGTAAAAATTGAAACACACAAAAGTAATTAAGTCTGATCTAAAACATTTTTACTTACCTTGTGTACTTTAAGGGCCGCTGTGTAATACCAATGCTCCATTAAAATCTGAGTTAAGTTTTTGAGAATAAACTATCATAAGGAACTGAAAATAATGACTAAAAATTTTTTGTATTAGAATCTAAAAAAGTTCTATTTCTAGGAATATGAAATCAACTAAAACTAGGAAGCTCTTAGATCCCCAAAAGCTAAACAGTGTAAGACACTCATTTTCATTGACAGAAGCTTGAGTGCTTTATGGATAGCAGAGCTTACTGATAGAAAGCTGTTATGAGCTCAGCCAAGGGCTCCATGCAGGTGCATCCTGCTGTCCCTCCCTCCACAGCACTGGGACACTGACAGGGCCTGGCAGTGACTGACCAAAGCTGAAACTCCTGCTTACTTGGAACACCTAAGGAGAGAAGCTATGTCCTCACTAGATGCTTCAGCATGCCTACAAATTTAAGAGATGCAGTACTTACAGTGTGGACATTTTATGCTAGAATTATACTGAGAAGTAAAGAAAAAACCCAATGAAAAGTCTGCTTTAGAAACGCACGCAGATTATTTTAGCATTACATATTTGCCCTACACTTACATGTCTTCTAATGTTGATATGGAACAAAATAAAGGAATTCATGTTATAAGCTGAGATACCAAAATAAATTCGCCAGACTTTGACTGCTTTGCATATTTTCAACAACACATTAATTTCCACTTTATATGTGCAATGTGCAGTCTTGCAGTATTTGGATAATACCCCACTCAAATAAAATATTTTCCCTTTTGTTTTAAGAAGAGTGCACTATAAAGCAGGAGTTTTAACCAATAATCAGCAACTGCATAGGTTACAGGCAACCTATGAAGTTTGAAGGTGGAGAGGACAAGATTAATCCACCATCCAAACATCAAATTGTAACTTGAGTCGATGTCAGGTTATAACTTTGAAATAATCATCAGTTTTCAGCAGAAGAAAAAACTCAAGCACAATTGGTGAGATCTTTGGCAGGCAAAGACCTCAGTTTCCTAAACCTTCTGCAAGTGCTGGTCACATCCAGGGAGGCACCACAAGAACTTCACTGACAAATGAGGAAGATCAAAGAAATCATGAAAACAACCACAGCAGTGAGGTCCCTGCACTGCGGCGGGGTGAAGCATCCCATAAACATCCCCTCCAGACATTTGCCAATCTGCTGCTTTAAAGCCTACGAGACATGAGTTTTCACATCATCATCATTAGATGCCTGTTAGAATGCTTTTCATCTTAATATTCAACAAAAATATTTTTTCTTGTGAATAAAGCTAATCCCTCCCTTCCCAAAGGAAATATCAAGAACAACTGATAAACATTTTTTGTTGTAGCAATATTTTAGGTATGTGAAGGGCAAGTTTCTTCCTCAGACTTCTTTTATTCTAGACCAGGAATACTCAATTCCCTTTATGTATTTTCTTATATGCAATGTTACCTCTTGTTTCCATCTGCCCACTTATTTCTTAAAATGTGTTTCCCCAAATCACTGGCACTTGATAGAACAATTACTTTCACATCTTATATAAAGAAATTCCTGTTAATCCTTAATTGACTTTTACACTAGTATCAAACTGCTCACCTCTTTGCAACCAGATGCTTTTTTTTTCACTGCACCATACAAGATAGGGAGAATGACTTGCTTTCATGCACTTCTTTTTCCCTGCAGTTCAGTATTTCACATTCATTCCTTCTGAATGTTTGCTTTTTTTGAATCACCTGTGCAACCTGCCAAATTATTGATTTCTGAGCACACTTACCAGTTTGTGAACATTGCCTGTCCACGTTGCACCACCTGCAGACCTCAAACTATGTATTCCATCAAGTACACTACTGGATATTCTGAATCAGGAACATGATGTAACCTCAGAAACTGCACTAGAAAAAAATTTTTTTAATTCTCCCCCTTCCTCCCCTACCTCCCAGTTTTCTATTGGCAGTATCTTTGCCATATTTTCTCAGCATGTATTTAATAGTTTGCTTAAAGTCATACAGCAAAACCTCTGATGGCAGAATTCCTGTGCTACAGCTCTGCCTCAGTTCTGTGCCTGTATCACTGAACAAAACGTTTTCCCTCAGCCTAAGAGTGTAAATCCACATCTCCCAAAGTAGAAACTACACCAGTCTAAATTATCCATGACCTCATTTTTAAAACATAAATGCATGTGCCTTCAATCTCCCAAACAATGCCAGCTTTCATTGCTTATTAGCTCAGGTCTCCAACAAACACCCCTGTCACTGTTACATCACTGCTTAGCTGAGAGAAAAACACCTCAAAATATTTCCATTGAGTTATTACTCACTGTCTCACAGGAGTGCTGAGCTGAGCTGCACACATGGTTAGTACTCAAAACATGCTCAGTACCTCATTCAACCCATGCTTAGGTGTTCCTCTTGCACCTTGAGCTCACCTAAGCTCCAAGAGCTCGCAGTTATTGCTAAAAGGAAACCCAGGTGGGCTTCCCCTGACATGGCAAAGCAGCAGATCAGGAGAGGCTGCAGGGTTGCCCAGGGCCATTGTGTCTGAATCCAGCCCAAACGTGCTCCAAGAGCAACAATTAGCACAATTATCCATGCAGTATTAAAAGGATATGATGTTTAAATAACAAAATAAGCATATGCATATTACAAAGTACCTGAGCCTATCACCTTTCTAGTCTACAGATAACTTTTTTATTCCAAGAACTACAGGATTCACCAGCAGGTATAGAATATAAAAGTATTTATTAACTTCCATGAAACAGAATATGGCTTTAAAAAAAGTCTTCTTGGGTCCCTTTTGAACTTTCTCTCTTTGCTCTAAGAAGGAGAATCAGTCTCTCATGAAAATTAGTGAAAACTAAAAAAAAAATAAAAAAGTTTAACCCAAATACAACCATCTTATAGAACGCTATGTGAACTCTGGGCAACAGAAGCTAACCAGTGCATGGAAATAAAACACTGCCTCTACACATATATAAAGAAAACAGACAAAAAGTGGCAGAGATTATTTATCTCTATTATTAAAACTTTCAAAAATTAAGTTTTAAAATAAAACACTTCCTAGGTGTAAATAGTACACTGCATAAAACACAGCTGAAGAAATTTACATGTATCCATCATTTCAAGTCCCAGACCCAGTTTAATCTACTGATGTATTTCTCCTGTGCATTCATGAGCTGATCTTGCTTCCAAACAAACCACCCCTCAGGAGGAAGAAATACATATTTTTCAATATTTAAATTTTTAAGCTTTTCAGATATTTTTTTAATTTCAGCAAACATCTTTCAAAAGTATATTCCAATGTTAAGCTTGAAGAAAAAATTCTGCCTCTGTCAAAATAATTCACAAACTTTATTGGATTTTTAAAAGCCTGATTACAGGACAAAACATGCATTATGCATTTTGCTAAAATTCCAAAAACAATTGCAGAATTTAATCATATTCAAAGGCTAATGTCCATAATAAATACCGCCAGCTTAAAAGCAGACTGAAATTTATCAAGAGTTTTAGTATCTGAAAAATGCAAATGTTCTACATACTGTTCTTTTAGAAGTCTGACATTACATTGCAATGGTTAAAGCAAGAAACAGGTCAGCTGAAGACTAAAGAAAATCCCTGTCTTCTAAGGAGATCTACATTTAGTTATACAATACTGCTCTGGAAACAGCCTGTCACCAAAGGCCTGGCAATTGGCTTCTGCTTAAAACATACTCTGCCTCTAACATTCTTCAAAGGATTAAACCATAATTGATTCTGGCAATACACATGGTAAGCGTGATTTGCAGGGGGTTGCCAGTGGACATGGGGCCCTTACATAAAGGGCTGTTTTCTTTCTTTAAAATGGAAAAAAGAGTGGGAGGTGTGGAGAACAGTGAAATACAAAATGAGTCAGAATCATAAACCATATTTCTTGAATCAGATTTCAACAACCACATATGCAAAAAGAAGGCTTCAAAGGTGGCAGAGCTTCTGAATTGCTAAGGCAATTCACATATTCTTAGTTCCATAAAAAAAGATAGAAGCTATAGTTATGTACATCCTTCTAAGCACTCCAAGAATACTGCAAGTTGAACTCCAGAGAAGCCATTGGTATCAGTCTGAAAGTGATGGGGAACGGATTGATCGTGCACTGGCTGGACTGTTAGAGAAAACAAAGGGATCCTTTTCCTTTTCTTTAGTATCATGTTTATGTTTATGTTTATGCTTATGCTTGTGTTTCTTCTTCTTTTTCTTGTGCTCATGGTGGTGATGGTGGTGGTGATCGCTGTGTTTTGAGGAGTTTGATTCTTTACTAAACACAGAGAGTGGAGCTGCTGAGACAGGGTGCATGTTGATCTCTCCTGAAGACTGTTCCTTACCTGAAAGAATGGATACAGTGGGATTAGCAGATGTTTAGCTTGCATTGTTTCCAAACATAAGGAATTCTGAAATATCAGATAAAACCTACATTATCATTTAAACATAAAAACATGGAATCTGTTATGATGCTTGTACCATTTAGCTTCAGAGAAGGCTCTGAACATGCCATTAAAGTTTCCACACTACTGAGAATTTTTAGAGATGGTCCTTCCTTCCTCAACAGCATAGAAGTATCCCAGACAATTAGGAACTGTAAAGAGCCCTAAGAAACTTCAACTCATACTAGCTTCCTGAAACTAACTTTTAAATAGAGGAGGAAGGCCACCGTACCCTAAATAATACAAATGTAACTGCTTGTGAAAATTCTGATAGAAAGTGCAAGACTGGCACAATAAAGTGCATTTTTGGGATGTGAACTCTTTTCAGTCAGGAGGTAAAGCTCCCTGCAAGAACATAAAAATCTTGGAAAATTAAACTGATTTTTCTCAAAATTGCCTCTTACAACCAACTTAGCCTATTTGCAAGATCATACAAAGTTTTTTTCTTAAACAAAACCAAATCCCAATAAAGACAATTATACCATCTTAATCAGTATATATTTCACAAGTACACTAGAACTAGTTATATATTAAGCAAGCCTGGTATCTCAACCTGAGGAAGGAAATATGATCCATGACATCTCAATTCAGGTATGACTTTCTCATTCTCTTTTTGACTCATTTAATATCTCTTTATTTCAGACAGACTGCAATAGCTTCAACAGAATAGATTAAAGGGCATTATTTTAGGATACCTTTGTTAAAGTGTTGAAATGCTTGGAAGGCAGGAACACTCAGATTCCTTTAGGCAGAAATTGAATCAGATCACTCACATTGCAAGAATGCTTTAATAACTAGATAAATGTAGAAAAGCACCAGCAGATTTTTGAAGGCAACTAATCCTCTAAATATTACTTGCGATGGATTTTCTTCACAGCTACTTTAAATATGGGGGGTTTTCCCATCCAGTTTTTGGTGAAAATATCCTCATTAAATAACAAGAAATGATGTTATTTGATGTTACTATGCAATTATCTTTTCCTGTATATTTGAAAACACACTTATTTTCCAGTACATCTTTTTGTTTGGCTGGTTGGTTGTGTAACTCTAAAGGCAAGAATGATTTTCTATGGTAATGATTCCTGACTGTCTAAAGAGACAGCTCCCTGTACTATGACAAGCAATTATTGAACAATTTCCATGCAATCTTTCTAGCCTTACCCAAAACATTAAGGACTGATTCAATCATGCATATATATAGGAAAATTTCTGGATGCACAGCTGTTCTGGGTTTTGTTTGTTTTTAAGTATGTCTGGAAAAAAATGAAAACTACATCTATATGAATCTACATCTGCTTAGAAGTCAGAATAGAAACACAAAACATTTTTAGGATAACCAGTAACTTATGGGATATGGTGGAATTTCTACTGCTTGAAGTCTTAAACAGCAAAATGATGTCTTTCTAGAAATATGTTTGGTCTTAACCACAAGACAGGAACATAGTGAAATATAAAATTCTGCTGAGGTTATGAAGGAGGCTAATCTAGAGTACAACAGTTTCCTATAACCTTGTAATCTCTAATATAAAACTATTTTTGAAAGCTTTAATTTTTATTTAATCAGAACTAAGCAGTGGTAAGCTGACCTTATCAATGTAAAAATTGTTAGAACTCACAACTTTACTTCTTTATGTAACTTATGACATATAGAGGAGATGCACACCAATTCCAACTTCCACCTGCTGACTTCAATGCATTGCATACCTACTGCCACTTTTTTACACTGTTGTCTGGAGCCATTCTCAACCATGAAGACCGTGTGCAAGTATACTGCATTTCATGCAAAAAGGTACAAGACTGCTTTACTATGTAACTATTTCCAATTATATTTTTAAAGGAATTCCTCCTGTAGGTAAACCTATCCCTGTAACTTGAGATCCTTCCTCTAAAGCACTGTGTTTAGACAACTTTATTTAGCAGCTGCAAGGATACAAAACTAGACATTAAACAGAAGACACAATGGTGAAAAAAGGAGTATATCTGGCTCAGGCCATTAGAAAAGGGTGGAGGCTGTATCTCAGAAAACCGAAGCAGGCAGTATTTGGTGCTTTTTAAATAGGCTGCAACAGTTACAGGTGAACTGTGGCAGTGACACAAACAGAGCCCCTAGAAATTCAGAAATAAAGGTCTTGGAAAAAAGCCCAAAGACCACTGGTTGGTTGTATAGAAAATATACAAAAGATTACCTAAAGTACAGAAGACATTCTCCTGTGTTCTCAAGCTACAGGCACATGATACATTGAAATACACATGGCAAACTCAAGACAACTTCAAACAGAAGAAAAAACCCACACAACATGACAAACTCTTAAAATTTCTCAGCTCCATTAATTCCAAATTATGAAGTTATTTTTATATGGAAACTAAACCTGTAAGTCTAGACACTACATTTGTAACAACCTCAAACCAAAGCTAAGCCTCTGATCTTTAAGAATTTTAACCAGAACTGGTATAAAAACACTGATTAAAGTCTGCAGGGATGACGTGGCAGTGAAGATGGAGGATGCAACCAAACAGACTCTCCTGACTGTTCCATGACCTGCCATTCAGGCTAATTTCCTGCAGTTTACTCAACTACCAGCTCTGCTAAGGCAACAGTCTGTATTATCACCTCATTACTTATTTCAGGTGTGTTATTAAAGAAATCTGTTTGTTACCATTGGCTGGAGTAAGTTAGGGAGCAAAAAAACCAGTAGTTTAAGCTAACAGAACTGAACGGGTGGTGGTGACCACCTAGAGAGGTAGGAAGATCTTCAGGAAGGTGAGAAAGGGGATCCAACTGCAACTCAAGGGCTACTGACACTTTAGGAGACAGTCAACATTGGTAAAATGGAAAAGATGTTAGTAAGAAATGGAAGAATGTCATTACAAAAATCTGCTTCTACTGAGCCAGCAATAGTACACACATAATTTCTTCATAGAGGTCAATAGTCTCTTGGATTTTTAAATGCAAAAATAACAGCTATCCAGAAAATTTCCTCCTACTGTTAAAGAGTGATTTGAAACCAAGAATCAAATATATTGATCTGGATGATGGCTCCAAAAGATTGACCACAAACTTCTGAACTCAGCTGTGTGCCAAAATGGACAGACCTATAAAAGCTCTATCAAAAATGTTACAGATTTCCATGCATAAAATTCAGTGTTGAACCTACAGAAGCTTTTTTTTCTTCCTTTTAATTAGTACCTACTTAAAGTCTATGCCAGGAACATGACAAGTGTAGTTAAGAAAAGCAAGGCTAAATAGAAATTGCCTCACAGTGGAGCATAATCATTCTTTTATCAACGTGGGTAGCAGGACTGGTGCAGAGGCACAGAGCACTCCCTCTTCCTGCAGGGAACCCACTTCTTCCTGGCACAGAGAGCAGGACTGAAACCCAGGTTTCTCAAAACACAGAAACACACAATAAGTGGAGGGCAAGCCTAGGAGCTCACCTCTGAAGTGGTTAGTAGCATTCCTTGGAAGAAAATGCACATACATGTGTCTATCCACATGGATCTCCTCCTATTTAGGATGTGGAGATTCTAAGGTAATCATTGGCTTTGTGGTGCTCTAGCTAGCTGGGTAGGTGTTTAAAATTAGACAGGATTATGATCCCATGGGAAATAATATTTGTGTACCATTTGCCCCAGGGACAAACACAAATGCTGTAGATGTCATGAGAGAGAATAAAATATGAAAACATAGATCTTGTAGCTTAGTTTTAAAAATAAAGGAATTTAGATCCTGATAAGCTATAAAGTAACATTTTCTGTTATAATACAAATTGCTGTCAGATAATTCTAACACTCTGTTCACTTACGTTTTTCCTTTGTAAGACTCATTAGTGCATTAACATTGAACTATGTTGTTGGGTAGAGTGTTTCACCTTTTTTTCTCCTATTTTGTTTCTGAACTTTTACAGTTTGAAAACCTGTAACTTGAGACTTTAACATGCCAACAGGCTTTCATGAGACCTTTCATATGATCCCTCCTATGTTTCTGATTTTGTGTGAAGAGAATGGGATGCCACAAACTTACAGCGTCTGTTTCTTTGCATGGCCAATGAATGTAAAACAGCTGGCTTATATAGGATTTTTACAAATTGACACTTGTTTGAAATTACCCTATTTGCACCCTGAAACATCAGAGAGGGAGAAGACAAGTTCACAAATCATAGCAAAGGCTGAAGTCCACGGGTCCTGAGAACAGGCTGGTGCTGCAGCATCTGACATGGACAAGCTCTGGGAAGAGGGGGACGTCAATACAAGCACATAAGCACTTAATGTGTCTCTCCCAGAACCCAAAGAAAGCATACCAGTGAGAAAGGTAATGCGCTCTCTTTGCCTAGCACTTGAACTGCATCTCTGGCTAGCATTTTCTCTAAAGAGAAAACACTCAAAAATGGAAAAGACCATAAAAATAGTTTCAAAATTATCCTGTTTTTCCTTATTTTTTCTTTTCTTTTTAGCGTTACTCTGGAAACACTCAGGACACACTACTTTTTAATTTAATTCTGTGTTTATGCATCTGTTGAACCACCAACAAAGTACATAGAAAAAGTTACCAAGCATAAATGATTTCAAGTTTCCCAAATGCAATGTCCTGTAATTACTCTAAAGAAGCAGAATTTTCAAATTATACATCTCTGAAAAAGGTTATCAATTTTCTCTCTAGGAGAGTGCTCTTTTAAGGTCCATGGGACAAAATTTAAAGTTTGAGGGTGAGAAGCAAAGATCTAGTTAAAGAAAAATAAAACCAGCCAAAGATTTTCTGAAGATATGCTAAACAAATCAGTTAATTTGGCTCCAACATAAACATTTTAACTAGTTCCAATTTACCAATTCATTTGATTTCAATTTTTCAGTGGGATTTAAAACCAGATAGACAATTCCTTA
Organism: Chaetops frenatus; assembly: GCA_013400775.1. Classification (NCBI taxonomy): domain Eukaryota; kingdom Metazoa; phylum Chordata; class Aves; order Passeriformes; family Picathartidae; genus Chaetops; species Chaetops frenatus. Next base: position 411,962 of record VZTR01009175.1, read on the forward strand.
TTCCAAAGGTATAACAAGTATTGTATAGACAAGCTAGTGTTTTAACTAAAATACACTTTTAACTGGTAAAAAGTTGTTTAATTTCCTCATCTGACTTTCATTTAACAACTGTATTGTCTTATACTTACATTAAAATAATAGCTTATCTGTGCTGTTATTTTTACTACATTTATTTTAATATTCTAGAACATTCTAGTGAAATCTCTATTTTTGAAAGAAAGAACATTTAAATCAGCAATCCAATTCAGAATACTTTGTGCCTCTATCAGTTTCAGGTAGTTCACTTGAAAACTTGCTAGCCTTATTCATCCTCTAGATTTGAGAGTGATTATATGTATTCTCAGAGACAGTCACAGCTTCAGTGTTATATTGTTTTTATTAAATCATGGAGTTGACACACTGCAGCCACACACTGATGCAATTCTCGTTTTTACTGTCACTATCTGCAGGGCTTGTGTTTCTGTGAAAGCTGCTTTCTTTACTTTAGGGTAAAACACTGGAAAACACCACTCCTTGTGAAATGTACAATTAACCACATACTATTTCAGTGAGGCAAATTCATCTGCAAACCTCAAAGCCTATGAGCTACCACTTTGGAAACAGTTATATCTTGAGTAATAACGTGTTAACAGATCCTATACTAATATTATATGTTATTAAAAGGCATTCTAATGGAACAGTTGTAACAACTTTTACCTTCTTAGAAAATAAAGCAAAAAGCCATCATTGTCAGTGGTGTCCTCATATCCAAGAAGTGTTTCTTTGTGTTTGTCTGTGGGCTGATGTTTCCATAGCACTTTTTGGCAGAGAGCCACTAATGGCTGGACTTGGAGGTACCGGTGTGCTTACAGCTAACTTGGGTAACTGCAGAGGACTGGGCTTCTCACACAGTTTGGACTGGATCCCTATTTACTCCTGCATCCAAACTCCAGGTGAAGTGATTTTCACCTCAGGCTTGGATCTGCTGCTGTAAATGTACTGTTTAAATATAGCAAATACAGTAGTTTACCTCTACACTTTAATGCAGCATATGCAGTATGTCCAGGTTCAAATTGTTTCAGAAAAAAGTCAATCCAGATAAATCGTAATTTCCTGAAAGTGCAGTAACTGAGATAAACAAGACCACAATCCAATCAACATTATGACTGTGGTCTAGACCTCCAAAGTTTCATGTACATCTACACAGTAAACAGAGCAACCACAAAGTCAGCAGCAGCAATTTCCAATTTGACTATCCTGGGAAACTGCAAAAGGATTAACAGAATGGCCAAGGAATCTGATCTGAGTCTTTATGAATGCCCAGGATGTGTCCTCAAAGCCCACTCCCTCTGAATGTCATCAGAAAAAGGACTGCCAGTGCACAAAGAGAACATAATTCTATTTTATTTTTCTTTCCTTTGCAGAAATAAAGAAAGAATTGAATACTGCTTTTTATTAACTTTCAAACCATCAAAACTAGTTGGAAAAAGTTCAATTAAGCAATTACCAGTGATGAGCCATAATGACATGTAACTTTACTGGCAGACCATGCAGCCTACAGCCAGGCATTTATTTTGGAAACAGAAAAGACCAGGCCAATCAATAACCACTGACAGATATAGCAGAACCTTTTAAAGGTTACTTCTGACGTACTGTACTTTCAGATGAGTGAAATATTAAAGAAGTGTACCTTTATCTGATTTCACTGAAGTCAACAAAGCAAGAGAATCCACCTAACAGCCTGAGAGTTCAAATCTGTTACTTAAACAAAATCTGATCTTGAAATTCTTTTATCCTAAGATTTAAGTGAAGGGAGCATTCCTAACATTCTTGATGATTAATAGCAAATAAAATCTGTTCTCACAATAGAAATGTAACCTTGCACAGCCTTGGAGGTTCAAAAGAGGCTACCAAGTTTCTACTCCTAAGGGCAGATGAGTAATCATCACAACAGCATTCTTCAGACAGTTCACAACTAATGTTTTGTTTATTTTAATAATTTCTTGATAAAATGATTAGATTCCCTTACAACTGCCAGAGTCCACAGTTCTACTACCATAGTCAGGATGCTTTAGTAGGATTTAAATCCTTTATTTTCTATATGAATTAAGAGAGGTGCTGTAATTATAACACTGAAACCTGTAATCAAGCAAGAGTTGTATTAGAAAAGGTTTTTTATTGTCTCAGCCTTAACCTTTCACATCCACGGACAGAACCATACAAAAACATTCCCCTCCACAGCCCAACTTTTAAAGGAAAACAATATTTTCCTGGTGTTAGAGGGGGCTTACAGCAACCTGACCAAATCCAAATCATCATTTGGGGTGGTCTCGGGAATGGAAAAAAGAAAAACAACCCAACAATCTAGCAAAAAACCACAGATACGACAGGACCCAACATGAACTTCCTCCTGGCAGCTGCTTTTCACATGCTGTGTTTGGCTGATGAGCTAACACTTCATGTGACATGTGGGGACATAGCCCACAGCTGG
>VZTR01009175.1:430204-443336 GCA_013400775.1 Chaetops frenatus
GATTTTAAAATGCTTTTTAATTAGAAAAGTCTGGGAGATTAATCCTTTAGGCTGATGGTACTGGATTACAAAACCAGGTAATACCATACTTCTATGATAAAAAAATTTTGTGTGTGTGTGTGTTTTAAACTTATTTCTGCTAGAAAGTAAGTCTTCCCTGCTACTTGCCTTATAGTGTAAACTAAGTCTTCTAGACTTCCGAAGCTTTGCTACTAATGCATTTAACCTGCTCTTCCAATTTACATAGGAACTATGAAACAGTTTGGACAGCAATGACAAATTAAACTTCACCTCAGGCAGAACAAATCTTATTAGCCAGAAGAACCATACACCAACCTGGTTTGGAGACCTCACAAGATCATCTGCTCCAACCTTCCATGGGAAAGGGAGCCTAGATGAAATTATCTAGCATTCTGTCCAACCGCATCTTGAAAACCTCCAGTGATGGGGACGGACTCCAACACATCCCTGGGGAGGCCGTGCCACTGACTGATTGTTCTCACTGTGAAAAAATTATTTTCTTGTACCAAGATGAAACATCTTCTTGGTGCAACTTGTACTTGTTAATCTTTCTCCTTTCCATGTGGAGAAGAGAGACAATCCATCCCATCTGCAGCTGCTCTCTAAGTACTGAAATATTGTGATGAAGCCCCTTTTAGCCTTCTCTTCTCCAGGGAGAAAAGAGAGAGGTGCAAGTTCTGCACCCCTCTGACAATCTTCATGGCCCCTCTTTGGACCTTCTGCAAGTCTGCCCACAGCCTTCTTAAATTGTGAGGGCTGCAACTGTACTCACTGCTTGAAGTGCAGACTGAGTACAAAGCAGAGTGGGATGATTCCATCTTGGTCTCTGTTAGTATGGCCTCTGCAGATGCAGCCCAGGTCCTGATCTGCTGCAGCCACGCACTGCTGACTCATGGTCAGCTTGTCATCCACCAAGACCCCCAAGTCCCTTTCAGTGATGCTGCTCCCCAAGCACAGACCCTGGCCTGTTCTGGGCTTTTTGGTTATGTTGTCCCAGGTGCAGGACCTTGCACTTGTTAAAACTTCATCCAGTTCTCACTCTCCCACTCCCCCAGCCTGCCCAGGTCTCTCTGTGAGACGTCTCTCCCTTCTTACATGTCCACCTTGCCACCAGCTTTCTCATCAACAAACCTAGTGAGCCTGCTGTCAGTGCTGTTCTCCACATACTTTCTGAAGATGTTCTCTGGGGGCCCCATTTGTGATAGACTGCCAGCCTGAGTAAAAGGCCACTGATCACCACCCTCTGTGTGTGGCCCATGAGCTGAATTCTTACCCACTGCACTGACCACCCATCCTGCCTGTAGCTTGCCAGTTTGTCTAGGAGAAGGCTGTGGGAAAAGCAACATGTGTAGATTTTCGTACTTCTGGTAGATAAAAACACAAGTGATTGCTTTCTGAAACAAAAACCCCCTTGCAATTTATTTCAAATTACAAGCAGAGTTGTCTCAGTTCTCAATTGCAGCAGAGCATCTCTGACATGGAACTTTAACATTTATGAAATTTGATAATGGTTATTTATTTAGAATAGTTTGATGTTATCTCTTTTAAGTATGCATCTGCCTTGTTCTATACAAATAACTATTAATAGTTGTATAGATTTCGTAATATAACTTTAAAAATGTAATAAACCCTATTCACTTCAAGCCACTTTAGATCAATTGTCCAAGCCTTAGATGCTGCCTCAAGCATTTTGAAATGTTACTATGTTTCAAAAAAATCCCCTGCTATTAACAGCAAAGAAAACAAGTTATTCAGTTCCATGGAGAAATTATTTCTTTTCAAGTAACTCAAAAAAAGGTAGTGTTATTCCTACTCTGAAAGTTCCACCCAGACTTTCCTTTTTATGGAAATTACAAAATCTGTCAGCTTCCTTTACAAGAACTGTTAAAAGCCAGCTCTGGCATAACCAACAGGCATTTGATAGCTGCTGGTTTGCATCCAGTGTGAACTGGAAACCAGGTAACTGGGAACGAGGAGAATGAGATCTCCTGGCCAAACATTTTTCCTTCCCAACCGGGTTTAGGGCTCTGCAAGACAAGCACTGCTAACTTCTCTATGGGTAGAAGAAGAAGTCTGTTAGCACACTGAGCTTCTGGATCCCCATCCATTACAAACCCACCAGTCTTAGAGCAGGAGCAGAAGCTCCTGTGTTCAGTGCTGGCAGCTTGAATTTGAGAAATGACTTACGACCAGCTAGATAGAAGGCTGTGTAGTGAATTGTACTGACTTTATAGAAGATAGATATTTGCATCTGCTACCTCTGCATCAGAGGCTATTGGCAAGGGGCAAGGCAGTTGGATACAGCAGTATTCTAGTCTGTCATTTTTAGATCTCACAGTGAGCTCAGTCAAAAACTCTGTTCAGCTCAACCACAGATCTCAAGTAATCTACTGCTTTTCACCATTCAAGTTTTAGCTTCCTGTAGGTTTCAAGCAACTTACCCTACTATCTTGCTTGTACAGCACCCCATTTGACTAGCCGTTTTAAAGATGTACTTTATTACTTTGTAGTACACTTTTTTATTCAAGCCAGTTATTAACTATAAATATGATCCATAAAAGGTCAAGAATTTAATGAGAAAACATTATTTCTATCAGTTTGTCTTTCCACAGGGTGGGATGAATTACTGAGGAGTTTGTTCTAAAGGAAAAGAGCTGATGAGTAAGCTTTCTATTCTCCAGCAACTCTTTCCACTAACATTCTATGAAGGCTGGAAAAAAGCAATTAGCCCACCAGAGAGAGATATGCATAGCACTAGCACAGTTCTGAATTCTAGCTGTGTATCACTCACAGAATCACCAAGTGGTCTTGGTGCATTGGATCATGGATACAAGTGTCTGGTGGATTACAGGAGGGAGCCTGAGTGCTGCTCAGTGCACAGCCTCCCTCAGAATGAAAAACTTGGTTTTACCCAAGTGCACCCAATGAAGATTCCAACTCCCACTGCTAATCTAGTTTGAGAAGTCTCTGGACAGAGTAACAGGAGTAATGTCAAAGTAATACAGCCCTTAAAAAAAAAGGAGAAAACAATTACTCATGTAACAAACCAAGGAAACCCTCCTTTACCCTGAAAACAAAACAAACCCATGAAATCTGAGACAGAATAATTGGAAACCTAGATCCACCAGTGTGCTACAGAGGAAGAACTGAAGGATATGGCCACTTTGAAGGGTATAAACGTTCAAACACAAAAGTATTACACATCTGCTGAACAAAGAAAGACTAACTCAAATAAATGAACAGGACAGTATAACACCAAATTAACTTTATGTAATTTCTAGCTGCCATTAGAAATCCATCAGGATTGAGTACCAACTACAGAGCATTTAAGAAACTTTTCTGATGGACCTGCAACAGTCAACTAGGATAAAGACAGAATTAAAAGAATGTAAACACCTCATAAACATAAGCTATGCATAAGGAACGGCAAAACAGAATTAGCCAAAATATCTCTAAATAATCTGTTTCCAAAATTTATAACCATAAGATGCGTGCGAAAAGCACAGTTAAGATATTAGGAAGAAGGTAAAGCAAAGTCAAGGACTTTGACTAGCAATTACGGCTGAAATCAACTAAATCAAAGTAACTCGAGTGTTAAACACAAATTACCAAATCCCCTTGCTGCCACTCTTTATTTCAAAACATCGGTATCTGATTCAATTTGCAAAGCACTGAGAAACAATGATCAGCACATCTTCATAACACTTGCACCTGCTGGGACAAAACAATAATAGAAATCTCAGTTTCTTATTAATACACCTGTCACTATACAGGATCTTCTGGTGGACACTATTTCAACCTAAAATAATGAGGTAAGCATTACATTTGTATAAGAACTGTTACAAAATGTCAAAATCCTTGGAAAAAAGTACCTTTAGTGTAATCAACGACAGCCTCCAATGCTGCTATCCGGACATCTACGAAGTGCCCGTATTCTGCATATGACTTGAAGAGAGCAGGATCACTTGGGACATGACCATTCTTCTGAAGCACTCGAATAGCTTTTAAACAGCTAGAAATGGTAGAAGAAGAAAATTTACATCAGCCAAGAAAAATAAAATTACTTTCTTCCAAATCAAGTACTGCTAATTTTCTGAATTATGTTATCCACAGTAACATGATTAACATGTTACAATTACTTTCACAGCATTAACATACAGCTCTTATTATCTCTGAATTAGGCAGCAACACAAAATTTTCCACCCTGTCAAATCCATTGCTTGGTTTCAGTAGAGCCACGATAACTGAGAGAAAACAGCTCAGACGATGTTGTGTACTCTACAGTTACTGTTACAAGGCAAAACATTCATAAATGCTCTTCCTAGAGGCATGGATGATCAACTAAAGGTCTACACGGACATAAATTCATGCTGAAAAGTAAGGCAATCAAGACAAACTTGCATTATCAGCTTTTGAAACTTGAAAGGAATCTGACATTTAAGATTAAGACATACAAACTAGGATCTCAAAAGCTAACTAGAGAAGGTACATAAAGCCCAAGAAAAGTAGTGTCATTAAACCATACCTGACTGTGATAGTATGCCTGTAACTGGGAAGAAGCTTCTCCATATTCAGAAAGCGGGTAATTTCCTCAAGAATAAGTCGTACATCAGGATTTAAGTTATCCAACGTTCGAACTTCGTTGTTCACACTGACTGCAGGAGTCACAGAGTTGGCTAGGGCATCAATCAGCTCAGCACGATAGTAGTTGTCTGAAAACTACATAAAATCAATATTTAACACAAGCAAATATAAGAATATATATCCTTGCAGAGCTAGAGAAATGCTTAAGCCTTCTTGCAGAACAGATTTTAAAACCAAGACCATGAAAGAAACTGCATGAGAAAGCAAAACAGGAAAAATTGGTTCTGAAAATCATACCATCAATCCAGCCAGCAACTTCATGAGCTTCTGAAGCAAACTAATGAACACAATGCTGCTTAGTGAAGAAAATCTTACTTCTTCATCTACCCCTCTTGCCTGGGCTGATAGTTTCACCCCTTCCATTATGCTGGCTTTTGCATCTGTTGGTGGTGTTAGTAAGCAGCAAAATGTATAAAAATAAAATTTACAAAAAGCAGAAAGAAGTACTGGATTTGAATATTAGTCACTTCAACCTAAAGAAGCCCAACATCTGACAGATCCTGCAGAAGATGTCAAACGTGCAGAATGGACACATGGAAAAGTGAGGCTGGTTCTTTCCCTCAGTGGTAGGAAGATGTCAGCAGATGTCACTACTTTCTGTGACTACTGATGCTTGCACTCATGGGTACAGGTCTCCACCTCTCCCCACCCATCATTCTTATTTCAGCAACAAGCAGCAAGTGTCTTGTTACAGTAGGTGTTCTACACACAAGAAAAAATCAAGTTTAAGATATATAGACTGGTTCCACTTCACTTTGGATTCTTAATTGGGAAGATTATGCTAGGCTCCTAGCTATAGAGATGGAATTCTGTATCATCTCAGGATCTGAAAGATCTTCTAATCATCCTTCAGAAGTGGTCTGTGTGGGAAGGAACTTGGGGTGACAACATTTCCAATTCAGATGGTTCGGTTTAGTGATGGAACAATATAAACCTGTGATTCACCTGTTATTTAACAGATGAAGACAATCCAGTTCTGTGAGCTAGAACTGAATACTCAGAACACAGAATCCCAGAGTCCTGTATAGTGTTAAAAAAAGATAATTTCCTTTCCTTGCTCTTTCAAATACTCCTCTCAAGGTGAAATAAACATCAAAAAACTAGTGCTTAACTTCACATGCTACATTTTCTCCAAACACTTGGGTTTTTCAAATGAAAGAGAGTAGAGCAAGAAAAGTATGTGTGCAAATGAAGACAGGCAGGTCCTTAGCACCAACAAGCACACCGAGCTTTGAAACATCCAAGAAGTGCCGCCACTGAAATGTCAGTTACAGAACATTTTCTAACATTTACCACATCACCTCTTCATCAACTCTGAGCCAGGTATTTACAGTAGTGGCATCAAAAATCATGCAGTGTATTAACTAAAACTTTTTTCAACAACAAAAAAAAGAAGTAAGAGATTAAAATAAACACAGTCTTTACCTTATTCTTCCTATTATCGTTATACTTGATCAAATCCAAAATAAACATTAAAACCTCCTTAGGACAAAGGTTGTGCACATCTCTCAGAAGGGCCATGGCAACAGGCATAGTCTGTGTATTAAAATTAATTAATATCACTCTTTACATTATTGAAATGATAGTTATACCCTGAAAAGAGGTACATCCTGAAAATCAGCACTTAACAAAGTTACAATAGCAAGTGTCTGAAAAGCTGTATTTACTACTTTTTGGAAGTCAGACCATGTACTACACAATTTTCAGATCAAATAAACAATGTAGTTATTGCTCAGTAATTAGTCACAGTAGAGATATTTAGAAAAAAGTATATTGAAAAACAGACTCTCAAGTCAAGACACTATTAAAAAGGTATCAAATGGAAAACAATGAGACACAGAAAATGATGAGGGAATTTTGAGATAGACACTGAATTTGAGTGTTTTCATGTGAACACGATGTCTAAGCTTCCACTTTCACTGAGACATATAGACTCAACAGGGTCAATGAAGCCTGAAGAGTTATTAGCCAGACATTATTTTAGAATGAGCTAAACAGATCTCTAGGCTCCACTCAACACAGATTTAGGAATCTTACTCTAGATCTACAAACTTGGTACACAGGATTAAAAAGGGAGAAAAACGTAAGAATTACTGGTAAAGAATGAACAATGACAACAATGGTGTGCTAACACCAAAATAAGCAGTGGCAATATGTGATGTTGACAATAGAAAGAAGAGGGCATCAAGGATTATGCAATGTCTTGAACTTTTATAAAAAGCCCACCAATTTAAGAGTTGTAAGATTTTACTAGCAATATGGTATAATTGCTATTAAAGAATAAAGGCGGTTGCTGAATTCACCTAAAAGATAAAACTAGTATCTTCCTTACAGTGCTATGTAAGAATGAGCTCACAAATCATTGGAAATACTTATTATATAATAAGATATAATTCTCCATTCTCCTGAAAACCTGCTAATTTAACTTCAGCTACTCAGAAAAAATTGCTAAAAATTTGTTAATCGATTTTTTATTAAGATGGAACAACTCAAGCCATATGAGAAAGAATTAGTAGCTTTGATTTTATTAAAGAGTAAATCAGGTTTGTGCTATCCATGTTCCTGTAATTGTCAATTGTAGGAACATTTTTGTATTTTGACAATTCTTTAAAATATTCATTGAGAAAAATAGATTTTACCTTTTGAAGAAAGTAGCTTTGAAAGTTCATGAAGTTGTTGGTCTTCACAATGTTTGGACAAGTCTTACAACAAAATTTTCGGGTAAAGAGTGACTTCATGGCTGGTGGTCCTGTCCACGTACTTACCATGGAATTTGCAATCTGAATAAGTAGGGGGGAAGGGAAATCATATTAACATGACCTCTGCAAGTTTAGTTTGGCTGTAGGAAAAGACACACTTCCCATAATCAAAAAAGACAATTGCCAAGAACATTCTCTCCTTTACACAGATACTTACTTTCATGACTGTATGATCTTGTATTTAGCTAAGTTTTCACTGCCATTCCCAATATATCTTCTCTACATTAAAGCTAAGTTTTACAAAAATGGTTCCATTTGGAAGATATCTGCAACTAACTATCCTTCCATGAAAAACTTCTGTTATTAAATTATTTTCTCTTTTATATATTTTAGATGAAAATTCTGTGTTTACTAAGCCAAGTTCTCTGACTCTACAGAAGCCAGTGATGGAAGGGGATTTTGCAATACCAACTTCCAAAATTTACCCTGCCAGTAACCTCAGCCTAGACTTTAAAACAGGCCTCAGCCACCCTAAGAATAAAAAGACCACCCCTAAAGTTAAAGACAAGGCAGCTATTATTATTGCTATAGTCTGCTTTGGTGTAAGGTAGTTAAGGTTCCACAAGGACAAAACTGCTTCTTCTGCCTTCCCAGCATCCTGAGTTTCATATATTTGCTGTATGGAGCACTGAAAGCCTGCACACAAGAACATCTGTGCTTGCTAATGGTTAATCTGCCTGATGTGTGTGCACACAAACAAATGGGACCAATGCACCCTACAATGTAGCAGGAATTCCCATTGTTACAGACCCACCACAAACTAAGGAAAAATCTGTTTTCACAAAGAAAAAATGAATTTGATTATTTCCTTCTGAATTCTAAGTTATGTAGCTTGTTTCAAAGGCTATTACATAGGCAGTAAGTGAAGGAAAAGCAAGAGGCTATATGAACAGCAATCCACTTAACCACTGCTTTTGTGGAAGAGTGGTGCTTTATTACTAAAAACCATTTTTCCACTAAGCCAAGTTTCAAAGGAAAGTCAGAGAGGAAAAATACTGCAGTTAGGCTCAATCTTCCCTTTGCAATAACTGCAGTGTTTGAACTAAAGATGCAGGTACAAGTTTTTCTGAAAGCTATAATGACTCTTCCTGCAGAGGAAGATTAATCCAAAAGACTGCTTATACACCATGATAAAGAAATTAAAACTGCAAACTTGAAATTTATGTAGCACTGTTCAATAAAACTCAGTCCCCAAAATATCAAAGTTTACTATGTTTACCAGATAGTCATTATTCCATTAATATCAGGGTGTACATTTTAAAATGTTAACTTATTTTAAGCATTTCATTTCACAAAGTTTGTAGATGAACAACTATTTCCAAGTAAAATCAATAGTAGTTAAATCATCATCTTTTCAGGATTTTTTGGTCTTATCATGTTCTGGCTCATTTGAGTTTCTCCTTCCTGACAGAATCTGATTCTCCTACTTCTTCTACTGAGACATTACACATTCTGAACAAAATGTATCTGCACATTCCCCACACAGTAACAAAGGTGGCCTGTCTTGTATTATTTCTACTTAAAAAGGCAAGAGGCACACTCTGCATTCAATTCAGGACAGCATAAAAATGTAGACTAAAGTGTAACTCTCATGCCCATCTATGAAACTCCTCAACGTTTGGGACAGAGAAGTTGGTGATGGTAGTGTTGCTACTGCAAAGTTTATAACCCATCACCTACACTGCAATGAATCTCAACTGGGAAATCAGCCTGTGCAGTCTCAGGAATTAAGATTGTGACATTATTTTTTTTCTCTGTATTTGTTATTTGTCCTGAAGGACTCAGCACAGTGTGTGTGCACACATGTTCACACACATCTCTTAATTTATCAATGAGGATTTAATATGTCACCTGGATACTTCACTGCTGACAGACTGAAGTCCTATTTTACAATGACATATACGAAGAAAGCGTAGTAAATTCAGTTTGATAATTGCATTGTCACATATAATTTCTCTGTATCAACACGAGTACACTAGGAATATCTGACAACAGTAACTGCAACCCAGCTAGAAACTGTAAATCAACAAAAAAAGAACCCTCTTCCTGAATAATCACGAGGGATTTGGCTTTTTCAACAAAGAACACAAATCCTGAATATTTACAGGCTGAAAAAATTAAACTCAATGATAAATAGGAAGTTATTAATGTCCTGATGTTGGAATCAGTAATAGAACCTATTACACTTTCCTCCCAAGTAACTTACATAAACATAATCTACAACTCTGTTCTGCCATGCTCCTTCACCTTGATTTAATGTCACAGCCATACTTTTTGCTTGCCTTACTATCTTCTCTGTAAGTCAACCACCTTATCCATAGACTCAAGATTTTCCATACAATTACAACTGAAAAAAACCAGCAATTATTATCTGCAGCCCAACTGCCTAAGAAGCTAAAGACAGAAAAAACTATTGCACTTAAATGTTGCAACAACTGCTCTTTTAATATTTACCTGTGGAATACATACTATTAGATATTCCAAGTGAATTCGTTATGAAAAGAGCATATTTTAAGTCAGACACTGGCAGCACCAACACTAGCACATACACTGGCAGTTTTACATCAGTGGTTCATAATATTAAAATAGTTTATCAAAAACACTTGGATTTTGATTTTCAAAATATGGCTGAAGGTTTTATTTCTGTACAGGAACTAAATTATTCCCAGCAGGTACACAGCAGAAACCAAGCTCTATGTCAATAATCTGAACTCTACAAATTGTCAATCAATATGTCTTCATGTCCAAAAAAGTATGTCATGAACACACCATTTTAGAAATTCTTGTTCTTCTATGTTACCACCCACTTGCTGTAAAATTAGGGGTTTACTAATTTTAATTCTTAATGCTAGTTTTATGTCTAAGAAAAAAAAAAATCTTCCCTTTTCAAGGCAATTATTTGGCTTATTAATATTTAATTGTAGCCCAATTTGATGTTTATTTTGTGATCCTATTCAATCTGAAACAATATAGAGCAGCAACCTGAAGTCCAATTAGAAAAAGATTAATTTCAGCACTTCAGAGTTCTCAACAGACTGGCCAAGGAACTTCCCACTAAAATAATAAAAAATATACTTTGGTTCTGAAAAAATTAAACAAAAGTCTTTTATTTCTGCCACTAAATGAAATCTGGAAAAATCCCTTGTGGTTTTCATGTCTGACATCTAAATTTTGACAATTATGAAAGCCTTCTGCAGTCTCCATTTACAGACTAAAATAATACAACTTTCCTTTCAAATCAGTCATGTTAAAAATACTTGGCAAATACATTTAAGAAGCTAAATATCAAGCCAGTTTAGGAACTGTGATGAGTTTTGACCCATTTTCAGCCACTTACAAAGTCTAGTGGATTTCTCCCCTTACCCTCATCCACACAACCTCACCTTTGCAAGGCAGAAGCAGGCCAGCATTCTCACCCGGTAGAAACACTGTTCCTGTTCCAGGATGTCAGTCAGTGCAAGCCGGGATGCTGGAGTAGGGAACTTTTCCAATGCCAGAATGGCTTCTTCTTGTGCCACCACATCTCTCTCGTATCGCAGCTGATATTGCCACATGAAATCAGACTGTTCAAATTCCACCTTCCTCAGTACTGACATATCGGGATCTATTCTTATCCAGAGCAAGGGGGAATCAGCACTAAGACAGACATGAAAAACATTAATAGCTTACAGAATTTCAGGACTATAGAAATTCTAAATATCTTCTAACTTGTTGCGAGTTATTTGTAAAGTATTTCAATTCAAAGAACCATAACAAATTACAGGTTAGAGGGAACTTTTTAAAGTCCCTTGCTCCAATCTCCTGCTTCTAGGATGGCAAACCTGTAGCCTCCCAGGGCAATCTTCCAAACCTCTTCTACATCAAAGTGAACACAGTGTTTTAGTATTTTTAACCTACAGATCTTTGTTTATTGTAAACTACTGTATGATTTCAGTTTATTTAATTCTGTTTGCTCACATTCTACAATTTTCCTAACTGATTAGCCCCTTACCACCTTCTAAAGGTTAAGACTACCAAAAAAAACCACCACCACCACCAACAACAACAACAAAAAACCACCACCAAAAAAACACCAACAAAATCCTAGAAAGAAAACCTGGTGGAAAATACACTTTTTTTTAGATCAATAGATGTGAAACTCTTTTACAACCACCCACATGCTATGTTGAAAGCTCACAAGGGTAACCACGTAAATGATGATAAAAGTGAAAGTATCAACTGACAAGATTAAAGTTACCCTACAGATAAAACACCTCAGTTGTATTCCACCCAAACAAACACTTTACTTTAGTATTCAGAGAACACAGTGACTGCAGTAGTAATTTATAGGAGCAACAAGCAAGAATGATGCAATACATTGTCTTACTCATTTTTCCACATAAAAATCACAAGACCAAAATACCAATATGGCATTAGGAGAGAGTTTGGAATGATGAAAAGAGCATCATTATAAATATGATATGTATTTCTGTATACATTTTTAGAAAATCTAGAATTACCATCAAGATAGCAGCTAGAGAAGAAATGACAGTGAAATTGAGTATACACAGATTTAGAAAACAGAATAAAATGTATACTATCATATGTGCTTGGAGCACAGGAGTCTGAACTGGACAACAGAATGATCACGCCACAGATCAGATTATCAGATAAAGTGCAAGTGTCTTGCATAAAATCCTACTCAAAGGATAGGTTCATTCAAAGGTCATTCTAAGATCACTGAAGTCTCAGCTCAGGGTAATGCAGCAGGGACCTGAGCATAACTGATCAAAAATATTCACAAATATTTAGAGTAATTATCCTTCAATACAATTAAAATGATTCATATGTCAACCGTCGTATGGAAATGATGGCAATGACTTGCTCAGTGTAAATACATCTTACAAAATTTTTTCTCATCGTGTATTAGATGAGGTTAAATTTATGAGAATCTGACACTTCTAAGGTGACAAGCAATCTATCCTTCAGACACCACTGGCTTTCAAGAGCAGATTATTTACATCCCTCTGATGTCTTACAATTTTAGCCTTTTTATTTTTCAAATCCTACACTGCATTAGTGCATAGATCTAAATTCCATATGAAGTGTAGTTAACTGTCTTCACATCTTAGTTAGACAAAACAATCCCTCTGGGCCTGTGATCTAAGGACACATTACAGTCTCAGGCCCCAAAAAGTATAAACAAAAGCGAGTTGGGGGAACAAACTGGGGGTAGATGACTTCATTATCTGAAGCTGTAATTGGAAGATTAACCCCTGATATGCAAATAGACCAAACATATCTGTCTGAAAAACTTGTGACCGTTGTCCATCTTGGGTGTAGCCTCTATGAAGCTTTTGACTGCACAAGGTGTATCTATTGAAGGCCTTTAATAAATACCCACATTATTCTCTTAACTCTGTCTAGCCTCGGTTCTAGGTAGCCACTCCTAGACATCAGCTGAGCCAGAAAACAAGGTGCCAACACTTTCAACTGTTTCTGAGGGCACTACTGGGTCCAAGTCAAGGAGGGTAAGGCAGGTCTTTACATTAAGCAACAGTTTGCTTCCAAAGAGCTTAACAGTTCCAACTGAAATTAATGTTAGAGTGGATTTCAGTATAAAGCACTTTGTTGTAATTTTTAATCTAGAAGAATTCTATTGTAATTACAGATTTCAGGAACTTGGCAGTATTAGTGGAAGTTAAGTGGTCTTCACCAAGATTGCCCTC
>VZTR01009176.1:0-16965 GCA_013400775.1 Chaetops frenatus
CGAGCGCTGGGAAGTGCCTGGGCCCGCCCGTGGGGGGAAAGGGCGGGGGAAAGAGGATGGGAGATAGAAAAGAGGGATGGGCATGCTGGGAAGGAGGTGTGGATAGAAGTAAGGAGGGAGGAGATGGGGAGGAGAAGGCTCAGCACCCCCTTGGTCTGTGAAAGACTGGCTTTTTGTAAGATTTTACAACTACCAGCTTGCCTTTCTTAATTAAAAATAGATTTTCAGAAAGAAAAAAAATGGACTTCTTTTAAACCTGCTTTGAGCTTTACAAAAAGAAAAATCCAAGGCCTAGGAACCTGTAAAACACTAGTTTACTGTGAAAAAATTTACAGCTTCAGGATCCAGAACTGTAACAGCAACAATTTTTTCTGTGCATCTCAGTCTCTTCACCTAGTTAAGGTAAACGGGAAAGGAAGAAGACAACCTGAATTTCCACCTGTTGGCATGGGCAATAAGATGCTGAAGTGCCCTTGTGAGGAAAGAGGCAAAGAGCCATTGGCCCTGAGCAGAGGTGACACTGGGGCTGCAGCACTGGAGCATTCCAGCCACAGTAGCTCTCCGATGGAGATGCAGGCGTGGCAGTGAAGAGTGGAACATCACACAGTGCAGGCTGCCTGCCTGAGATCATCAGTGTTTGAGTACAGCAGAAGAAGATCCCCACCTGCAATGAGCACCCACAAAACTGAAGCATCCTTCAGCTGTGAAACCACTCCGAAGCAACAATTTGGGAACACTCTGCTCCAAAGCACAAAGTGCACTGCAGACAGTACATCTAGAAAAGTTGAACATTTTATTGTCATTTAGGAGTAGTACACCATTTGTGATTTTAGAAATTCAGACTCTTTGCAAAGCACTGAAATACAGGTGCCTTCCAACTTCTAAAACCTACATTATTCTATGTCTTACAAACCTTTTATATTAGCAATTCAAGTTTGGTCTTTGCTGCAACAAGTTCTTCACCACAGATGTAACAACTTAATTCTAGACTGCAAGACAACTGAGCCAAGTTTCAAACTCCACCTGCCAGTGAGCCACCAAAACTACTGCTTTCAAATATTGAGTCTATGATGTTCTTGTACTTTGTGGCCATGAGGGAGTTCACCTTTGAAAATTTTAAGTTAGGAGGATCTTCCAGTTAGCCACCAACTGGTATATTTCCATTACAGCATCTAGAAGCAAACAGATACTTTGCAAGTACTAGTGCTCATGAACAGGTTATGTTTACACAAAACCCAGAGAGGCCTCCAGAAACATTCAAGGTTAAAATGAAGAGCTGCAAAAGAAAAAAAAATTGTACATATTTTCAGTCATAACACAAGGGAACACTGGAGTATCAGTGTTTTGTGTTCTAGCTTCAATAGTGACACCTGTGCTAGTCCTAGTAGTATTCTACACGTTTGTCCCTTCCCCCCATTTAAATTTTATATTTGCAATCTGAATATACAGCTGTACTTACAGAAAATATTAAACAATGCACAGCACCTTAAGCAAGTTCCATGTCTGGTTTTGAACAAACCACATAAAATAAGTGACAAAATAGTTTAAAATTGGTCCTTATTTTTATACAGCTTGGAAGCACTAAATTTAAAGACACATATTAACCAGCACAAATTAGTGCAGCTTTTTTTTTCTTAAAAGTGTGTGTTATAGTATCATGCATGAAAAGCAAGCTGCTGCTCCCAAATAGAAATATGGAGTTTAGACTTAATGTTTCTCCTCAGGCTGTTATTCTTTCTTTCATAAATTATTTCAACATAACCAAGGATAGAAGCAGCTGACTAACAAAACAATATGAAGTTCACCTTTTATGACCCATTCTTAAAGTAATGAACTTTGGAACTTTAGCATAAGGAAGGTTGAATAAACACTGCAAAGGACTTTTACATTCTTTGATTTCGTTTACATCTTCAGAAAGAAAATTCTACATTTTAACTCGCTAACTACTGGATTTTCATATGGAGACTGTAGTATTGAAACAGTGCAAGACATTTGCTACTTCAGGAACATCCAATTACACTGCCCTTTCACCCAAACAATGATTAGCAGAATATTGCATCAGTTCTAGATAAACAAGACAGGACAAAAACCTCATTTTAGAATAGCATTAGGATTCAAAAATCTTTCATATTTAGTGAAAAGAATCCACACACAAATATGCACGAAGGACTCCTTAACACAGACTTTATCACAACAAATGTAATCCAGCTGTAAGTCTGGACCTAGACTTTTTATTGGTATGAGGCCATATTTGTTCAGAGACTGCTATCAGATGTTCCATTATTAATGCTTCAACATTTTTGGGTATTTTGAGACACAAACAGCATCAGAGCTCTCTCCTGTCAAGATCAAAAAACCAGATGAAACAACCCAGGTGGAGCATGAGCTTCAGCAGTCCACTTAAGCTCCAAAACATTCCAGACACGAAAAAGCTGGCTTTTGTCTTTGTATTACACCAGTAAGAGTGGAGCCCTGTCCACTAATGCAATATTCCAAACACCATTGCAACCAAGACTGTCAAGTCAGTTCTCAGTTGAAAGCCACCACCACCACAGGACACCGTTTCCTTACCCCTGACCCCCACATTGCCAAGGAAGAATGTTCATAAGAGTATTATTTGGTGTGGAAAGCAGGTCAGTAGAGACTCCAAGTATGGCTTGAAGAATCCTCAGTACCAAGCCGCTTTCCACACACACAAATTCAGTCCATCTTCTCCTTCTGGACCAGCTTGGGTGCATCTACAAAATCCTTGCCATTGTAAAGGATGATAGCAAAAGTTCCAAAGCTGGCACTTCCCCAGAAAAGCACATAGGCCAGTGTCTCAGTCCATGTATCACCTGTGAAGAAGAGTCACCTTTTAGCTCATTATCTCCAATTAGCAGATAGTTTTACTTTAGTACAAATGCAAATATTTCACTCTCCCTCAGAGATCTGTTGTCAAATGAAACCAGAAGTCTTTCACAGATCTTTTTCTGTTTCCTTACCTTGGAAAATTTGTATTTGCCACACAGTTCTTGGAACACATTGAACAGAGACCTATGGAAGTCAGTCAAGAACTCTATTGGCATTAATGTTAGAAGATTCAAGGCAAAAGCAGAAGGCAAAAACCTCCACCACTCCCAACACAGATTTAGATTACAGGGACGTCCATCAGAACCAGGCTTATGCCTGTATCTGACAGTTCTGAACTGTTTTTCTGCCCAGAATTAAGAAAGGTATTCCTCTGGGGCTTCACCCATCCTACAATAAAGCTACAGGTCTACCAAGGTGCATCTAAATTAGGGGATAATTAACTGTCCCCTAATTGACTTCTACATGAGTTTTAACATTGTTTTCTATAGCACCTCAGTTTTTTCCCCATCAATGATATGGTGCTAAACCTCAATCTCCAGAGCCACACTCAAACACCTTTTAGAATGACTGAGAAGCAATTCCATACTGAACAGTTACTGGTAACCATCTACACAAAGTTCATAGAGAAACAAGCCAGTTTTATAAAATTAAACTCGATAGTGACTTACCAGCCATTAGCAAACAAATAATGCACATGGAAAAAGCAACCACCATAATAATAGGCAACTGAGGAAAGAGAAAAAGAATACTCACTTGATACAGCAGTACGTATGTCCCTTAATTTACAATACAACCCATCCTAAAGGAAAGCTATTTACTTCCTTTGCAATGAATTTGCTTTAATTCTCAATTCACCTGCATCCAGGTACAAATAAAAGTTTGCGTAGTTCCAAAATTTAGAAGAGTGTGTTCAATAATTATGTTTAGAATTAAAATACACCTCCTGTGCATTGAAAGAGAGGTTGAGGTTTATGCTTTGTTTGAAAAAAAATAAATACACCAGTTAAACCCATTATGTTCCCAAATCCCATTTGAAAACAGAGAGGGAAAGGTGAAAAAAAATGAAAAGAAGTGGGGGTTTTGTGTTATGGTCTATACTTCTGCATGAATTGTGAGAAAAGAACACCACAAGCTGCCTCTGCAGAACAAAACAGTCATTGATAGTGACTAGTAGAATTTCCCCCTTTCCAACTTGGTGAAACATATTTTAAAAAAAGCAAGCAGCAGTTTTTCCAATACCTCAAGGACACTCCATTTTCTGTCAAGGGAACAGCCTGAATTTAATCCTATAAGCAGTATCACAGAAATATTATCAGATTACAGGGATGCTTCATGACTAAGTAGGCAAGTGCTACTTAGGGCATAATGAACCCAGTGACTGAATGGTTGTGTTTCTCTTATCACAAATAGTCTCCATACTCACAGCTAAGAACTTCCAATCTTTCTTGACATGTAAAGGACTAGCAGGTTCTACTTCATCCACTGAATAATTTCCAAGAAAAAGATCAATCGCATCCTGGAAGAGAAATGGAGGGCAAGAGCTAGAATGCACAGCAATGTTTATCAAATACACTTCCCCATGGTTAAAAGCTTAACTTACTTGTCTAAATCCATCAGAAAAGTTGTTTTTGTAGTAACGTATTAATGAGTTCCAGCCATCCATTATTAAGCCCCACTGAGTTCTCTTCCCAGTTCTGTAAAAAGTTGTGAAAAATATTTAAAACAGATGTATAAATTCAAGACTATACTTTCAGATTTACATTCTGTCATTATCCAGATGTGTACTACATTAAATGAACACCTGCACAGGAATACATTTATCTAGCGATGCCTCTGCGTTATTATCACACATACTTGTAACAAAATTGGAAAATAAAATGACACTTCCTTCCATCACACAATGTGCATCTTCATGGCATGGCACACTGTGGAGGCCCTTGAGCCTATAAGGGGAACTCCCAGGGCAATGCCCTGGAAGAATCTACCATAGCCTTCAGGAATGCTTCATCACTTATGGTAAGAAAAAGGCTTCCCCCATGGTGCTCTGCAGCAATATGTTCATCAACCTCAGTTCTGTTCTTCCCATTGGCCCGGGCTTTGCCCACCTCTATTGTTCATATACGTCCCTAGTTCTAGAGGTTTCTTCTTTCCCTGTTTCCCCACTGGTTGTGGCACCGCTGACTGTCCGCCCTCATTTTCCCCACAGGTCACTGCCTTTTGCCCTGCCCTTGTATCGCCCCTGTGCCCACTGACCATTGGCCTCTGACTCCATACTTAACCCTAAGCACTGCACCGATTCCCTGTCTTTTGTCCCTGGAACCCTTCAGCACATGGAACAATAAACCTTGCTGGAACTCTGTACAGGAGACCCTTCCTGCCTTCTGTTTGCTGAGCTATCCATGGTGTGTTTGAGTGGACAAGAGGGACTGCCTGTGTGCCCACCCGAGCGGCTTACTGAGAAGAGATGCTTTTGAGGGGGTGGTGGCATCCACCATCCACTTCCATGCTGCCACAGCACATTGCCTTGGTTTTCATTTCCAGATAGCCTTTGCTTTCATATAAACACAGCAAAGAATGGTGTTCTGGAGATTTTAGTCTGACTTTTTACCAACTAAACCATTGCAAAAAACTCATTAATGGCCTAAGCCCCAGATTAATAGCTTTCTCAGATATGAGGACTTGAAGAAAATCCCCAACATGCTCGAAAACCCAGAAGACCCTTACAAGAAAGGCTAACTTGCCTTGTGTAATCAGTCTTTAAGGCACCCGTTCCAGCATATTGTTTGGCACAAGCATTAGCATTATCAGCCCATGCTGTGAATAGGAAAACAGTAAGAAATATTAAGGAAGTTATATACTCTCTTCAGAGAAAAAGTCATTGTTTGAACTCTATAAACAGCCTACCATTTTTGTAGATTTTCTCAAAGTCTGCCTGCTCTTCAATTCTCTGTCCCACATGCAGAACACCTAGCCTCTGAAATAAAAAGCATATTGAGGCTAGCTAGGAGTTTGATGGAAAACTCAGGATTTGCATTCAGAAAAAGCTGTATTTATCAAACTTGAGTCTAGCCAATGCAGCTCAAGTAAGTAGTACAGTAACTCCACTATGCAAGTTCTTACTGGAGTGTTCAAATTACATTTCCATTCCAAATGGAAAGCCTCTCTCCTCTTCCAGCTTGTCAAAGAAGAGTAAAACATTTACCTGAAGCTGGGCCTGGAGAGACCTGCGTGCTAACAAGCTCTGGATCACATTAGTCCGATCCAGGCAGTCCATGCAGTTACTGCGGAATGTTCCTTCCTGCTGAGTCACAATTTTACCCTCCGAGTCAACTAGAAAGTAACTAACACATACAATACATGTATTTAGAGATAACAGTCCATAGAGAACACATGTTTTCACAAGTAAATATCCTAGCAACCAAAACACAATTGTCCTGAGCATTTGAGTGCTCAGCCATGTCTTTGAACTTTGATGCCTCCCTGAATTCTTGCCACACTGAAAAACAGCATCAATGGATGAACATTTCAGGGCAGTGTTCACTCTTACCATCCAGAAAGCCAATCAGCAATATTGACTTATATGCCACTGGGAAGAGCAGCTTCTGGTGCAAAATCAGGGACTTGTATTTTTTTTCCCAGTTATTTTAGTGTCCCAGCTCCACAGATATGAAGATCATTAGCAGAGCCTAACAGCAGAAGTAACCAGATTTGTTTATAAGTGGTCACCCAGTTCAACCCAGTCACCAATGCACAGAAAAGCATTAGAAGCGCAAATTTATTTTGTGTAACCTTGTGTTGTCTTTTTAAGAGCCCTTTTCATCATTCTTGAACTAGTTTTGTTAAACCAAGTTTTACACTGCTGAAGACTAAAGCAGACAATAATACTTGTGAAATCTTTTTTCTTGCCCAAGTTTTGCCTACAACTGATATTAGGATAAGATAGTTTGTTATTATCCTAATTAACTAGAAATGTCTATTCTTAAATGCTGCATCTCCTATAGCTGCTCTAAAGAATTTAAAAACTAACAAAAACCACCTCCACAAACCCAGCTCTCCTTTCTGACAGATCTTCCACAACTGGATTTAGCCTGCAGAAAATAAGAGTTGTTTATCTCCCTACAGGTTGCAAAACTATTTCCTATAAAAATCAGAACTCAGACTTTTCTGTTCCTATTTAAGCAATAGTCATTACAGATGACATACAAGTTAAGTTAGAGCCAGCCTAATCTTGAGAAAGTGTCTTCAATTTTGCATCTTGTTTTACAGATGAATGGCTTTTTATTTTTCTTAATTTCAAGGAAACCTGGTTATTTTCTATACCTCCAATGGCAGCTGACAGTAAACAAGTTATGGGATTCAATATTAATTTTAAGAATAATGGATCCTTCTGTATAGGAAAAACATACAATCTTATTTCTCCTTATTTGAGGTGCTCGAAGTCAATTTATTCATTAAGTCTTTATGTATTTTTAAGCCTTTTCTTGCAGTGGACACAGAATATTAACTATAATCTGATTAATTTTGTATCATTCCCATAACCATCACTCCAGGCAAGAGAACTTTATTAACAAGACTTCTGTTCTAGTCCACACCTTACCTCACTTAATTTTGTTATGATAGACTATACCACTGCTAGTTTTGTAATGTTTTAGCTGATCTACTTTGTGCTTTAGTCACAAGACTTCAGGAACAAGAAGGAAGCAATCAGAAAAGCAGAAAAAAGTAAACTATTTCCCTAGCAATCTACATGCCTACAAGTAGCTAACACCAAAAACATAACCGTGGGACTAAAAATTTAAATTGATTTGGACATTTTGTGTATTTTTATACTATTAAATAAAATTTGTTTCCATGTGGGTTACGTATGTTAGTGAGGGCTAACAACCAATGCCAGCGGCAAGGTTTGGAGCCACAACAATGTGTGTTAGATAAAACACTTGTACAAATGCCTGTGGAAGGAACATCCCGTGTTTTACACTACACGGCAGAACAGTTTGCTGTCAAAACCACCTGGAATTACTATGGATGAAAAAAAATATAATCTAAGGAGACTTTCTTCTAAATAGCTCCAGTTGTATGCATGCTCATTTCTGTGTAACCTTTCACCCTCCTACAAAGGCAGCTCTTGTCATAACTCAGGGTTGCTTCAATTCTCAGACCCACTTTATTGAGAGGTAGCAAGGGCTGTACATCTTACCCCCCACCAGGTAACCTTGCACATGGTGTCAGCAAGACACCAGAGATACAGACACAATAATGCACATAAATGCATCTTCTTCATAGAAGATTGCAGGTCTGTATTACTGTGCCTTAATGCAAGACAGTAGGAACTATGAGAAAGTGGTCTCATTTTGACAGCACAGAGGAGAAAGAACTGCAGAGCCTTACCTGAACTCATCTTGCTGTTCTGCTAGTTGATCCATCAAAATCTGAAGCCGATCCCACCTCATCCGACTGCACTCTTTATGGAAGTCAAATGCCACGTATCTGTTCAAAGAAAGAATGATCTTTTCAGATTACATATGTCCTGCACTGAAGGTTACAGGAAACCCTACAGCAAAAGGCTGATCTATAAAACAGGTAGTGACAGAGGATTTGTTTTTCTTCAGGGATGACCTTCAGCACATCTGTAGATTTTGCCAGTGCTCTGTAATCTTCCTGATGCTGCAGCACCCTTACTGTGAATGGTGACACCATTTAAAATTATTTACAAAATGCCACTAGTCTGAGGAAGCACACATTGAGTTCCAAGTTCTGTGCTGCATTCTGTGTTCTGGCCAGTATTTTTCCTCCAGAAAGTACAGAAGGGACATGAAACATACTTAATGTCTTTTTTTTTCTCCACCAGGATTCTTTTGTTCTCTGTTCACTTTGAACTAGACACAGGTGTTGAAATCCCACATTCTTTGCCGGCAAAATTCCCTCAATAACTCTCTAAAAACCTGAGACAGGTTCTGTTTAAGCAGCTAACTTTACTGTCATAAGAAAATTAAGCAGCTACTGATTTGGAACAAAATTTTAAAAGCCAATTTCTGGCAAGAAGTGTTCTAAATGAGTGGTGCTTGATTAATAAAACATTGGTGTTTATGCTTCCTGTGAATTACAGGGCATTACATTTCTCCCATCAAGCATTCATAACCCAAACGTTATTTGACAAGATTTCAGGACTATGCATGAAGAAAGATGGTCTATACACACTGAAACAAGTAACTGAAGACTCGAGTTTGACTCTGGCAGGTAAACACCACCAAAAACAATTAACAAAAAAAGTGGATTTTGGCAGCAATAGTAAAATGGGGCTGCCAAACACCACTTTTGAACATATACAGAACATCACCAAAATGCAGCTTCACATAATTTGATATAATCCTGGTTTCCACCAGATGACTTTATAGCAAATATGCACAGAATAAAAAAAACACAGCACAATAATTTCAAGGATAAGGCAGAGGGGCAAATATCTATGTGACCTGGACACAAGCCCTCCCTTCAGAAGTTAATGAAAGCAAGCATAGTCAGGTTGTAAAATTGTGTACTGCACTCTGTTACCACAGAGATGTAATTTTCCATAATCCAAGTGCATTCTCCACTTGTGGCCCATTGTTACACTGAGCTCCAGACATTTAAATTACATATTCCTCTTACTGTTTTGCTCACACTCAGCAGTCCCTCACTACGTCAGCAATATAACCAAGCCCTTTTGCCAGAAGCAAGTTCTACAGGGCACGATTTTCTTTTTCCTAAAATGCAGAAGACCTCCACTGCATACTGTGACTCCAATACTGGTATTACCATTGCCTCTGAATTTCCTTCTTTATTCTGCCTGTCTCCTCTCTTAGCAAGTTACTTCATAAACATAAAAATGCAAACAAATCACAGGGTTGGTATAGGCCCCCAAAGAAGTGACCACTGTGTGGGTCTCAGAGGCAATGCTTAACTTGTAACACAGAATGTACCACTTCAAGTCACACAGACCTGACCATTCCATTTGCCATGCTGTTCACCATTTTTGAAAAGGTTTGCTCAAGAGGCTTCTCTGAACCTTTCTGGTTAACCTGGGAAAAGGGAAAATGGAATTACTTAAAAGCCTGCTTAAAAGAACAACAGCTTTTTCAGGAAGAACAAGTGAAAGCATACCAAGTTGACAATCATTTGCTTTCCATAGCTAATTATTTGTGAGTCAAAATGTCTTTGGAAGCCATCCATCTAGAAGAGAAAGGAAATGTGTTGACAGATGTACACTACTATTAAGATCTGTGCTTTACAAGAAATCTCCATTATAATCTTTTTGAAGATTCCTCTAACTGTTGGATGTTCTCTATTGTGCCAATACATTCCCACTTTCCTCCTCCCAGTCCATTCAGTTCTCCTCATTAAAAATGCTACAGATAAGCATCGTACAGCTACTAAAACTGCTGCAAACTGGATCCAAAGAGAAACTACCCCTATTGATGTCTGCATTTTTTTAAGCCTTTGAATTCATTATAAGTAGTACAAGGCTTCTTGCTATTACTTAAAAAAAAAAAAAAAAACAACTCAATCCAGCATTGCTGATTTTTATTCTTCTCATTACAGTTTGCTACCTTATCACACAAACATGAGCCCAGTAACATGTTAAAACCCCAAGACAAACACTCACATACATGATTTACTGACTTGCTGATCTGTGGCTTTGGTTTATACTTCAGGTTTGGTCTTTGAGACCAGAAAAATGGAATAGATCCACGGGTCTGCAAAAGAATGGAAATG
This sequence comes from Chaetops frenatus, assembly GCA_013400775.1. NCBI lineage: Eukaryota > Metazoa > Chordata > Aves > Passeriformes > Picathartidae > Chaetops > Chaetops frenatus. Next base: position 10,603 of record VZTR01009176.1, read on the forward strand.
GTTTTCAACTGCATAATTTACAAAACTCACTTGACATTTAAAAATAAAGCAGATTGGTTTATTTTGTTAAACTAATTCATTCTGTTTAGTTTTATTTGCATATCTTATATACAATCTGTATTTAAAAGAATAGACAAGAGCTAGCTGTCTATGTATCTATGTTCCTTACAGTGACTTTACCTGAACAAATGATGCTTTACTCCCCTTGTAATGCACAATTTGCTCTGTCTCAACAAAGTTAGCAGCATGCCCTTCTGAATCAATACCTGTGTAGGAAAAAGACCTTGTTAGCCAGCTTAGCCTGCCTGTGACAGTAGTGCAGCAAAAGGCTTCTTTCCCTTCCCTTTTAAGTCCTCACAGGAAGCACAGAGCTGCCTGATAATGTAAAATTAAACATACACTTGGTAAAAATTTAAGTGGAACTCTGCTTCTTCAAGTTAACACATTTTGATATTTCTAGCACTAGAAATTATCATTTAGTATGAAATAAAATACCAGTGCTCTGACACCAAAATATTCACAATTCTGTAACAATGGTACTGCAGAAATTGATTAATTTCTTCAAAAGCTTGTATATTGGGACTAAAAACAGAGGAAGAAATTTAAATTCAATTCCCTGTTCACTTTTTAACTTGAAACAATTGGAGAACACCATTCAGGGCTCCCCTGCCAGCACCAGTGATGCTTGTAGCTGGATTTACTGCTAGGCCAAAAGGGCTATTACACACTTGCATTTAACACCAATGAAAACGGTCGTGTGTTAAAAATAACTACAAAACTTTTGCAGTCATGTCTTAGAGATGTAAAGAAGAGTCACTTTTAACAAACACCAGAAAATGCTTCAGTTCCTAGTATTTTCTTTGGAGGAAGAACCTCAAGACAAACTAAGCAATTTTTTTTTGCAAGCCATTATACAGCAACTGCTCTTAATGATAACTCATATGTGCAGATGGAATACATACTATTTTCAAAATAAATCTTCTCTTTTACCTCTTACATAGTAGCGTACACCAGCCCTGAAACAGCTTCTTCTGGAAACAAGCAGCCAGTCAAAACACTTGCCATTAATAGAACAAGAGTGCATAGTGATAACTGATGAACAACACTAAGGAAAAACTCAAACGTTTCATTAGGATATTTTTATACATCAACAGGTAATAAACATCAAGAAACCAAGAGACTACATTCAAATAAATCGGTAAAGATTTCTCACCCCAACAACAGTTGAGCATTAAACTTGAGAGACAGTAACAACAGCAGGGTCAATATGCACATTGCAAACCAACACTCTGTGGTAACGTCACTGAAGAACAAACATTAAAACTGCTGTAATTTTGAGAAAACGTCATTCTAAAGAAGATGATTCTGGTGTTGTGGTCCTAATAAAAGTTAAGAATCCATCTCATCTCTAATTTTCTTAAACTATCTTAACAGTTTCTTGCCCCTATTGCTTTTATTGCTTTTGAAAATTCACAACTACTTCCAAAAGTAACTTAAAATTTTTTTCTAGGCTTTTAAAAGAGTAAATATCCTGGGGCATGTATTTTTTCCCCTGTAAGTGCGATACACATCACATCTACAAATGCAGAACTAGCAATAAATAGACTAACTTTTAAATCCACATGAAGAAAAAGACAATGAACACACACCAAGACTCCAGTGAGAGCTTCTTACACAAGAATGGATATGTAGCCTGGGCAGGAAACCAAAGTGCCAAATGCACCTGGGACTAACCAACAAACAGGGCCAATGACAACTAGTTTCAGCTTTAGTCTTGCTGCTTATAATGGCAATTATCTGGACTGCAGTAAGCTAGCAAGTCTAAGAGATCAGCACTCATGAAAAATTTCTCCAGGGAGACTCACCAGCTTTCATGCTTTGCCCCTAGAAACTGAAACATTTCACTTTAAAGCAAGCAAAACATCAAAATGGTCAGCTTTTTAATCAGTGTACCCCAGTCTTCTCCTCTTTGAGGAATCTAGATACCTTGTCTAAAGTGAAATTTAGGTTCTGTATCCATGATCCAAATGGGACATAAAGCAGCTGTGTCACACATGAACACCTTAGCTATGTTACAGGACACAGATTTCATACATGAGTCATCTCAATTTCTGTTTGTAAACAACCCCAAAAAATAGAACACAAATTGGCCCCATACAGAATGTTCTCACAATACATAAATTAAGGCTGAAAAATACCCATTCCACTGTTTTCCTGGAAAATTACTGCCAGGTCCTCCACCCTTTAATTCAACATTTGTACAGCCAACAGTATTCTGCAAGAAAGGTTACCTCTAACCTTAGCTGCTTAGCAATTGTCAGCCTATCTTCTGCTGGCAATCTGTCCTCACTAAAAATGATAACTTGCTATTAGCAACTTCCACATACATAGACAAGAACAAGACAGAATTTACTGGTTTTTTTTTAGAAGGGCTTTGGTTTGGAGCAGCAAGGGAAATATTAAATGTAGTTTAGGGCTTCAGGTGATCAAAATCTCAACTATGCAAGTGCATTATTTCTCATCACTGCAAGACTAGAAGCCCAGTACACATAGTTGAAAAAAATATATTTGGGTTTATAGGGGGGGGGGAAGAAAAAGAACGCTTGATATTGAAATATCTATTAGTGGCACTGTAACAGTTCTGCTTACGGCTCTTCCTAGCATTTTCGCTGCTAGAAATCCAGTTTTTTCAAATTCCTGAGTTCTCTAAGGTTTTGCTGTAATTCCAATTTAAACAAACATTACTTATACTAATTATTTACATAGTGAAAAAATAGGAGTGAGGAAGGTGTTATTTGCAGTCTGTCAGTTGTTAATCGCAATTAACCCAGAAGCAGCAGGATAAGGATTAGGGTATTTAGACAGTTCCCTTTTGCTATCTTTCCTTTCCTTTTTCTCTCTGCCTATTCCCACAACATCTTCCATTAAATTAAGTTAAAGGAAAGAAGGACTGGAGATCTGCCAGCTGCTGACAGTCCTACCAGATCAACTGATTCCATCTAGAAGCCATTCCCTGCACACACCTGAGAGGCCTTTACAATGGAGGAAAAAAGCAGAACATGGCATGAGTTGGTCTGTCCAGTCTCGCCAGTCCTTTTCACAGTGTCAGGCCAGGAGCAACTACCTGGGACTTACTCCTGATCCCACACTGCCTCCAGAAAGCATTCAGCTTACTTGCAGAATGCATCTCTTCTCAAAAAACTCATGACTGCTTTGCTAAAAAGGCTGTTACCCAAAGCGTTGGTGCAGGAAAAGCAGCTGCCCAGGAAAAGCATCCCAGGAGCCTATAGCAGAACTTAACCTTTTATTCATCAACAGGAACACCCATAAGCACTCCTTTAAGTCAAAACTGTTTTCCCTTTTTTTGTGTGTAAAGTAAATGCATCCTTATCGCAAGATTAAAAAAAGTACTAAAGCTGAAGGAAGAGCATTTGCCACATTAATCTTAACCTTCCCACTGAAAGACACTTATGTAAACCATGCATGTAAAATTAAATACATTAAGCCTTCAAAGCAGAATATTCAAGAGACTTAACACACAAGTGGGCTATCAAACAATATGTAACACCCATAATATGAGCAAACTATAACTTGTTTCTGACATTGTGCTCTATGATGTAATTGCCAGTGTAACAACAGAGCAGCCTCAGCAGCAGCCATTTTGCTACTGAGTACCCATATCCAACATTCAGTTTTACAACACAAAAGGATACATCCATGCATCACTGGCGTAGCAAACCTATGGATCTGAAACACAAAAATACATGTCAAGAATATTAAACACTAGTAGCCAAAAAAGATAAGTGAGGGACTATGCTTTCCCTAGGGGTTTTGTGATAGTTTTATATGCTTTATTTCATTTACTTTTTGTTTAAGATGAACATTCCTTTCTGAGAAAAGAAGTTCAGGGAAAACAGCAACATTTGTAGTCCTTTTTAGCAGGAGGAAAAAAGTGAAAGTCTAATCCTAATTAAGCAGCCTGGACAATAAGCAAGCTGCTTTGTCCTCCCTATATATAGCATTTAATCTCCTACAAATATACCAGATATAAAGCAGTACTTGCTGAAAATCTTTTAACATGGTGTGCTTGCTTTACCTCCACAGCAGGACATATGCAGAGATAGTTACAGAAGCCTTCAGAAATATGTATTTTTATTCAGAAATATGTATTTTTATGTGATTAATACTCCAAACACTTGTTCCAGGGTTTTTTCCTATCCTGCCATTCCTGAATAACTTAATCTTCCAAGCAAACTTTAAATACTAGAAGTCAGAAATCCCACACTTCATTACTTACAGCTGCTCCTGCATCAAGCCACCTGTCATCAATGTGAGGAGACATGCAGCCTAAAATAATCAATTATCTCCCTTTTCAGCTTCTGTGTTTTGTCCCCTAGGTCTGTTTTCACTAACCAGCCACACTTGGCTTTCCTTTGTTGTTCCCACCACAGCTGCTCTCCCATTTCCCAAGCTTTATTTGCATAGCACTGCGCAAACTTTACACGCAGTCATATGCCCCTGGAACATGCACAACAGCCCTTCTCTAATTCATATCTTCACATTCCAGAAGCAGTGCACAATCCCTTTTGGAACAGGGCTGTCTAATGTAACAGCACATCTCCACAGGTTACCAAGGCAGAAATAGAAGCCGTGCGTCATTTGCTTTGATAAATGCAAGGTACTGATGGAGAGAGGAGGCTACTGTAGTGCAGGCAATCCAAGGAGTTTAACAGACAGAGGATGTCTCCAGTAGGAAGGAGCTTAGACAGCCTGGCCATTAAGGTGCCACAGCTGTGGCTCATGGTCAGGCACTTGTATATGCTGGACTAAATGAATTCAAAGGTTACACTGTGCTAGTCTTTATTTGAAATAAACTGAAAGAATTGAACCTGTCAGTCTTACTCTTAATTACCAGCTTTATGATCTATTCATTACGAAAATGGAATTTAGACTGCACTCATGGAGAATGATGTGAGACTTAGGAAAAAAGTGATGAACTAGACCTTGCCTATAACCAAAGATAAATAAGTAGCTAAACTTCAAAATACTTGAGAAGCATATGCTGTGCAGTGTAACCTCCCCTTTGGTTATATGAGCAGCTATCTTCACAGCACAGTATCTTCAAATACAGACACTTCAAAAAAAAATAAGCTTTCTTGAAGTACTACTGAGGACATTGACAAAGTTGGAAGTTTGAAAGCAGAAGACTCACTGTGCTAAACTAGATGATGAATAGCCACGTTACATAGATTCTAGCTTTCTGAGAGACAGAATCACAAAAAGCTGTTGCATACTTATAGTAAAAGTATATTTGTGCTCTATTAACCTAATCATTAAGAAGTGTTTACCTCTGGTTGAGCAATAAATTCTCTCAGAAGGTGTCCATTCCATACAAACCGTGGATCTGCCTGCAGCAAGAAAAAAGCCAACATGCTTTTAGAGACTGTCAGTTCCATTTAATTCAGCATAAAGGCAGTATCATAGTATCCATGTGTCACTAAAGTTTAGGCAAACAGGTACAAATAGAGATGAAGCTTCCTTCTTTCATCAGCAGCCTTCACTTCCTCAACTAGAAATCTAAATAAAGATTGGAGAGAACTGTTCTTTTAACTACTCTTAAGGATGTTGTCTGACACTTCTAAGCCATTAACAACAAAGCTGCAGAACACAATGCGTTGGTGCCCCTCTATTGGGGTTGTTTCCTTCCACCAGTTAAAAAAAACAACAAACAAATATCAAACAAAAACACCCACACTCCAAACACAGACCAGACTTCTCTTGTAGAGGCAAACCAGAGATGTTCAAAATTGCCACCATCCTCTTCATAAGCCATTATACTGCAGCCAGGGGCATATGGAATTACATTGAATTATTTTAACCATTCAAGATCTGAATTCACCTGAAACTGATGATGCCTTTTTACTGTACTTTGCCTTTCAAACAACCATCTGAAGTGACACAATTTTTAAGGCAAACCAATCCTTTCATGTCCTTGCTCTCCCAGCAAGAGCACTGCCAGAGCAGCATTTGATGAAGCTAAACAACCCCTAAATGTAAACAGTTTTTGTAATATTAAAAACCAAACCAAAACAAAAACCCATCAATACAGACACAAGAGAATTTCAAGTTCAAATTGCATTTGGCTGTTGTCTTTAAGACAAAAGCAGCATACTAAGTTCATGCTTCACACAAAAAATTGGAATACTTTAGACAGAATATAAAATCCCAAGACTGACAGACACAAAACCCGCAGTTTGGTTCCAAGTTATTCTGGCAAAGAATATGAACACAAGTACAATTTATTCCACTTTGGATTCCTTCCTCCAGTTTCCAGGTCAAAGGACTTACTTGCTTTCTCTCAAT
>VZTR01009176.1:17088-53472 GCA_013400775.1 Chaetops frenatus
CAATTTTTCTGCTTAGCTCCTTCTTATTGTAATTAGAAGTGTTCCATATTAAATTAGAGGCAAAATTTAATTTATTTTGGATTTTTCAAAATCTATTTAAAGTATACTTTTAGAAAATACTTCCAACTGCTGATCTGAAAGTGTGACATCAGATCAGAACAGATCCCTAGAATGGTGTGTTGCTCACAAGCTATGAGACTTGTGTGGACCAGTGTGTTCAGACACAACCCCTCAACAGCTTGGATAAAACACTAGCATCATTTAAACATCATCTGCATCAAACTGACTGACAATTTGCAAGACAGATATCAAGCAAACTCAAATCCTTACCCTCTCTAGAAGGCTCATCTCTTGGAACTCGGGGCTTGTGTTGGCCAACCGCTGCAGGGTGTGTGTTAGGTCGTAGGTTGTTGAGAAGTAAAACCCGTCCACACTCAAGACATGGTTAAGCATTGATAAAAATACTTTATTGTCCTGCAACTGTTGAGATGAGAAAAGAAGAACTGTTATATACTGCTATCAAAATATTCTACTCTTGTGAGCTCCCACTACTTTTTGAAGTGATGAAATGAATTTTGCTAGTACTCTAGCAATACATGACATCATCCAGAGATTACCATACAAGAAAGAAAGCATGAGAGTGCAATTCTGATACCAGTTCACTGATAACTTGCAGCTAGCACTCTGAAACCAAATTCTGCAACAACAGTGGAGAGCAGCGAACAGTATTCTTGTGAGGTAAATAGTTACTGATATTAAACGAATTGTAACAACTTCCAAGCAGAAGGAAAGCTGTTAGTTTCCCTGAAAACCATTCAGTCAAAAAAGACAAGATAGCAAGACAAAAGAATAGTTATAATCTGTGTTCTGGTTCAAGTTCTGATTAACCTCATTCCTTTCCTGAAAAAGCATCAGATTCCCTTCCAGCTCCGTTGATTAGACAACCTGACCTGCTCCTTATCAATCCACTACACATCTGTTTTAAAAAAATCTTCCACCTTTCCCTTCCACCAAAAAAAAAGAGTCAGCTCTTCCCTGCTGGGTAACTACGTAATTGAACCATTCCATAAAGAAAGCAAGACAGATTAGATGACAGCAATGAAGTTTATTGTAGGGGCTGTCAGAAGAATAAACCTGTGAGAAAGACTTCACAGAAACATCAGGAAGGGTGTACCATCTAAAGAGAAGCAAAAAAGCACATCAATAAACTGCAGATGATATTCTAAGTTGCACCATGTGAGTTTATCATCTCGAATGCCATGATTTTATATACATCTATACATAAATACTACAGCCATTCTAGTAACATAAACAAATCAGAAAAAAGATATTGTTTGAGGAGCTTCTTAAAAAAAAGTTCATAGCTTCATCAAATTAGGTCCTGTGGCAACGAACATTCCTCCACACTCCCCTAATCAATGTACCTACCTGAATATCAGTTAAGTGCAGCATGGTCTTTTTGTAGGAGAGGATGTCAAAGTCTGTCGCTTTCCAAATTGCATGACTGAAAATCTCACCTACTTTTTTCTTTTTTGTTATTACAATAAGATACGTGCCTGTAAATCAGAAAGAACAAAGTTAAAAAAAAAAAAAAAAAAAGAGCTGCATACATTAAGAAAAGCAGTCTATAACTGTATCAGGAAACTGAAACCAATAGGAGTTTGTTCTTAAGTGCAGCAAAAGCACACAAAGCTGGAACAAAAGCAAAATGTACTTGGTAAGCTACCCACTTCTCTATGCTCAGAGATCTTGAGCTACTCATTAAGTTTAAGGAATTAAAAAAAAGTGGACAAGATAAAGTGTCACCTGCTCTTACTTCTGATCAAAGACAGTCTGAAAGTCTTCAGGTTTGCAAACTCAGAAAGAGGCCACTGCTCTTGAATGTGGTTTGAAAAGCACAGAACAAGTCCAAAACACATGAAAGGAAACATCCTCAAAAGTCAAAAAGACTCAACTTATCATGAAAAAATATTCCTCCTAACAGATTCAAAACAGAACAAAGATTTGGGCCTTTTAGCAATTTAAGACAGGAAGTTTGCTGTTTCCCTCGTTGTGTAAGTAACAAAGCGAAAAACCCGCCCTATAATCATGGACAGTTCACTCAGAGCAAATAATTTACACTTGCTGGTGAACACAACGCAATCTTATTTCTATGCATAGCGTATTTCAGTGTCATCTTGTTTTTGAAGAAAAAGTTTACTCCTAATACTGCAGTAGGCAAAGAATATTTATATTTGTTAAAGATGCTGCATTGCCAGATACATGGCCAGTTTTATAGTTAACAGCAGTGAACTGCCTAATAACACTCAGCTAAACACTTAATTTAACTGATAACATCCTTACTTTGACAGCTATATACTAGCACTCAGTGCAAAGCTCTGGAGAGTAGAATGAGAAAAACCCCATGCTTTTAAGAGACTTATATATTCTATATTTTATTTAATATTCAGGCAGATGAACAGTAGTCATTACCAAGCCTGTAAGTGGTGAAAATTTCCCTTTGGGGCAATTCAGTTGTAAAACAGTCAGCACTCGTCAAGTCTCTAAGACACACGTATCCATTACAATGCTCTTACTCTGCAGGACCCACAATTCTTTAGAATATGGGCATAGAAAGTTCAGCAGTTTCAAGATCCTCTAGAAGTCACTACATTCAATACAGTCACCCTTTGCCTCATTTGGGAATACTGCAGTGAGTGATCTTTAATCCTTTCTATGGGGATTTTTTTCAGTATGTATGCTGCTTATTACATCGTTTTTCAGATTACTTCAGTCTCAAACACTACCAAATTCTACAAAAAGGATTGTTGGAGCAGCAGTGCTTACTTTCCCAAAAGCTTCCACTTCATGTATCAGGGTTATTCATGACAGTGGCTGCTTAGATCTGACCACTGAGACACTTATAAAAACTGGACAACCTGTTCTTACATTATCCTAAAACTCCCTAAACTTAGAATTGTTCTAGTTTGCCCTTTTCCTTTTCACATTGGATCTTCATGCACATAGGGCAGTTGCAACACAATCATTACTTGAACAACTGCATCTGCTTGTCTATCACCCTGTCAATCTCAGCTATTTGTGTATCATGATTATTGATTTAAAGTCAAGCTTCACAACACAACACTTGACTGTTGCATCAAATCCTGCAGCTAAGATTAAAACTGTTACAAAGAATAGGTAGATGAGGTTCTTTGCACTCATTTGAAATGCATTCTTTAAAACTCAAACAACTGCCAGTTAACCCTACCTTTAAAACAACTCCTGGTTTAAGAGTTACGTAAACATTCAAGATAAAATAGATTTGGATACCTCCATTCTCTAGAAGCCACAAGGAAAGCCTATCATACTGATGACAGTGCAACCTCAGGTATTTGCAAATACTATTTTTACCTTTAAAGCTCCTTTAGCAATCTATTTTGTCTAAGTATTTTTCAAGAGCACAGTTCTCTTCTCCTTACCTGCCACCAACCGGATTGTTCCCAAAATACCAAATATAGGCCTTGTAACAGCTGAAGGGGGAACATCTTTTTTAACTGAAAAGCAGAAGAAAAGAACATCAGAATTTCAGACTGCTTCTTTCATGACTGTATTGGAACACTATTAAAATTAGGTTTCTCAAACCTTCCTGGTCAAGTCAAGTTTTGCTACAGTGTTAAGTATAAGAAACAAAGCATCAGAATTTCAAAGCCTGATGGAGCTACGGGAGGGGCATCTGCTATTCTAACCCAATTTCTAATCAATTTCTCATGTTTAATCAAAGTAGTCATTCAACTGAATAAATTCAAGCTTATTTACATGACAGCACAGCAAGTGGACTCCTCAATAATGTATTGTCCTGCCAGCTTCCAGCTTTGTTTTGAAGCCATCAAGACAAAGGACAACCAAATCATAAGTGCTTGGGTCTCCCAGGTCTGTTTGGTTCTGAGCCTTGGTGTATTTCTGCCTCAGAAGACCTAGGCTATCTCTGCAAAACTACCAAGAGCAGCATAGATGTGGCAAGAGACACAGGATTCCAAATAACATATCAAGAGATCCAAAATGTATCCAAATATCAATTAAAAGTCTTACCATGTGTAAGTTTCATATACCTATGCTTCTAAAACAAAAGAAAGGATATTAGATAAATCTAAAGAAACCCAAAACATCCCCCAGAATGAGGCCATTTCCCAGAACTAAGAAAACTGAGAAAGGTAATCCTTGAATCTTCCTTTGTTTTAAACATCTTGCAGGTTAATCTGATAAAACAGCAGTAGAGAGAGCAATGTAGACTAACAAAAGAACTTGGGATAACTATCTTTACAGTTTTGAAGGAGAAATTGAAATAATATACTACAATACCAAATGTATCAGTGGGATGGGCACACTGCTCTTACACGAAGTATACAAGAAGCCTAATAAAAGAGAGAATGACTGCTTGTATATTGCTATTGCTGTCTGTTTGGATATTAGTAATATTGTGGTACCAAACTCCTGAAGTATCAAAAGGGAAGTCTCCCACTGCCTTCATTTTAATGTTATTTAATCAAAGTTATTTGTTTCACATTCTTTAAAAAATGAAACTAAAATTTTCAAGACATCAAAAGGCTTAAGACTACACTGACATTGGAATCTGGATTTGCAACATAGAACAAAATTTACAGTAAGGGTTTTTTACTGCTGCTATTTCTAGAGACTTTATGAAAAGTCAGGTTTCAGTTTTATATAAAGGACAGCACTGTGACAATTTAAAAAGCTGCAGAACCCCAGTGCTTAATCCTTCCCCTGCGTGATCTTGAACTTCCAGCACCAACTTCAACTAGCTTGGATGAGTCAGCTTCCCCTGTAGTGATGAACAGTCTTACCAAAAAATCAGGCAAGCACTATTGGCCTGGTTACCCACATCATCAAGCCCACAGCCAAAAAGAATTTGAAACAAAGCTCTGCAGAACAGACTAAAAAGCACTGGTTTAAACCGTAACTAAAAATAAAAACCCTTACGTCAGTATCATCTCAGTTAGGTTCTGAAGATCTTCTTGGACTCCTAGTGCAAAACAGACAAAAAGGACAGAACAATGTATTGAGAAATACTGGTGAGGAGAATCACCTGTAAGAGTGACTTCCGTGGAGACTCTGTCAATAGCAAGCACATCATCTGCTCCATCATCACAGGCTTCCACATAGAACTTCTCTGGCGTTATATGCCTTTAAGGGAATAGAGAGGAAAAAGGAACTAGTTTAGTAGAACTTACTTTGGATTTGTTTATTCTTCACCACCTGAAGACAGAGCAATCAATTTTATACCATATTTCATCCGCAAAATAACAAAATTCTCACTGGATTGTTTCCCAACAGCCACTGATGTTGACAGTATGAAAAGAAAAACAAAAAAAAAGAAAAAAGCAAGTCCAGCTCATCAGTTATTGCAAAATTCTCAGCCTGTTTAACAATCTTAATCCTTTTTTATTACCATAAGGTAAAGATATGAAAGTGAGTTTGTGCACATAGTGGTCCACTCTAATTCCTGTAAGCTTGAACCCCATCTGGTAAGCCAAAATCCAACACAAAATCATAAGTTTTTAAACCAAAAACTTCCTAACAGATCAGACAACATCCCTAAGGCAAGTCAATAAACATAAAAGTAATGTATGGCATGAAAAACACACCTGTTTCACATTAGTGTTAAGTACTTCAAGAATCCACTGGAAACAACACAGTGGAAATGGAAAAGTTCAAGTGGTACACTAATTTACTGAAACAGGTGTCTCAACACTAGCATTTCCCAGATGTGTTAGCCAGGTCTACACAACGCACCATGGCATTAACAAGTATCCTCCCCACCAGACAGGTAAGTCACACACTGACTTCATGTTCAGACCTCACTGCCATCTTTCCCTTCCTTCCCCTCAAAACCAGCACAAAACCCAATGCTAGTCATAAGCAGTTTCTGGAAGTGTTCCTTAAAAATACACTGTGATATTTGCAAGAAGACAGACATGTATACTGTGCACTGACAGGAGGCTTATGCAGAAGTGACTTGTAGCCATACACAGGAAATGCTCAGCAAACAGAACACCCCAAACACTCTTGAACTATTGCTGTTGACTCTTAGAATGACTTTTGTTAGTTTAAGGCTTGACAAGACTTGGGGTAAGAGTTTTGAAATTCTTGTTCTGGTAACAGGGTAGGTATTTTTAGGCTCCTTCTCCCTAAATAGATCTTGCACTTCTACACATTTTTTTTTTTTTTTTTTCTTTAATACTTCAGAAAGCTGAATTAGAATCCTAATTTAGATCAGAGGAGTCTGATGGCCAGGTTTTTGTAGCAGGTGGGCTACAGGACTGGCTTCTGTGAGAAGCTGCTGGAAGCTTCCTGTGACCAACAGAGCCAATCCCAGCCAGCTCCAAGACAGACCTACTGGTGGCCAAGGCCCAGCCCATCAATGATGGTGGCAGCACTTCTGGGACAACATTTAAAACAGGGGGAAAACACACCTGTGCAACAGCAGCAACGGAGAGGAATGAAAATACGTGACAGAAACAACCCTGCAGACACCAAAGCCACAGCACATGGAGGGGCAGCAGGTCCTCCAGAAGCTGGAGCAGAGATTCCCCTGCAGCCCCTGGTAAAAACCAGTGAGGCAAAGCTGTCCCTGTGCAGCCATGGAGGTCCATGTTTTGCCAGTGACTGTAATTGCTGAGTGATCTCTCCCTGCCCTTATCTTGACTGAAGACTCATTCCTTTTATCTTCTCTCCCCTATCCAGGTGAGGAGGGGAGTGATGTAGCCACTCCAGTGGACACCCAGGATCAACTCACCAGAGTTCTTAAAAAGAGGTCTCGAAGATCCCACTTTCCACCCATTTAAAGCAGGGTCAACCTCAAAGTTTATTCAACTCTAAATTAAACCCTGTTTCTCAGGGTATGTTTACTGACTCTCCTGAAGGACAGTGATTCCACAATCTCACTGGGAAATTAGATGAAAGCCAGAGGAGAACAAATACTGAACTGAAGAACTCCACCAAACAATATAATACAACCAACAATTAATAGCTAAGTGTTCATCAGATAATTTAACTTCATTACAGGAAAATTATTCTATGGGTCCTAAAACAGGAAACATATCTACAGTATTTCCTTTGTAAATCAGCATCCCTAAATCCTTCATGTACACATATTAAATGCTTTATCTTTGAAAATAAAAACATCAGAGTAAGAAATACAAACATGCAGTTCACCAAACACTGAAGCCTTAAAACACCTAGTTTGCTTTCATTGCTTCCATTTCTGAAGTGCACATGTGCACCCCCAGCCCTTTAGGGGAGTTTCACAGCAATAATGGGAGCTGTTTTTATGGCAAAAAGCAAACAAACCTGCACAGATCGAACAGGGGCAAGACAAGCTTAAAAACATCTACAGACTCTCACTTTGTTAAAGAATCTAAAAAGAGGATATATTATTTAAGATGCAGCCAGAAACCTATTGCTAGCTGCCAGGAGACAACAGGTGGCATTTGTTCCACAAGAGAAAGCTGCAGCTTATCTTCTGTTGGTTTAGTTGAACATTCATCTTTCTGCAGTATGTCAGTTGACACACAAGATTCCAACTAAAAAAAACAACTGGGAAGAGACTCTACAAAGTTTAATATTGGACCTGTTGTGCCATTAACACAGATGCTTACAGACTCTTACTCATCTGAGTATGTCAAGCAAAATAAGTAGAAAAAAATACGTTAACCTATCAGGTCACAAACAAAGTGTTGAGAACTACAGTTTCAGTTTTTGAATACTCTGTATGAAGAACACAACATGGACAAGACATTGACACTGACCATACAGAGCACAAAGAGCATTTCGGTCCATGATCAGTATTTTTAAAAGCTGCTCCTTACATTATTAAATGCAACATGGTCTTGACACTACTACAGTCTCAGCACAGAAGCTCACATGCACATTGGTTGAAGCCTGTTTTAAACCAACTGAGAAGAAGCTTACAAATCTCAAACAGCTGCCATATAAACAAATGTTTTCTTTACCACATGCAAGAATAACACTTCCTCCCTGAAGAAGTCTTTTATTCTCAATATCCCCAAACTGAAAAGAAAACAAAGAATTAAGGCTGCCACTGTAAATGATGCTTGGTCTCTCAATGTGTGTCATGTGCCCCGCTTTTCTAAATCAGATCCCAACACTTCTCTCCCTCAAATCCTAGACTACATTATCTCCTGCCACTACCACTGCCCTTTTAACAATTTCATCACCTTTATCTCATCTTACACAATGTCTACAGTTTAAGCAAAGCTAGAAATTTATGTTTCACATTTACTAAAAGTCCTCCTTCCCATGGTCCTCTCCAGGACCAAATTTGTTAACAAAAGTGTCATGGAGAACGCAAGACAAATCATCCCTATTTTCAGCTCAATGGACCAAAAAGGCTTCAGCAGCTTGCAGCACTCTGAAACAGAACTGTTGTTGATTCTTTTGGATGTCTTGAGTGAAAGGGGAGACAGGGGCAAGAGGAAGTCAAGTTACCAATCGACAAAGTTGACAGAACTTGGCTAAATACTACACTTTTGGGATCACCTTTAAAAACTGCCTTAAATATAGCTGTGCAACACAGCCTAAGGCCCTGCAAGATATTAAATCTGTGCTTCAGAAGAAGTAGGATAACTAGTGCTCTTCAAAATTTTCAAAAGAAAGATGATTCACTTAGTCCTTGCTTTATTTGTGCAAGAAGTTCAACATTTCCCAAAATAAATATAGATGAGGAAAAGGCCAGGACTCAAAGTAGTTCCAGCCCAAGTGCCGATTTACAACTTTACCAATTACCAGAACTAGGCTAGTAGTCTCATTCACACTTAGATGACCTTTTCTATCATAAAACCACTATAGTCAAGATGATTGCCTCTCACTTGTCTTTCAGAAAGGAAGCTGATGAACATTACATGCAAGAATAGGTTCATCTCCAAACTGTACTCACTAGCAAGCCTGTATGCCTATCACAAGCTTAGACAGATAGCACACATGCTAATTTTACTGATCTGAGGAGATATGAAATGGTGAAGAAATGATCATTCATGACTAGAAATCGCAGATTCATTCTATTCTTTTAATGAAATAAGGGCAGATGAAAGTCCAAGTGCAAGTATTATATCAAAAAATAATAACCAGGAAAGCAGTATTTTATAGAAACCCATAGTGTCTGTAGTTGTGTTTAGAACTAGTTTTCATACACCCAGCCACATTCTGTTTTTGTATAAACTTCGTATTTGACAGTGCTGCCTGTCGTCTTCTCAGCTACATTGTCACTGCTGTCTAGAACCATACAAGACATCAAGAGCTCTCACCACCTTGCTTCATCACCATCTTGCTTTCCTTACAACTTAACAGCATGTCAAATCTTCACAAAACTGGAGTCTTTCTATTTCCTTTTTTTTTTAACTAAAGGAAAACTGACCACCATAATAATGAATTATTTCTCACTATTGCTAAAGAACAAAGGAAGTGGTAAACACAAATATTTTACACTGATAGTATAACTCACGTTACTTAAGAGAAGTATTGAAGAACTGCAATCACCAAATTCCCATTTCAAATATTACCAAAGGTGACTTGGATTTCATATTGATAATCTTCTCCCGCTGAAACTGTGTGGATTGATATCAAGAGATAAAGTAACTCAGTAAACTTCATTCCTACAATTCAAAGTTGTGAGGAAAAAGTATCGATTCCCAACATAACAGAAACATAAAAACAGCCCCCAAGAAAGAACAAGCCACTGCCTGCTTACAGCAAGTGTAAAGTCAGAGTCATTTACAGTTAAGTGAGATAGTGTTTCTTTTGTTTGTGTATTTGTTTTGAAGTTTCACTTCCTTAGTTATGTTATAAAGCAGCACTGTGTATCATACAGATGATGCACTGTTGCATCCCACATTTTAACTAGGCTGATCTTACAGATAGGAATATTCCTGTGTTCAGATACAGCATGAAAGAGGACCCAGCATGCTCTAATGGCCACTAAAGATGGTGCTTCACTCAATATCACTCAAGCTTTCTAGGCCTCAACAGCCAAACCCTTACTTCAGTCATTGATTATTTCACCATAAATACTTAACACTGCTCTAATGCAGGAGACTCTTTGATGTCAGCCTCTGAATACTGTAACAAAGCAAGCCAAAAGCACACCCTGTACTGCACAGAGATGCATTTGGGATCTTGAGCACAGCAAACTGCTTTGCAGTGAGGGACAGGAAAGATGTTAGTTTATGCAGAGTCCCAACAGTATGTTAAGTAACAGAGCTAACACACTGGTGGTTTCAGCACTCCAGAGATTCCAGATTTTCTAGGTGAGCAGGTGTGCTAATTATATGTCTCCCATAAATATTACTCCTTGAGCAGAAACAGCTCAAGGAATTGGAACATCTCCCATGCACAGTGGTTGTTACAGGGAGAAAAACGCCAGGATTTAGAAAACTAATGGAAATACCATTTAAAAACAAAACAGAAAAGGCATGTATTAAAGGCTTAGCTACATAATGTCTATTTCCAGTGAAGTTTCACTCTAGATGAAAATAATTTACTGCATATGTTAATGTCCTGTTCAACCAACACCCCTGAGCTTTACCACAACAGCCACTTAGAAAGAGCAGGAAGAAAGGGATTTGTAGCTGTTCTTTCTGGAAGTGTTATTCGAACCAAAATGCCCTTTTAGACCTCTCCCCAAAGACAGGTGTGTGGAAGGCACTGTGTTCAAGTGCAATAGTTACTAAAGACTGAAAATTACTTTCACAAAGCATGTGAGGCAACATAACTATGGGCAGGAGGAGTTAAATTTGAAACACAGCTAGTGTCACGGACACAAAGGATACTGAGAAGGCTATCAGCAAGTCTTCATCCAAGTACATAGAAAAAAAAAGTGTTTTTTAACTGAGCCAAAACAACAGCCAGAATTTTCTCTATTCTACAGACATCTTTAACAATCAGTCTTTATATATTAACTGGACTATCAACTCTACTACCAGTTATGGATGCAGTATCTGCAATAGCTGTTTGAATTTTACAACTTATTCCTGAGGCTACCAGAAGAAGTTACTTAACTATAGCAATGACACGATGGACAGCAGTTTTCAGGTTCATAGTTTTCCTCAATAACTGTTGGTGTAACTCTTATTTCCACATGCAGCACAAGTGCCAGACATCAGCACTTTGACTGGTATCACCTGAACTTGACTGAGGACACGGGTCAAAGCACAAAGGGCATGAAACACTACTTTTGATAAGGTGGAGAACACAAAAGGTTTGTGTTGAGAGCTAGAACCTGTGGCTGGATGTACAGGATGAGGTCCTGGAGAGCACTGCAATCATGGAGGTTCCATAGAGGGCCAGCATACTACCCAGAAAAGGTACAGCTGGAGAATCTGACCTTATCATCTTGAGAATGAGTAATCAGTTAAAAATCCAAATCTAAACACTGCCACTACTAAATCCCCAAACTGAAGTCTAGCCTGGATTTTTCATAAGAATATTCTCCTTTGACCTTGACGACCCAGTAGGTTTGACTGATCACCCAAGTTATGGCCCTGTATCTTCACATGCTCAGTAGAAAGGTGGCAGTCATTATCACAACTTGGTGTAATGACAAGAAAAGAAAACAAGCTCATTTTTCAGAACACAAAACAATTCTGTTTGCATTTTTATGACAAAATTCATGTTAAACTACATCTGAAACAGCCTTGTTCTAAAAAGATCAAAGCTTACTTTTAGCCAAGATTAAACTTTGAATGAGAGAATTCTTTACTAGCCTGTATCCAGAAAAGTGCTTTTACTTAAAAATATTCTCAGTAAGAACACTGTGCACTACAAGTCACACAACTGCTACTCACACAACTCACATTTGCTCCCCTGCAGCCAAAAAGATCAGAAGACCAGCTTAAAGAAAGACAAATACTGCTAAGGTGACAAGAGGAAAGGGAAAAAAAAGAAAAGAAAAAAAAAAAAAGCTTTCTGCCAAGTCTTTCAGCCATCACTAACGATCTTGCTCTTCCAGCAATACTCAATTATCTCCAGGTCTGTGCACCCTCACATAACTACCTACCCAAGATAAGAAGCCCAGTGACTTTGAAACACGTAACAGCATTTTGGCAAACTGTTTATACAGACCTCTAAAAGATCTGTTTGCTCTGAATCCAAAAGATGACTGTCAAATGAAATTCAACAGAGCATAAAGTACAGTTAAATCAGGCTTAAGAGTAACTGCCTGAAAGTAGCATCAGTAACTCAATTGTGGAGTATCCAGCTACTGTTTAGAGGTCAAAAGCTTGGGAACGCCTTTAGGACACACAAAGACACTTCACTTTTGGCTTCAGACAGTCATGAAGAGTCTCATGCTAGGAGCAATATCCTCCGGAGCTTGATCCGGTCGGTGTGAAGGTTTATAATGGAGATGCCTCTTGCAGTGTTAACTTTGCACTGCTTTCGGTTATGCAACTTCTTCTGCTGTATTAAAGGCAGCAAACAAACATGTGGCATACACACAGGTTCAAAGGATTATAGTCTCCCCTAAAAAAATATTTGTTTTAATAAAAAAAAAAAAAAACCAACAAAACAACAAACTACGCTGGGTAGCTAGAATTTATTTGGAAAAGTCACAGCCAGCGCTGCATACTAGAGTCCCGAAAGTTCAAAGCACTCAAAGTTCAGTCATCAACACCATCACATACCACAAAAAAAAAAGCCCATTTGTGTCACGAGAGACCGACGGACAACACGCCTAGGGAACTTTCTGCGGGCAAGCGGCGCTGCACACGCACAGCCTCCTTACACCAGTGCCCGAGGCCCTACAGCAGCCACCTACAAGCAGGGAGGCAGAATCACAGAATTGGTAGGGCTGGAAAGGATCTCCGGAGATCATCTGGTCCAAGCCCCCTGCCAAGGCAGGGTCACCCAGAGCAGGTAACACAAGAACGCGTCCAAGTAGGTTTGGAATGTCTCCAGAGAGGGAGACTCCATGACCTCCCCACGCCGAGGGAAGCCCCGCAGGCACAGACCTCCTGGACACGCGGGAGGGAAGCGACACAGGCACGGGAGCCGCCCGCCCGCATCGCTCTCGGATGGACGGCCACAAGGGACCCGTGCCCGCGGTCAAAGTCCTCCTCCTTCTCCTCCCGCATGCAGCCGCCGCCTCAGACCAAGCCCTTGGCGGTCACCCGGGTGAGCGAGGGAGCCGAGATGGCCAGAAAGGGCAGAGGACAGGCCGAGGGAGGGCAGGGACAGCAAGAGACGGGCGACCGTCGCTCTACCGGCGACTCCTCCCTTCCCTTTCCCTCCCCTTCGGCAGGTACCAGAGCCGAGTCACCCCCGTTCAATGGGTCACTCACAGCTTCAGGCTGGCGTAGGCCGCCGCTGCCGTGGTTCCCGCCGGTACCGCCGTCGCCATCCGTCCCCTCGGGCTGTCCCTGGCCGCCGGCTCCGCTCCGACCCGGCCGCTCCCTGCCTGCCCGACTGACGCGTTCTTGGGCCGGAGCGACGGGGCCCCGCTCGGTACAAACCTCCGCGGGCGCGCTGGCGAGCCCAGGGCGGGGCGCTGCCTATGGCGGGAAGAGGAGGGGCCAGGCGGGCTCGCCGGCGCCGCCATTGGCTGAGGCAGCGCGGGGGAGCTGTGCTGAACTGCGCGGGGGCAGCAATGCTTTTCCGAGCAGGGCCAGTGGCGCAATGGATAACGCGTCTGACTACGGATCAGAAGATTCTAGGTTCGACTCCTGGCTGGCTCGGCTGCTCTTTTCTCATCCCTCCTCGTGTTTTTTTTTCCTCCTGTACTTCGAGCCGAGGGTGCTGCCTACAGCCCCCCCCCCTCTTCTGCACAGGCCCACCGCTGCCCCCTTCATGCCCCCAATGTGGGGGTCTCCAAACCTCCCAGGACTTGGTGGTGTTATAGGGCTCCCTGCCCTCGGCAGTTCCCCAGCTCGGGGACAGCTGCTGCCCACCCGGGTACCTGTTCTGAGCCCCCAGGCCATGGGGTTTGGCAAGGACCAAACCTGGGGCACCTCCTGGCCAGTTTACCCCTGGATCCAGCTCTCTGGGTGTCGTGCCCCAGGTTTGGGCAGCTTCTTGCCTCAAGGAGAGGGAACTGTAATTAGTAATTCCTTTGTATTTGCTCCATTTTAGCTGATAGCTCCAAGCTGCTGTGGTGCTGCTTGGCCAAATCCAAGGCATGAGGCATCCTGGTAGCTGATAGCAGGGGCACCATGTGGCTGCCTGACTCCCAGAGCCACAGGAACACTACTCAAAACCCTCTAAGGAACCCATCCCCACCAAAGCGGCAAAGGAGACTCCCATGCTGGGGTCAGAGCCTGCTCCCACATGTAGTACATCCCTCCCCAGCTCCTCAGCCTGGGACCTGGGTATCCCCAGGATGCCAGAGCAGGACAGCCTCTGATAGAGCTGCAGCAAGTACTAGCTGCCTGCAAAGGACTGGAAATTCCCAGTGAACACCACTGAGGTGGTTCTCCCCACCAGTCTCTACTTCAGCCACTGAGGTGGGGGGACAGGAGTAAGGAAGAGGTTGGGAAACGATCATTTCACAGCATAACTCCCCCCAGTAACAATTATTGTAAGTTTAGGAAAGACTTTGAGCGTTGCTTAAGATACTGTCTTTAATCACTGAAATCACAACAGGCCAGTGGCTTCATTCTGCTACCAGTCTTCATTCTTTATAAATACTTAACAGCACAGAAGAAAAGAGGGCTGTGTTCACAGGAGGCTAAGGTTAGTTACACCAGCACAAATCCTAAAATACTCTCTCCTGGAGCTGAGCTTTGAAGGAAACATAAAGTAATTAGTACCATTCAGTATCATTAGCCAGGCTCTGGATTTGCTCTCTGGATCCAGAAAGCCAGAGCCTGGGTGTGTGTGCTTGGGGCCCTGCCTGGCCATGCACCGCAGACCTGCTGCGTGAGGATGAGGGTTGGTGCTGGCAGGGCTGGGAACTGCAGCCCAGTCATCCCTCTACCAGGGTTGCAGGACACTCCTGCCTTTCCGGGACTCATTGCCGTGCATTTGCACATGGGGACAGTTTCTTCCCATCTCTTGTCGTGTCTGAGTGGGTTGCAGATGCTTATTGCCACACCAGCTTCTGGCTGCCCTGGAAGAAAGGAGGGTAAGGATTTTTATTGCTCAGGAAAGCTTTGCTTCTCCTTAGGAAAAGAGTTCCAGGCTCTCTCTGGGCTCATGACAGGAAGATGTCTGCCCAGTCACCTTCAGTAAGTACAGCCAGGGCCACTGCAGCCAGCAAACAGCAGGACACAGAAATGGAAAAGGAAAATGAACACACAAATGCTGTGCAATGATGAGAGATGCAAACCCCTTCTCCCAGTGGCACAGGCACTCTCAGGATGGGGGAAAAGGATGTGTATCTGGTCATAGCCCTTCCCTGCCTGCAGGTACTGACTCCAGGGGTATTTCCCAGTGATGAAGCCTGGGTCAACTTGTCCTTACATTCATGCACAGAAAGTTACTTAAAATGAACCTACAAGCACTTGGCAGGGGCACAGAAGTGTGAAAGGCAGGTGTCTCACAGGCAGCACGTGCCACACATCCATGTGCATAGAGACAGCTGCACACACCCAAAAGTGAGCACACAGCAAGCGGTCAAGGCCCACGTGGGACTTTTTTTTCCCAAAAAAAAGATAATCCTCTCTTTGGAATGGCCAGCCAGACCTATGCCAGCTCTTGGAACCCCAGTTTCCCCTTTTCAAGGCTGCCATATCACACCTGATTGCTGATGAAACTCCACCATTTCTAGACTAAGAATCTATTCACTTTGTAGTAAAAAGAACTTAAAAAAAAAAAAANCCCAGAAAGACTGGGAAAACATTTTAAAAGCCCTCAAATGAAATTCAGAAACTGGAGAGCTACAGATCTTTTCAAATGCTCCTCACCAGCGTGTTTGAAACTGCCGTTCCCTGTCTTTTAACATCAGGGCAGTTTCCTAAATTGCTTTGATCACAGGTGTTTCTTACACTTTAAATTACACAAAAATGTCTGCTGCTTCTGTAGCTGGGGCTTTCCCCTGGCTCTTATGCAAAAATCCCTATTTAAATGAGTTTCTGTATTCTAAGCATTAGAAATTTAACAGCATGATCTGAATGTAAAAATCTTTTACGCTCTGATTCCTGAAAGCAGGCTTCAGGGAATTCACTTGAATAACTATTTGCATGAGAGCTACTCATTAACAGCAAATTGGGACTTCCAAGGGTCCCCTACTCTAAAACTAGTCAGAAGAACTTGCTGGGGGAGGAATCAAGACTAACTTTTCATAGCATGCTTTAACAGCATCTTAATAAATTAAAAGGCAACAAGGTTCATGAGAACAGCAAAACCCAATGTGTATCAGCCAGGAGATAAGTGGAATTCAACATGTTTTTTGAAATTCTTCTGCAGAGGACACAAAGCCTCACACTTCCAGCTCCAGAGCTATTCTTCCCTTTGGGGGAGCTGCCTGAAGGCAGGCAGTAGGGCTTGCAGCTCTACAGATGGCTGGTGCAGGGTTAGAAGGAAGAGAATGCTCCCCTGTGCAGGATGCCCCTGCCTCCCCCTGTGCCAGACCCACTGTCAGGCAGCTGCAGAGCTGGGGACAAGCTGGAGAAAATCAACAGGGACTCAAACACTCACAGCCTGGGAGAAATAATACTGAGCTTAAATGAATTCGAACTCCCAGAGATAGAAACAGTGCAAGTTAGCCCACACAGGGGTGCAGGGCAGTGCATTAGATGCTTTAGTTTCAAAACCACAAGCTCATGGGCTCCTTTTTCAAGAGCTTCACACTGTCATTCCCAGCTCTTTGTAAATAAAGGGAAAGAGAGTGTTAGCTTTTAATAATTTATAGGGGACCCCAAAACTGGAAGTGGGGTAGCCTTCATTTCCCCAGCACTGAGGGGTACAGGATGGCTGACAGGAGTAAGAAGACACCGTGTGGGAGCAGAGGCCAAACTTTCTGGTGATGCAAAGAGGGCTCCTGCAAGACAGCTTGCCACAAAGTGCCTGCTTGAGGCTTTCCATGAAGGAAAATTGTCCTCCTCTCTATCCCCTTCTCTGCTGCTTATTTTGAGGTTGTGGGGAAGGCTGCAAGGGCAAGACAGAAGTTTAAACTGCAATTTAAAAAGAAAATACCAGTCCCACTAGTGTTTTCAGATCTTTACAAAATGAAGGCCAAAAAATGTGCACAAGGTCTTGCTCTAAAAAATCAAGAGGTAGCAAAAGCATGAGCTACATAGCAGCTGGTCTCTCAGAGACAGCAACAGATGACCAAGGCTGGTGTTTCCAGCTGACTTCCAAAAACCACTTTGATATCTGATTGCCTTTGCTGCCAAAAGCAGCTCAGGACAGAGAACCACCTGCCCAGGACCATCTGAATTATTTACTAGGGATAGTGACCTGGTGTTATTTTCTACCTCAGTCCCCTCAGACAGTCCTAAGATCACAGTCACACCTTGAACACCCTCCCCGCCCCCGTTCCAGCCTAGCTGTGCTGCAGGACACAAGCTGATGGGATGCACAGGGGTGAGAGCACTATGGGATCTGCCCTGGCTGTTGTTGTCCTTGATCCATCCTGCTTGGATGCAGTACTGCTTGCATTTTGTGTCAGCTCCCATCCCTTTCCTAACCAGCATTTGGAGGCTAAATTTAAGGCTCTAGGGGGCTCATATATTTGGGGTCATTTTACCTCCTCTAAAATCACAGGTAAAACTCTCAGAAGATATATTTCACAGTGGTAACGTGCCCTCCCTTGAGCTTTCAGTCAATCACTGAAGAGGTACACATCCCCAGGAAAAATGGTGCTGTGGAGCCAAGCTACACCAAAGCTCTGGATGGCCTCCAGGCAGGACCAGCCACCAGCCCCGAACTGCCATCCCCATCCTGAAGAGCAGTGGAAACAGGCAGTGGCACTTGCAGCTGAATGGGGCAGAGCACTGGATGGTCAGCTGGCACCATGAAACTCCATGCCAAGCCCACCAAGATCCTGAGGCTGGGGCAGTTTCACATTTTAGCCATGGCAGGATGATTTATTAGCACAGGCAGAGACAGGCAACTTGCTGCTACCCGATGCCTGTGCTGCTCCAGATGGGTCCGTGTTGCTGTCTGACTACACTGAGTGGAGTTGAAGCTACATCCGTGCTACTGGAAAAGAGGTTTCATTGAACTGTAATAGGTTTTCAGCATGGGCATGTTTGGGGAGTCCCAGTGCCATGGCTCAGCGAATTTATTCTTGTTTCCACACTGAAAAGATCTTCAAGAATGTCATTCCATCCTTTGCCAGTCAGAACCAAATTTATATCTTTAGCATAGATACATGAGGATTTAACTAATTTTCCACACAAAATGATAGAAAGAGTAGTTAAGATCCCCAACTGCATCTGAGGCTTTAAATTAAGAGCTTTTTGTTAACCAAAAGTACCACTACATGAGGGGCTGCACAGCTTTGGTAGGTACAGAACATGCACTGCAGGCACACCTATCATACATGTAACACATATGGGGGAACAGATTTCTTTGACTATAAAACAGGGGGAAGTCAAGAAAAGAAAGAGTTTGCCTTCCTGCTTTCTCAGCAGAACGGAAAGTTAGGGCCGAACTCTCTAACCCCTTGCTCAGATAAGCTGTTATTATTCATAGGAGCAAATCTGTTTATGCCAACAGGCTCATCTGAGTTCAGGTTGTGGAACTGGGCTCTAAATCCCCGTGTAACAAAGCCTTCACAACAATCTTGAGTTCACTCCCCGAGCTCTAAATAAGCACCACTATGAAATGGCTTTGTGCTGGGTAAACACCATGAAAAGGAATAGCCAGGCTGATGGCTGAGCTGTGAGGACAAACTGGAAAACTCAGGCAACTGTCTGTGTATGGAGAGCTTTTTTCCACAGTGAGCTCTGCAAGCAAGAATCAGGATGGATTTCCCCTACGTCCACACTTTCAGCATCCCAACCTTTCCTTTCCAAATATGATCCACTATTCAGACTGACACAACAGACCGGCCCCTATGTGTCATGCTGACACACAAGCCAGGGCCCCAAGTCACTGCAGTAGCTTAGACTAGCTTGTTCCAGTTTTCTGTTCTGTTTGAAATGCGATGTTGGCCTCCAGTTGCCAGACAGCATTGCCTGGTTTGTGCTTGGAGAGTTGGTGCTTTTATAGCCAGACTTGATACTGAAGTTCAGGGAATTAACTATAAGGTCTGAGTGTGCCATGTTGCACAGACCCCTTTCTTTTCCTAAAGAATTAATAAAAAGAGAGTGTCTAAAAAGCTGGCACTAAAAGGTTAGTGTCCTTCAGGGAACCTGATGAAATGTGCTTTCAGGAAACAGTAGACTGATGGGATGTCCCTGGCAGGCAGGCAGGGAAGCCAGCCTCTGGCTTTTTAATTGTGCATGGCATGATCCAAGTTCACAGGGACGACAGCAAATTGTGCTTTCAACTGAAGAATCTTCCAAAATGAGCCCAGAGGAGTCTCCAGGAGGCAGAAAGAGGCACGTAAAAAGAAACTGATCAGTTTGGGTAACACGCCCATTCTTGGTCAAGTAGACAAGGTTTTTTGCAACTGAAACCCACAAGCATGCAAACTTTGTGAATCTAGCAAAAATCTCTCATATCCTTTGACAGGAACATTGCTGACTGGTGAAAAACATGCACAGGAAATCAATCAGCTGAAGGTAGGGAGAGGGAGATCATGTAACAAGTCTTCTGTCTTGGCTTTCCAACGCTGGCCACGCTGACTAGTAGTGGTGCTGGTAGGCAGCTGCTGGGGTTGTGCCATTTTCTATGTGTTTCAGGTGACAGGAGTGACAAAGCAAATGTTCGTCCAGTGGGTAGCAGTGATGCCCGTCTTCGTCGTTCAGTTCCATCCCACAGTCCTGCAAAGAGAAGCCATGCAAATTATTAGAGCTTGTGTTCATCCTCCAGTGTCAGCTGGGGTCTGGATTCCAGGAAAGTGATTTTGTGACAAGGACAGAAGACACTCAGCCTTCCTCATATGTCCAGCATGTACCACAAGAAGAAAAACATCTGACATAGGCATTTTGGTGGGCAGCCTTGCACAAATTTGTTTGAAGAAGTTTTATTGAATAAGCTTTATCTTGTGATAAGGTGCAACCTTCTGTATTTTAAACGTGCTTATGTCTCCTTACACTGTCAGGTAGGATTCACCTCTTCACATTACAGTTGTACTGATGTGAAATCAGCTTGTGGAGTCAGGGCCTGTTTTCACTGCATCATAAGCACAGTGACAAAAGACAACTATTTATTTTAACTCACAATGCAGAAGTATGGAGGCTTTTTGAGAAGCCTGGCACAGAGGTCAAATGGTTTTTAAGAGCTGGCATCTCTGGGAGTTTTTTCTTGTGCAGCCATATCCTTTATCTCTCCCAGCCCCAATGACACATTAATTTCCCATGAGAGTGAAGGTAACTTATACCCCACAGAATCAGTCACCACCTTAGCATTTTTCAACAATCTGACTTGGAAATCAGATACACTGATGTGATCTGGAGCTCGACGAAAGGCAGCAATAGACCTTACTAAGTCATCCTTCATTAATGAATAAACTGCCAAGTTTGAAAAGCAATAATTAACTTGTTGCCCATAACTTTATGGATAGCAAATGAAATTACAGCTGAAACACATTGCTGCAAAAACTTTTGTCCTCAATGTGGAGATTCTTCAGTCACTGACAGAAAGGGTCTCACACTGCAAGGTTTGAATTGCTCATCTACTGCTGCTGGAAGGCGGGAGATTTATTTCCATCTTAAAAATAATAGCAGTTATGTCTGTTAAATGCCCACTCCCTGAGAAAGCTGCTGACCTACCTCACAGTGATAACATTCCACATGGTAATCCTTGTCCATGGACACAACCCGAATGGTCTCATCAGACCCCTGTGAGCATTTGAGCAAAGTAGAAATTACAAAGGATTACAGCAGGATCAGACATATGCACTCTGTAGATTGTTTCCTGCAACAAAATGAATGTTGTGGAAATGCATTTAGGCAGCTGGTTGAAGATCACAAGTAAATCCTGCCACTTGCAGTTATTCTTACAGTAAAGCTTCATCATCAACTGACTGCAGATATCCTCTAAAATGTGTCACCAGAAGTGTAAAAATGTTCTCTGTTTAACAGTAACATCTACCAGAAATCACAAATTAATGACTTGGTAATTTCAATAAATCACATTTTTCAGCATTTTAAATTAGTATTGCCCAAGATTCATCTCCTCCAAGTATTAAAATGAGTTAGTCCCAAAGTGGTCACACAGAGGACATTCATGAGTACCACCAGCATCTATTGACATAAAGGAAAATTCTCCTGAGCATAAAACTAGCAGCAGCATAATTCTGCAGGAGATGAAAAAAGCAGGCTGGCCAAGGAAGGATAAGCTTCATCATTGAACAAAAGAAAGGTCACATCTCAAGAACAGTGCATGATCTTAGCCCAAAGGGTTGCACTCCAGAGGAAGCCACCATCTCTCCCTACCCACAAGTACATTTGCCTTGACACAGGGTCAAGTGTGAAAGAGAGCAAAGCCTGACACTCTCCCCCAAGGGGATATGGAATAAAAGGCTCTCACCTCAGAGGGCAGAATGGGAAGTCCACAGGCTGCACACTTTGGAGCTAAAACTCTGGAAAAGCAATGAGAAATTGAAGGCAAGTTATGGATCAACATAAAAAGAGAGGACTGTATGTTCTCAATGTTAACATGAAAAGCTGCAGCTGTAAATCACTTATCCACAGGAAAGCTTTGCATCCTGAGATCGTAAATTCATTCTAGCATTTATTTTAAGTAATGCTTGGCATACGTTGCTCAATCAGGCAAAAAGAGACCTTATATTTTACACTCAGTGCCAGAAAAAATACTAAATTCCCTATAAAATTCTTGGCTGTTATTGAGAGATTTGGAAAAGAAAATGAGGAGGAACTGAGCAGGTCTGTCCCCAGAAAAACACATTAAAAGAAGTGGCAGCTCTGGGCAGAAAACTTTTGAGAAAATACCACATGACTGCACAGCTTCTTAAGGCCTTATAGCACAATAATTGAATAAATTAAATTGCAAAGAAATATGAATTATTTCAGAATAACAATGGCATACAAGGGCACTAATCTTGGCAACAGGATTGTAGCAACTGTAATCTTGGCACAACACAGAAGAGTTCTAAGAGCTGCCTGAGCAACACTTAATACTCTCACTGCTCAGAAAATGGAGCAAAGACCAAAGCAAGCCATAAGGACACACAAAATGTGTGCAGCTCTAATATAGCTACCAGCCAAGTGCACAGCCATTTTATTTTACAGTCTAAATAAGAAGTGATTTTTAAAGTGGATCTATCAGTTGCTTAATTTAGAACTGGGTAAAATTTTGCTTTGCACGTTCAGTGGCATTTCTTTAAAAGTGAAATTCAGCCCTTCAACTACTCAAAAAGTAAATCACAGTGATTTCCACAGGCATTCACAGGCTTACCTTAAAGCAAACTAATTTTGTACATCACTGAACTATGTGATGAACTATGCGATGAACTATGCGAGGTCAAGGCTCAGGAGCACTATTTCTCACTCTCTCTGCTTTGCAGAAGGGGCAGCTGAAGCCCAGAGGTTATTTGACTTCATCAGAGTTACAAAGGAGTCAATGGCTGGATAAGAGGAGAGAGGAGGAATTTCTAGGGTCTAGCCCCATCCTCAAACTTCTAACCCTGTCCCTATTTTACTAATCTGCAGTCCTAACTAGCTGAAAAGCTAAATTAGAGGCTTGTTGCTTGGAACATCTCTGCTGTTTATTTTGCCCTTACTTGTGGTAATCTCTGACACAGTAGATTTTGTTTTCAGAGTCTACAGTGAATGGCACACCATCCAGACACTCATTGCAGATGACGCATCGGAAGCAGCCTGGATGATAGGATTTCCCTAGAGCCTGCAGGATCTGCAACAGAGCAAGAGAGAGGCAAAATGCACATGAAGAGCCAATAAAGGTGAAAGTAGTAAACACAGCTTTACACCAGATAATGCTGCATATTCATCAGCAGGGCTGTGTCTTTTTTTCCCCCCGTCTCATCTGAAAAATCAGTTAGTAAGGACGGAAAGGGCAGCTGGAATCAATATATAGCACCTGGCTCCAGAGATATTAATTATTAGCACGGGTAAGAAAACAATTTAGAGACTCAGTCAAGGTATTTAGCATGACAAAGGATAGAAGTGACAGAATTTAAAGGAAAGAAAATAATTTCTGAAGTCAACAGGTAGAGAATACCTAGCAAGATCACAAGACAAAATGTACCAGCTGAACAAAGGAAATAAACTTTTATATTCTCCATGAGAAGTTGAAACTAATATTATTGCTAGGTTTTCATAATTCCTTAGATATTGAAGGGCTTTGTACTCAGTAGCCTGGCTTTCTGATTAGCATACACTATGGAAACCGTGTTGAACTCAACAGCTGCAATTCACTACCTGGAATACCGTGGTCCATCAGTAGAGGGATCAGACTTCTAAGTAGGAAACAGCTTCCAATTGTAATGCTTTCCAGTGTAAGCAGGCAAACAAAGATAATCGATGATAAGCATTAGAAAATGTTGGGAGGCATGCTGTGAACCAGAAATGCCTAATTTCTTTCCCTCAACTGTAGTTTTACACGATCAGCTATACCGGTCTCCCTCTGAACATCCTATAAAACTGAATGCTAACCCCCTGAGCGTCCCCCACCCCATGCACATCTGGAATGCATGGTACCTGCTGTAGGCTAATCCTACTTCACAGATCTGAACTGAGGTCTGGGTCACACACTCTGGGTCAAACCTGCTCCCCAGAGTATCAGTACCCACAAAAAATGACAAGGAAGGGACTTCATCCAGAAGGCACATGAGAAGCCGCAGCTTGACTGCTGGAAAGAGAGACTAGAAGAGCTGCACTGATGCCTCACAGCAAGGGAGCACTGCAGAGCAGGAAGCATCAACAGGACTACAAGTACACTGTCCAGAGAAAGCAAAAAGGGATGAAAGAGCTGGAAGCTCTGCTTTTCAACACCCACTGAAAACAGGCAGAGCAGTGTCTCTGTACCATGTACAGCAGGGTGCCAGCTTCACTTCCTTGAAAAAATCAACAAAAGGCTCAGTGGATTTTCTTTCTGATACCAGTCTCACGCTAGGTAACTACCAGATGATAACAGACAGCATTGGATAAGAATATATTTTGCTTTTGATGCATTCTTCTAAAAAGCTGTGGGAGTTTTTTCTCCTAAAACAATTATCACTTACCATGTCCATTATCAAATGACCACAAATGAAACACCTGTCAGCTGACTGCTGGAAACCAGAATACTGCAAGGACAAAAAAGAATTCACTTAAAATTTCACAAGGCCACTCAAGCATAAACAACAGTGTATTGTGGAGCGCTATTTGCATATTCATTATTGGTCCTTTTTCTGTGCTCCTTACACAGAAAAGCTAAACTTTCCAATGCTTTTTTCATTATAGAAAGGTGTGGACAGGTTTCCAGATGATATTCTCTAAGGACACGAGACTGCCTAGTTTAAGAAAGAGTACAAGTTCCTGTAACTTCCAAGTCCAAAATTTAACTTTAATTTGAAGTATAAAAATAAGTACCATAAATGCACACGCAAATAAGGCAGTTACTAATAAGACTTATAACATGCTTATTTGACTACATGAATATACAAGGCAGGAACCTACTTGAGTTTATCACATTGTCATGTCACAATATCTGTACATATGGGCCTGGAAAGCCAAACTTTTCTTTGGTTACATGGTTATAATTCTGTTGAAGCTTATCTGAGGTCAGTGATATTGCCCCAGTTCCCTGTAGCCATCAAGTCTAGCCCAGAGCAACTTTTTTGCTATTTTTGCTGAGATCTATTGGTAAAGAACTGTCTATCATGTCCATGACATACACCTTGGGCACTGCACATCATCTGTCTGAATGAAGAAAACACAAACTTGAAAAATGAAATAATTTAGG
Organism: Chaetops frenatus; assembly: GCA_013400775.1. Classification (NCBI taxonomy): domain Eukaryota; kingdom Metazoa; phylum Chordata; class Aves; order Passeriformes; family Picathartidae; genus Chaetops; species Chaetops frenatus. The sequence goes on from VZTR01009176.1 coordinate 42,073, forward strand.
TGCATTTAATCAATCTTTTTATTTTCAGCCACATATTGAAACATACTGATGAGAACAAAGAACACGAACTTACCTCTCTCTGATAGAAATCACTAGACTTCACCAATAAGTAGGCAAAAATGACTTTTTCAAGTCTGAAGGAAGGCTTAATCTACCAGGACTCAGGGGCAGAAAAGTGTATGGTTTTTTATCTGCAGCCAAGGAGAGGATGGTGGGGTTGTTTCATGCTTAGGTACACTCACACGAAATTCATTGAGGGCAACAGAATGATATCCATTAAGATATCCATTAGGTGAAAAGGGAAATTCACCCATTCATTCTTCTGCAGCCATTCATCTCCCTCCTGCCTCCACAGTATGGCCATGGCTTTGAAGAAGCCATCACAACAGATTATGGCTTCAGCTGGGGGCTCTGTGCCACGGAACCAGGGCCTCTCACTCTAACTACTGCCAGCACCACATGTGGGCAGCCACCATGGCTGGGGCTGGCCCTGGGTAAATGTTGGAACAGAAGGGCCAGGCAGGATGTAGGACCAGAAGTGTGTGAAACACAGGCAAAGCTGACAGGGAGAAAGGCTGTATGTCTGCTGCAGACACTGAGATGTCTCATTACAAGAGTCAACTGGGTGCTTACCAGGAAGTCTTCTTCACAGAACACCTTTCCATTGACAAAATAAAAGGCTTTTCCTCTCAGCTTTCGACCTAAGGAAAAAAACATATAGATAAGTAAAAGATCAGCAGAGAGCAGGGAGAAAATGCGAGCAGAACCTGGCTGCTGAGAAGCAAACAACAATCAAGACATCCAAGGACAGCTGTCACATAGCTGGAAAAGAGCACCCAACCCCAGCATGGGTCTTCCCAGACTCCAGCCCACCAAACCCTCTTCCACTGGTGGTTGCTGATGAATGCCAGTTGCTGGATCTGGACAAAAGTCCCACCTTTGGGTAGGAGGTGGTAGCTTTACATGCCTGGACCACCTCCTGGCAGATTACCACATGTGTTGTAACTGTGGGAAGAGTGAGTAAGGATACACTGACTCATGCTGGAAAACACTCCACAGAGAGTGACCGACATTTGACTTAATTCCTCAAAATGTCACAACCTTGCTGTTTTGCTATGAGCAGCAGCTGCCAGACAAGGCATTGCAATACCCCAGCACTTGCTCTGCCCCAGCAGAGTGTAACACCAGAGCACTCAAGAGGCTTCTCTGCTATCTACCAGCACATTTGTTACTACAGCTGCCAACAAAAAGCTTTGAAACTATTAAAAAAATTACTTTTATAAAATCTGAGTGTTGTAATCAAGACAAGATGACAAAGTTTTTCCAAGAAAGGACTCTACACATGGAGAAGATTTGTATTTACTGCAGCTTTTGTGTTTATGCCTCTCATTCACTGTTTTTGGTTTCATGTAATCCCGGCAATGTTTGCTTATGCTGCCACCACTCCTAAATGCCTTCCCCCAAGAAAAAAGGGCTAGGTTTTGTTTGTTTATAAAAAGCTGCTCCTACCTCTTTAGAGCCTGGTTTTCCTATTGAGCCCAGGGTTTGAAATGGAAGCCTGGCTCTGGAATGGTTCTGCACTGGAGCCCCAAGCATGTGCCAGGAGACAGCGCCCAGGGCAGAGGGAGCAGGACTGCCTGGGCACAGCTGGAGCAGGACCTGCTGCAGGTTGGTTTTGGACACCCACCAGGCACTGCTGGAAGGAAATTGTGTCTGAGACACTGGGGTCCAGAGACCTCCTGCTTGACATGCTGAATGTGGCCAGTATCATTAAAAAGGTGATTGTCAGCTGCTGGGTGTATAAATGTAAACAACACACGGGACTGGTCTGGGGGTCACTTTATGGCATACACCTACCCGACAGCCTTCAGCGAAGAACCATGCTGCCTGCAAGGCTTTAGGGAAAGGAGGAAGCCACGTAAACCCACCTTAAGAAACTACAAGTGTTACAGTCTCCTGCATACGCCAGAGGGCACTCTCAGGCTGGGAAACAACTCCTGCTGCCCACTCCTTCCTCTGCTGCTCTCAGCTTCTCCCTGCCCACTCTTGGGATGGACTTCTTCCAGCGTGTCTTCGAGGTCAAGGAAGCACTTTCTCCTCATACAGCTGGGAAGGCAAGATGCAGGAAAAGCTCACTTCCCCAGGCTGCACTGGGAACTGTCCCAGCGGAGCATCCTGTGAAATGGAGATGCTTCAGGGAAGCTCCAAAGTTTTGCCAGTGAATTGAGCCAGACCAGCATTTCACCAGCAGCCCTTCATGCCCTGCCCAGGTCTCAGGCAGTGAGGCAGGTGGAGGACAGGACAGTGTGTTTTCTCAAGGAATGAGTCCTGGTTTGCATATGCTGGAGCTTCGTGGTTAAACTGTGGGCACTGCTCAGCTCTGTGTTTACTAGACCACTGCAGGAGCCAAAAGCACACAGCCCCATAACAGTCACTGTCCCCCATTCTCTTCTAATCCCTGCTAGGGACAACCACATAACCTGAAGCTCAGAGATGACCCAGGGCACCAGCCTATCCTTGTACCAATGCAGACATTGGATAGGACATAGAAGAAAACCTGACAAACCTGAAAGTATCCCACTTTGATTTTTCCCATCCACCCTGATGTTGCCAAGGTTGCTGAAACCAAAACAGGACTCAGATTTCAAATTAGAAAGTGTCTAATCTGGGACACATAATCTTTTTGGCTCATAACCCAGGGTGTTTATTTGCATGGTAACTGCATGGTAACCCCACCTGTGTGCCTGCCTGTCCACAGGTACGCCTGGCATGCTCACCAGCAGCTCTAGAGTCGCCGTTTCTGAGGAGGGACAGGAGAGCCATGGGAACACGTGAGATTTGCAGCACCTTTGTCAAGGGTGGTCCTAAGCAAGTTAACAACAAGCCTAATGCAGCAAGAAGTACTCTTGAAAATCTACTGATTTGGCACTCCTAAAAATGAAAAACAAACAAAACCTTTTAACTTTGTTTTTAAATTACATGGTAGCGAGGGCTCCAGTTCAGTGCAATGGGCAGGTGCCCAAGTGACTTTCCACCTGCATGCAATGTTTCTCCTTAAAAACAAGCTGACAGTGGTGAGGAAAAACATACACATGGGGCCATAAAACAAGAGACACTTCTTTGGATGAAGGCCTGGTGCATGAGCAGCAGCCATTCTGACAGAAGGGATGAGGTTTAGATCGCCGCCACAATGTGACATGGTGACAAAAAAAGCATTTACCAGCCATTCTGCACCCAGTGTATTTTTAACACCATGACATTAGCAGGTTAAGATTGATGGCAACAGACCTTCAGTGAGTGAAGGTGCCACAGCCAATATGCTGTGTCTGGGCTTCTGCTGTAAGCTCATTCAGCAGAGGGATAAACCCTTTTTAAAGGATTTATAATTTGGCCGTTGGCATTACGTGAGTCCCTGAAGAAGAGTTGCTGACACCAAGGGCACTTTGAGGCAGGACAGGGATGATTTAATTACTTTTGTTAGGGAAGAGGTGAGCATTTTAACTATTTTTAGTTCTTCTTGACTCTCTTTAAGCTCCGGGCTGAAATGTAAAAGGAAATTGGCAACAACTATGAGTAACCAGATGCTCCTGCAGCCACAGTGGGAGTGGTGCATGCAAACACAAACCATTTCTTCCCCTGCTGCTCTCAGCTTCTCCCTGTGCACTTCTGGGATGGACTTCTCCCAGTGTCTCTGAGATGAGGAAGCACTTTCTCAATACAATTGAGAATTGGGAAGGCAAAATGCAGGAAAAGCTCACTGCCCCTGGCTGCACTGGGGACTGTCCCAGTGGATATGGGAAATGCATGTTCTTGCTACAGCCACACCAGTAAAAGAAACAGCACTGGGACTGCCCCACAGTTCAGAGCAGGGTGGCAGTGGCTTCTGTCTGTGCAGTGAGCTCTCTGCCATGGGATAGTGCCTTAAACTAAACCAGTCCCTCTCAGAAGTGATGCTTCTGACTGTGCTTGCAGAGGCTGGCACAGGTTTCACTTGAGTATGGACATGCTGTTTTATTTTCACCAAAAGGAAGGATTGAGAAGTTAAATGGCACATAAAGAATCACATACTGATAACTTTCAATATGTATCATGAAGAAATATCCTTTGATAAACCCAGGAATTTGTAATGCATGGCCTGTGGCTTTCAGGATCAATTGTTCTACTACATGTCTTATGCTGCTGGCTCCTGACTGTATTTCACTTTCACTTCACTCTGAATTTAGCTAATCTCACACCTGAAAAGATTCAGACAATTAAAATTCTTTGGCATTTTAACCTTACTGTCTTCATTTGTTTTTACAAGTTATCCTGTTCATCTCTCTGACAGGAAGTTTGAGCCCTGAGCTTTTATGTACTGCTCATCCCTCACACGTCTGTCTAATCTGTTTAGCTGTGGCACCTTCAGGATGACCTCAAGGTCATTTCAGCACCAATTTCAAAATATTTCAAGCTTAGTCACTAGTGCTTTTGTGCTAAAATAATCACTTTGCTTAGCAGCTGATAATAGGCATACCATTAGGCTGCACTCCCAGGATGCCAGTGCTTTTGTCCACTGTTTTCTCAAATGATGGCTCTCTCCTTTTGAAGTTCCTGCAGAGACAGTTTAACCAGGGACTTGCAATGTCCCTGGTAAGGAGGATCCTGGGAGATGCACCACTTGCTTGCTGGGAAGTTGGACCCAACTTTCTCTTTTGAAGTTGCTTCTCCATTATTTATTAAAAACAATGGGGTCACAAACCCATGTTCAAAGACAAGAGATAGCTTGTCAATACATACAATGGAACAGGGCCGTGTCTGGATCCCAGGGCTCCATGGGGATGCACGACCAGGATTGCTGCATTGCTGGAGAGGCAGTGTGTGGACTTCACTTATCACTTATCTAAGCACCCTGGAACTCCCCGTGGTATCTGCATAGCAGATGGGCAAAAATCACTGCTGACTGGCAGCTACTTCTGGGTCCCTTCCACGCTGACAAGCCTGGGCCTCTGCCATTACAAAAGTCAGTGCTTTTTAGAGTACCACAGCTGTAAGATAAATTTGGATATGTGATTACTAATGGCAGGTTAAATTCAAAAGGATTTCAGTTTCTGGGTTCATTAGATGTAACCTTCTGACAAGTGGGACAGCAAGTTGGAAACACCATCATCCTGGCTGCTAAGGATCAAAGGAATCTCTGCTCAGTCCTGGGTGGCTCTGGCTCAAGCTGCAGACCTTCCCCCAGTTTTCATTCTCCTCACGGAAATCTGGAGATTTGGATTAAAGAAACTACTCTGATCCATGCACACCCTTCAGGCAGTAAAATGGGGAGAGGCAGAGCCCAAGGACCTTGTCTCCTCCCAACCATTCAAAAGCCCCTGTTGCCCACAGCACGAGTCCCTCCATCCCCAGCCAGCATGTGTGTTCTGGGAGCCCTCTGTGGACACACTGCTGACAGGCAGTGTGGTGTCCTAACACGTGCAGCAGACTAGGTCAGGCATCAGAGAGCTCTGCTTAATTTCTGTCGTCTGTCCCATTTCTCTTGTCTATCATTAAAACTGGATGCAGCACCAAGGCTGACACAGAAGCATCAATATTTTCAATCTGCTCTACAACTGAGTCTGCATGAAAGGGTTACTTCAATGCCTCTACATCCTCCAAATTAGGCAAATGGCAGATATCCCAGGACAGACCAAAGTCTTGCTGAAACTATGGCCAGGAGGATATCCCTCAGAAGAAACTGTGCTATGACATAGTAACTCCATTACCATGTAAGATATTCAGTCTCTCTCAACACCACCAGCTGTATGGTAAGACTGCAAAACATACCCTCTATGCACTCACCATACATCTGAGGCTGTAGGAAAAAAACCAGACAAACCCAAGCAAAAAACCCTCAAAACTCTCAGAAAATGATCTGATGCCTGAAAGCCAAAGACCTGCTCTGGACACATGTAAGAAAGGTCAGCAAGAAAGGTCAGTTGCCTCTAACAGCAACACAACCACAGGTGAGTGCAGAAGTGGATCCCCAGAGGGAAACATTGCAAAACCACAGCACACCACAAAACTGAGCAACACCTCTCCTTTGCTGATGGCAAACCAGTGCTAGAAGATATTCAAGAGTCCTTCATTTTAGCAAAAGTGTCAAAATTCAGAGGTAAAATACAGTCACCCTGGGACAATGCAATGCTTTTGATCCAGATATTCCCTGCTGGGTAACTGGTTTTCATCCCAGTGCTCAGCCACTCAGCATCACTCTGGAGGCTGCTGCCCTGCTCCCCAAGATGCACCAAAACCAGGTGGCTGTCAAGAGCTGGCCTCCTACCCTCTTACCCAGTGACTCACTGAAACACACAGAGCCCCAGAGGAGGAAGGAGGGGGAGGCAATCTCTGTGACCTCAGTGAATGTAACTGTACGTTGGAACAACATGAGACAGTAATCTTTAAATTTCTCTGGTTACAGAAGAGGCCCCAGTGCTTCCTGAGACACTACTCAGATAATTACTCACAGGTATCATTAAAACAGTGTAAGAAACTCACTAAAATCTTTACAGCACAAATTAATCCTATGCCTCTTCTTAATAGAAAACAGCACTTTGAAGATGATATAATAAAATAAAAAGACTAGAAGGACTGGAAATTTATTCCACTAAAGATTTCAACCTTTTTTTTTCTCCTCACATTGTCCTAATGATTTCAGACTTTCAGCCAACATTAAAACACATGCAATTGACTGAAACCACTATTATACTGATAAATCCCTGACTGCATCCATCCACTTGTGTGAGCTGAACATATGCACCTTTCCATCAAGGATATTTACCAAGGACACCTGATCCATGCCAAAGTTCCCTCAGCTCAGGCCTTGTATCACTACTGCCCTGAAATCTTGCCAGGAGAGGAACAAGTACTGTCACCTTTCTGTAAAAGCTGCCCTGGCTTTTCTCATCTATAGCAAGAACTTCTTGTGAGAACAGGATTTTTCACCAGTGAGACTGAAGACAAAAAGTCAGCAAGAACATAACAGCAATTTAGACTGAAGCAGAAAAATGTACTGATGAATTGCCTATCCCCTAAACTGTAAATCCAAGCACACATGAATCTTTTCTGATATGACTTTTGCTAAAAAATTCTATTGCATACTATGCAGACTCTGGCATGGTAATTTACTGAAGGGATGCTTATGATGGATTACTGGCAATGCTTTGCACTCTCCACTCTGAAGATCTGCACATTTCTCGAGCGAGCTGATTGGTGTGGTGGGTTTTTATCCAATTATAGGCACTAAGTTCTGCCTCCACTAGAAGAGATGGCAGTTTCTGCATCTGAAGATAACCATACACATACATGTGGCCATGGGGAAATTCACTTGGCAAGGCTGGCTATCCTGCTGACTGGAATTAAGTCACATGGGCAGAAAAAGGTGACTTTCTGCTTGTAAAGTTATTTAACAGTGCCCATAAAAACCACAGCTTTCTTGTTCTAGGAGTTATGTACCAATACAGGACATGTTTATTCAACATAATTAACCCAAAGACACCAAGAGCGGCATTGCTTTCAGTAGCCATGCTTTATAATCACAGCAGCAAGACTAACTAGCCTAAGCAGAGGGTTATGCTTGCAGAAAATACTGCTTTGATAGCTTAGCTACATAGTTTAGTAAATGACCCTTGATACCTCTAAACACAACTATGTTGTGAAATATTAAATAAAAAATATATCTACCCAGAGGGTGGCAAGAAGCAGCCAGCACCTGTGATATCAAAGTCTGTCACTGCAACAGCAGCCTGTTAACCTCTACACTGACATCAACATTAATCTGGGCTTGCAAAAATAGAAAAGAAAAATAAAGTAGTGCAGTGATGTTGACATGTCAAAGACTGAATTCTGCAATCTATCAAACATGCAAGGTTTCCAACTCTTTGCAGCAAGGAGCCAAAACCTGGTCCTCACTTTGGCCCTCGTGTTGTAGTTCAACCCTTAATAAAACCCTCCTTCAAACTACCTTGCAATCAATTCTTTCTTTCTGACTTCCTTCCTTGCCTACTGATTTCCTTCACAACCATCTCTAACACTTCCCTTGCACTTTTTTAGCTTTCAGATTTCCCCTGAGGACCAAGTGGCTCAAGTGCAAGACCCTTATGCTCTAAATTATCCTGCTAGCAGAGCTAAAGAGGTCTGTTTTCCAGGCAACCTGCGGCATTTGGGTATAAGTCTGGCTGAATCCTAGGGAAAAACCTAAAACGAACACAGCAGGTTAGAGTGACACTGTCTAGTTAAATGTATATAATTTATAAGGCCTCCTTGCTACCTAAATAGTAAATATAAACATCTGGAGACACATGTATCTTTGGTGTACTGAGGCGGTATAAAGTTGTGCTTTAATTTAAGTGGTTACTGTGTAACAAACCATTTGATAGCTACAACTGCTTGTCCAACAAGCTGTAAAAAAAACCCCAAACCCCGGGGCGGAAACAGACACCTTGAGCTTGCAGGAAATAGATCAAGGCATTTGGAGGCTTTTTTTTTTAAACCTACTTTTGTGGCCCTCCTGTAAAGCAAATATCATTTATTACTAAGCCTGCAGAAAGATCCTTAAGTTTTTTTTTCTCTCCCTCTCTGCAAAAGGCTGCCTTGTTTGTGCTTCTGCCCTGTAACAAACAAGAAGATAAATGAGACATTTATGCCAAAGTAATAATTCTAAATCTGTTGTTTTGACCTCTAAGCCAAATTTTCTGCATTACATGCCATTGGCTTAGATAAGACAGTACATTTTTTTCCTGCCAACTGAACCCTGTAGCACATGCATAGCCCTGTTCAACAAATTGCTCTATCGTTTATCTCTGAACATGTGTATTGAGAAGCAGAGGGTGAAGGAAATTTGGCACTATGAGGTATCACCCCCCCACATAATTCCTTGCTTCTTAGACCCTCTTGATTTTCTGTGTCGAGGAAACCAATGCACATTTGGACACAAATCCAGCTAGGAGCAAAATTAGAAATCCTTGCTAAAATGAAAACAGCAAGACAGTGGTTATAAATATCTGGAGGACAATATGCTTTACCTTAATAGGTAATTTTGTATATTTTATTTATTGGAGTGGGGGATATTCAGTGTTCCACCAGAGAAGAAATTTCAGGATTGAAATTAGGAGCAACCTTGACTTCTCAAAGTCAAGTTTGTACTGGATGGTGTCCAAGATGAACTCCACTTGACCTTAAAAGTACTACTTACTTTTCAACTAGAAACCAGAGTTTCCACATAGGCTGAAGATGTGCTTTGCAGCTAGACAGACAACACCATCCAAATAAATATTTAATTTCCTGGCAGATAAAACGGTCTCATCACATTTCCTGCACATGGAAAACCTGCAGAGGGGCATGTGTCCTCTCTGGGTGAATGACAGAGTGTGTACCCTTTGTCCCCATAGCAGCTGATGGTCTCTGGGGCTGGGAAATTACTTTGGACTGCAGAAGCAGAGGGATTCCGCTCGAGCAGCTTTCCTCCATGGGTGCAGGGCAGGACAGCAGGTACCTCCCCCAGGCAGCACCAGGCAGGCAGTCACAGTGCAGAGGTTTGATGAATCAGGAAGTCAGCCCAGCACAGGTCAGGCCGTAAGCTGAATTAGGCTCTCACTTATATGCTCCTGGCTTGCATTCCCCGTATTTATCTTGTTTTGAAATACAGTATTATCAGCTTGAGGGAAATATCATTATTGCTCCCACATCCCTTTCTTCCCTCCCCAACCCCCCATCATTTTCACTAGCCTTGTTTTTTAATTTTACTCTCAGTTTGAAACCCTTTGCCCCAGTACATCTACTCAGCACATTTCTATGTTACAGCCAGGGTAAGAGAGAAAATAGGCTTCACTTGGCTAAATTTGGCTTCTTTCCATCTTTCTAAGTCTCACCTGACATCCACACCTTTTCATCCTGCACTGGAAACATTTGGAAAGAGTTGACTTTTAGAATAAGCAGCAAATAGCTATTCTTTCAACCCTCACCAACCAACCTCATTAAAAATGGGATTAAGCTAATTTTTAACCAAAGACAGACAAACAAACAGACGTAACCACTGATACTTCTGCAACCACAAGTACTTTTCTAGCACTGGTCTCCAAATAAAGATTGTAAAATTCATTTTAAAAGGAGGATCAAAAGTGTTCTTTCTAAAGCACGGTAGTAATTTTAGAAATTTAAGACAGCTCAAATGTGCTGCTTGATTATTTTTAACAGGAGCTTTGGGTGCAAGGGCAGTTCAGAGACTGCCTGGCCCTAGAGGGTGAGAGGTAACTGAAGCAAAGCCCTGGCTGCAGCCAGGAATCCTCTCCATGGGAGAAGATTAATTAATTTCAAATTAATTTGTAAGAAAGGACAGAAGATTGCGTGGCTGACTTCCAAGCCTCTAGGAAACTGCCACAATATGCAAAAATCACTTTCTCTTTTCAGTTTTCCTATTTTTGGTCAGATGATGGTGAAATGCTCTACTAAAAACATAGGTGAGGCAGGGCAGCTGGTGTAGGACAGCTGGGAAATGGGCATAGTTCAAGGCTCGGCTATTATTTAAAAGCATACACATCTTTCTATATTTATTCCAACTTTACAGCTCCAAAAAAAATACATGCAGTCCTGATGAGTTTACAACTCTAAATACAACTCAGGAGGAAAAAACCCTAAGCCTCATCTGGGAAAACCAAACTCATATTTACAAAAGCAGCAGAAGATTATTATTTTTTCTGTCACCACTTCTAAAAATATGCTACTAGTGCTGAAGTTAAACATAACAAAACAGAAAAACCACTGTCTTGCAAACACAGCCATGGTTTAACATCAAGTGGCCTGTTCTTCCCTCTACCTCTGCACAGTAACCAGTTCCCTACCTGCAAAAACCATAAACCAAGCTGGCAGAGACATGCCCCCCATCTCGGGGCATGGCTGCATTTCTCCAGAGAAAGAGCAAACAAGATGTGCAACCTGGGTCATTAATGCACTTAGGTGCTTTGAGTGGAGGTCTTTCAGAGGGACAAAATGATTTTAGCAAGTAAAAGATACTGCATTGTTGTGGTTTAAAGGACAATAACTTTTTTTTTCTCCTTCCTGGGGGGGTTCTTTGTTTTTCTACTTCCGCCGGGGCACAGTTTCCAGCAGAGGTGAGGAGCCCACGGATTGGCTAATTTTAAGATGGGCACTTCATGTAGCCACTTGAACATTAGAGGCGTCTTTGCAAAGCTTACATTTTTAGGAGCGGGAAGTTTGAAGCTCTCTTCGACTTCTGTCCGCGGGGAAGGTAACACCGGCGTGGCCCTGTGGCCCTGGCCGGCCGCTCCGGGCCCCAGGGCCTGGGGGCCGTGGCGGGGCTGCAGCCGGGACCCTGCCGGTTTCTCCCACCCCTCCCCCCCCTCCCTGCCTCGGGCAGTGCTGCTG
>VZTR01009176.1:53905-73405 GCA_013400775.1 Chaetops frenatus
TCACGGTGACATGAACTCCACGAGAGACTTGTGTTTCTTGTGGGAAAAAATCTCCATGGTGAGACAAGAGAGACTCTTCTTCCAATTGGACTGATGAAAGCCTATTTCAAGAGTGGTAAATTGACCAAAGATTTTCTAAGCTTGCTTCTCTGTGTTGTTGATGAGAAAGATGGTGGTAAAGGAAGATAAATGAGGTGGGAGAAAGGAACCATCTTGGGTGGGGGGCTGGGGGAGGAAGAAGAAACCACCTGGGGGTTGATTTTGATTTTGTTGTTTTTTTGTTAATAAACTATTTTTATCTTTGAAGTTTAGGCCTGTTTTGCATTTCTCTTAATCCTTATTCTCATGAAACCACTACACTACACTCTCGCCTGGTGTGAGCAGGCGAGCAGGCGAATGTGAAACCGCTACATTAAATGGTGTTTCTGCCTGGTTTCGAACAAACCCATGACATGCATGCAGTGAAAATACTGGCACTGGATTTACCCTGCAGCAGCTTCATCTGAAAAGTAAAGCCTGCTGAGACAAAAAATATGCCAGCTGCCACTTTGAAAAAATATTCTTGTAAGAAAATGTGGCTATAACTGAGAGGCAGAGGAATGAAAACAACCATCCCCCATACCAGAAAGCAGAAGCCTGGCACAATCCAAAATATCTTTTCTACATGCCTTGCAACAATCCATCCAAAAACAAACAGCAAGCACCACCACCACCACCAAGTCATACAGCTGCAGCAGACTCCAGCTGAGAGATAGTTTAATAACCGCTTTCTTTTTTTCTCCTCTTTACACCAGAAAAATGTTAAGCCCGAAGAGTTTGCTGCAAGGCCTGGCACCAGCATCAGACCAAGCCAGGGATACTCACTGCAGGCTCCACAGGTGAAGCAGCTGTCATGGTAGAGGCTGCCCATGGCCTGGCAAGCCTGGTTTGCTCCATACACACCCTTGCTGCACTTCACGCAGGTACCTGGAGGAGACAAGAGGGAGAGAGAGATCACAAGTGGGACTCGATGGGGTGGCTGGCGACAATACACGTAGCCTGTCATGGTGGCTGAACAACTTAGGACCATGTGGTTCACTGAAGCCACAAGATGTATGTGACATCACCGTTACCTGCTCTGAGAGATGCTGTTAACAGTGGTCATGATGGTCATCAAACCTCCACAGTGAAAGACTTCTGCAAAAAAATAAACTGCACAAGAACAGTCCTGTCCAGGTACAGTGACATCTCCTTCCTTCTCCCATCCTTCCTGACAACCTTTATATACATTTAAGCCTGCTTAAGGACCCTCACAAAAGCAGTGAGTATCAGTAAGTAGTGCTCAGACTTCATAGACCACTGTTTCTGCCACTTATTGTATAAGATAAGCTTGTTGGTTGCAACTGATGTGAGGAAAACACAGCTCTGCACTTAGCTCCTTTAAATCATCCATTTCAGACCTCAGTTGTGCCTGCTGAAGGCCCTAATGATTTCTCAACAAAACAGAGGTAGACTACCTGACACCTACCTCTCTTAACAAGGAAATGGGACATCAAGCCAGTTTACTTACTTCAGGCATTACCCTGTGATTGTGATAGGCTGTTTTTAAAGCAGCATCACCCTTTAACTACCTCTAACTGAGAAACTTGAATCCCTTGTTTGAGCAAATAAATGCATAAGGGCAGTGTAAAGGAAAAACAGATGATGTGTTTCTGTCTCTGGTCTATAGTGACTCTGATGTGACTTCACCTCCAGGTCTCTCCTTGCACCACTAGCCCTATTTATCCTGGCTCTTAAAATCCCTGGTCAAGCAACTGTGAGTCACACCTCACTCCTACAGGCCCAAGAGGAGGAACAGCATCATCTTTCTGGAGATCCTTAGTTATGCTAAGGATGGTAAACAAAATTTCACTTCTTTTGGGGCACTGCAGGCTCCAGAGTAATTGAAAAAGTCTGCAAAAAGTTAGGAAGAAGGCCACTGTGCTTACAACAGCGCTGAAAAGTAACTCAACTCTGGCAGCACCAGGCTTGCATTGCCAGGGTGGTTAACAATTTCTTCCTGCAGCCAGTAGCCATGGCCGTCAGTTTTCACACCACAGGAATAAAACCACTCAGGAGTCCTTTGCAGTAGCATACACATGGCTGCTGAAAAGCAGACACTTGATTTTCCCAGGTGTTCACAGAGCAGACCTGGCTCTCCGTGCTGCAGCTGCCTGTGTGCATTCAACCAGCACACCGAAAGCCTCCTAGTGCTGCGTCAAGCACTGCACTCAGAGCCAGAGTCAACACTGACACAAACCTGGAGACAAGGCTGCAGAGAATAATTAGTTACTTTGTTTTGTCCAAATCCCACACGAACTGAAATGCTTGCTTGGCAGTGGGCCCACTCCAGCGCTCAGGCTGGCACCAAGTGAGCAAAACTTTCTGGTTCTGTTTGAACCAAGCAGGTTTATCTCATTTATTGAAAGAAACATTTCAAGAAAGATTAATCATACAGGCATTAGAAAAAGGATTTAAGAAAAAAAAAAGGTCAAGGCAAAGATAAGAAAAAACTGGCTTTTCAAATGGATGTGCTCCCCCAGGAATGCGCACATTCAGCGGCTGCCTGAGTTTCTGTGCAATGATCTGACACAAGAGCTAACGACTCAAAATTCCCTCTTGAGTACAGCAATGCTGAGCAGAAAGTTTCAAGAGCAGAAAACCTGCCAATTTTCCACGACATCCACCAGGCTTTCCACAGAGCCAACGTATTTATTGCACTGCAAGTGCTGCATTTTCCCCTTCCCCATGCCAATGAGCACTGCTCCAGAAAATTCCACCAGCATGCTCCAATTTCCCCCTTCCACCAAGCAGCCGGGTGACACCAACTGTGGATGAGCAGCAAGGAGAAGCAGGAGGCAGAAGGCACAGCAGCTGAGTGCAGGCACAGCGCCCAGTAAAGATGCTGGCAGGCATAAGCCACTATTAAGTATGCTAAAGCAAACCCCGTGGAGGCCAGAAATTGCCTCTGCCATCTCCTGTCTATCTCATTCCACTTCAGAGCACAGGTGTTGCCCCTCTGAGTTCCCAACAGGACAGATCCTGCAGGAGCTATCAGGGCCTTCTTTCACCTCCCACCCCTCGACCACCGAAACCACCCTTACACCTTCCTTTCAGTCCATGCTCCATTTAACCCCCTGATGAACACTTTTACCCACTTACTTCAATATTTGGGCCCCTAAAACATGGAATATAAAGTCACAGAATGAAAGGGCTTTTAAAATAAATTGACAATGTTTTCTGTAAAAACTGTAATGTGCTAAATTACTCAACTATGTAATAACCAGACATGCTATAAATATTCATACATATCCTGTGCCAAGGCTGACAATTGAAAAATGGCATTATGGTACACCTTGATCTAGTTTATGTTCTTACATGTCTCTGCTATATCTTACTTAAAAGCCTATTAAATCTCAGTAGCAAGCAAAATTATTCTCTAAATAAGTCTCTGCTTTTTCCAGATATAATATTCTGAAGTATTTTAACCAACATACTTGAGCCTTCTCTGACTCTCAGCACACCTGGCCTAAAAAAGGGAAATAAAAAACAAGTGATTTTTATTGATTTTTCCTTTACACTTTTCTTTTTTTCCCATTCACTCCCTATTGTCACAATGATCCTGATCTTTTGGCTCAGGCCATGCTAGGAAAAAGCAAGAAAAAACCTGTTGCTTAACAGCAGCCAGTCGCTGAGCTCGGCAGCACGTGTGCAAAGCCAGCTGATAGAAGTCAGTGCAACCAGGGCCACCTCCAACCTTCCTGCTGCAAAACGGGCTCCGCACCCTGCTCCACGCCAGCTCCAATGGCTATTTCCTGAAACAGTGCTGACTGTGCTTTCTGCTGCTGTTAAAATGTCAGCAGCATTACTCCAGCCCCACATGCCACTGATGCTAGTCAGCAATTCTGGGTAATTTTCTTGGCATGGAGTGGCTTTTAGCAAAAAATTCTGTCCTCAGCGTGAAGCAGAGGGATCCTGAGTAGCCACAGTTCAGCAAGATTCCCGATTCCTGGGCTTGGTAACTTTGCCACTTGTAACAAGTGTTTGTGCAAGCACTGATCCCAGCAGACATCCCTTCTGAAATGAGAGGTTTTTAACCTTAGACAACGTTATTAAGTAGAAATGACAGGTTTCTTTTTAACCACCAGGATGACAAACCCAAACCACCACTCACAAACGGCACCACTAAATTCATGCCCCACTGCACAGGCAGAATGGTAGCCAGATTGGGGAGGGAAAGGGATGAAAATTGCTGATTTCTGCCGGCAGGGCAGCCGGCCCAGGACAACAAAGAAATCTCTGTTCCCTTTCGCATCATGCAGCAAGCAACTGCCCACACTGCAGCTGAGAGTCTGAACAAAAGGACCTTTGGAACAGAGAGGGGACTGAAAACATGCCCTGTAAGCCACTTCCCGGCACTTGCCACACTCCATCTCAGCACTGCAGACTGCGAGGGCTGTCACCAGGAACAGCCTCGGCTCACATGATCCAACAGGTTGGATGCAGACCTCAAGGGCTGTGAGAAATGAAAGCGAACCCGGTGCTCATTCTGAAATGTCAGTCCCACCCTCAAAACTTAACAAGTGCATTTCCATTTACCACCAGGCTCAAAGCCCCTGGAGACATTTTTTCCTCCAAGTGTTGCTATTTCATACTCACCAGAAGTTTAGTTACTTAATGTATCCCACTCACTAAAAATTCAACACAAGCTGTGCTGAGCAGCAGCATTTTTCCAGAACTGGTTGGTATGATTTATTTCCAAATTTCAGACAACATCAACCTACAGACTGAGACCACAGTTCTTCCAAAAGCATCCCTCTTCACCAGCACCTCCCTTCTCAACAACTCACAGCACAGCCAAGCTTTCCTACACGTGCTCCTGGTTGTGTTTACTAATACTGTCATTTCATTTTGAAAGGCCAAATGTGACAGTGGTGAGATTTCCTTGCCATGCCAATTTGGTCCCAGCTAAGAGGAATGCAGTGGCAGGATAATTCTTGTGGTGTGAGTGTGCTTATCTGGCTAATCCAGAAACTGCAAGTCTGTCCTACTCCCTCCACATACTCTGTGCAAGCCCCATTTCCACAATCAATTTGACTCTTCTCCATCAGATGTAACTGTCTTTTGCCCCCTCCTTACAGGAGGCTGGATTTATGCTGAAGAACCCCACCAGAGTCTTTGCACCTCTGGTATCATCATTCCCATCTGTCCACACATGCACATGGCTAATCTGGAAGTAGACCCTGATGCCACTTGACAGAAGTTGTACGTTCACAAGGGTCCTCCCCATTAGAATTGTGCTTGACACTCTGACAGGGAGGGCCCTGTGTGGGTACAGCTGCTGTGTTTCCAACTCACCTATCTATCCCAGAAGAACCAAGCCCTCCACTTGCACATATGTGTTTCAAAAACTGTCGGCTGAGAAAAGCCTTCACCCTGTCATACACAATGTGATGCTCAGTTCTCCTGGTTTTACTTCAGAATTTCTCTGGAACTTGAGCCCACCTTCCCATGGCTCACCTTAACCAAGTAATTCCTACATTAAACTCTGAATTGCACACATTGCATGCCTTGCTATGCTCCTATCCACTACTGAGAAATAACTCTTGCTGGAGAGGTGATTTCAAGAAGATCTGGAGGCCTGGGTGAGATCGAGTGCCTGGAAAACCTGGAAGATTGGTTCCATTCATCACTGAGTGTCTGCGTTGTCTGTACAAAGATGGACAGGTACTCCCTGCCCAGAGAACCACAGAGTTGGTAAACACAAGTCTTCTGTTCCCTTTTTCACACCTGTTCTTGACCTCCGACCTTGCTGCAGACCTTCATGTACACACTGCCAGTGAAGGACAAAAATGCCATCAAACTCACGTCAGTGACATTTTAAGTACCTTATAGTGACATCAGAGATTATGATAACTCCAGTGCCACATGAATGAGGCTCCTCATTCCTTTCAGTTCCCACTCCTACTGTATCCTGGCTGAAAGACTGCTCCTCTGCCTCCACTCCTTGCTTTTTCTTTCCTTTTGGTAGATTTTTCCTTAGCTTGCAAACCCAGCTGAGCTCCCAAGAGGAAGGGAGGAGAAGCACTTACTGCTGTAATCTTGAAGCGCCATATTCCAGGCCAATACTTATTTGCTTGTTTGTTGAAGTGAGATAAGCTCTGCAATCTGTACACACCCAGTACTCCAAGTGCGTGATCCTTTCAGCTTTCCTTGTTCCACCAGGACCTGTCTCTCCCTGTCTCCTCCTCCACTCTGTGTCAGGCAGGTGTCTCCTTTCAGCTTTGCTACTCTCCCAGGAGAAGTTAGTAAAGGATGCCTCTGCTCATTCCCAGTGGAAATGGCATCATCATCATCACTTACAGCCAAAACAGACTCAGAGGAACTTCCATTTTAATCCGAAATTCTCCACTTGTCAGCCCTGAGATTACCTTTGCTGAACACAAAGTGTCCTGGTGCCCCACTATCAGCAGGGTTCAGTAAAGTCCCCAGATGTTTAGAGCCCCAAAATTAAATGAATTGTGGCTACAGCAGAGGTGAAACACTAACTTCACTGTGTGCTGTGCTTCCAAAGAGCACTGCTGGCCTTTGAGCTGCTCACACCCATTCAAAGGTGCTGGGCTTACAGGTCTCCACAGGGCTCAGCCATTCAGCTACTGCTCTGCTTCTGGCAAGGGGAAAGAAAAATCTGGAGACTTTTCCATGAGATATTGTCTGCCTGACTGCTGGGAAGCATCCCAGCTTTTCACTGCAAAACAAGATGCTGAGGGCCCTCCTAAAACACCCACAGCTTATCAGCTCTGCTGTGAATAACAAGGAAGCCAGAATACAACACCAAACAAATATTTATAACGTGAAAACCATTCATAAAAATGGTTTTATAAAAAGCTCTTGGTAGGGGTGTAGACAGTCCTTGTCAGGTGATTTCCATCTAGCTGTATGAGAAAAGCACTGGTAAAAACGTGATGCTACATGTCGCACTTCTAAAAGCACCCATCTGTGCCTACAGACTGAGGCACTGCGTGCTAAAGCAAGTAGTCAAACCTCCCTCCAGACCCCACCCAGCACACCTCAGCCAGGCCCCTCCTCTGCAGGCAGATGCTCAGTTTGGTTGTGCACCTGTCTGGCTCTCCCCTGAAAACCTATCAGGTACTTTCAGTCCATGGGATGGTGCAGCTTCACCTAACCCTAAACATTTGCGCAGTGCTAGCAAAGGATTTGCAACTCTGTGTCACCAAGAGGAGATGAAGGCTGATGCACCCAAAGGAATGCCATGGAAAATCAGTGGGATTTGGGCACCTCACTCCTGAATGTTTCCCGGAAATAATACACCAAAACCTAAATACATCCTAAGCTGGCTTGCAGTGACACCTCCCAGGGGCACAGGTTCCCTTCTCTGATGCAAGGGAACCAGCCTCTCTAGGGAGCAACTTCATCTTTTTCTTCCCCAAGCAAAAGACCTGGGTGATACCTGAGACTCCCTATGTCCTCCTCGACAGCCCACATAAATCAAGTCATCACTTCAAAAGTCCTCTTGGAGAACCGAAATTCCTCCAGAGACATGTGCAGCCTATGCAGCTCACACATAGGTCACTATTTAAAAAAAAAAGGAAAAAAAAGAAAAAAAAAAAGAAAAACAGAGAGAATTCGTGGCTTTGTTTGCTTCGTTCTTTTCACTTATTACACCTACTCTGAGCAGACAAAAGCATTTTGCACAGGAAGTTGGTGCTGACAGATAATCAGATTGCTACTCCTCAACACAGCATCCTACCTGTATTTTGCCTTGTCCCTGGCTTACCCTTTTCTAGGCTTTCATTTACAAACACACATTTTCATGTATGAAGGAGAAAGCAGCTCCTTTACTGTGATCAGAATTCATTGTTCTTTCTAAACATCTGGGCCTGACTGAGACAGACTGAAGGACAGTATGTTAACTTGATAGACAGACCCATCTTCAAAAAAATCCCCTTGTTACAAAAGCAGCACACAAAATTAGAACTGAAAATATTTTTCATAAAATACTTGTGTCATTTGTACTTTAGTCCTGGTTTCATTTCCTGGCTCTGATGAACTTCAAAGTTGCTGCAACAGACTTCCCTTCACTGGGGGAAAAGTCTGCAACAAAACAAACTATTTATTCTTTTTATCACTATTGCATAAAAGTGTTTATTTTACATCATAAAGTTTGGTAGCTTGAGTAGGGCATGGCAAAAAATAATTAAGAAGTCCCACTCTGCCCTTTATTCCTTCAAAGGAAGTAAGGTAGCTGTGCAAATTATGAAAATAGAAGTGAGAAAGTGGGAGAGAGGAGGAGGCCCAGAATTAAAATACCTTGATACTTGCTCCTTCCTGTTCCTTGGTGTCCTCAGCAGGGCAGATCTGCTGAACCTTTTTGCCTGCTGAGGTGAGGCTCCACAAAACTTTACTTTTCGCTCTGCCATGACTGCATCATTTCTTTTTTTTCCTCTCCCTCTCCTCCTTCCCACATTTCTCAGACATCATATCCTGGTGCAAAATCTCCTGGCAGGAGGATGTCAAAACACCTCACTGCAGATCAGGCAGCCTCTGTGCCCCATCCCTCCCTGGGGCTCACCGGTAACTCAGACACCTGACCAGCTGGGCTCTCTGTGCTGCCAAAAATACTCCTGCTTCACTATAAATCTCCCACAGGACAAAAGCCTCCTCCTGCCTCACATCCTTATTTTGTGACAAAAATGTAAAAGTAGTCTAACCATGAAGTGAGTTCCTCTGCTTCCTCAGCTCATCCCCAGGTACATTTTGGATGAGGTATGATCCAGCCAGTTTACATGCACCATGAGGAGAAGGCACAGCAGGGTCTGTAGGAGAGACCCCTGACACCTCTCCAGTGGAGCCGAATGTCACCTTCAGAAAAACATGCCCATTTTTGAGCACCACCTTGCATGAGCCTGCTGTCCTAACCCCATCTCTGTTATCAGATCCTTGTCACAGAATTCAGCCCCCACCCCCGACGAGGCTCCTTGAGCTCATTCAAACCATGTGCTTCCTGCACGGGACAGAAAGTGCCAAAACTTGTTTTCAGGCCAAAACACCGTGAGTACAGCAGCTCAACACATCACATTCCTGCGACAGGATAAGAAATGCCCCTGCCCTGCCACAGGGCTTAATCCAGTCTCAGATACCAAGGTAAACAACCCCGGCACAGCCCCCTGCGGGCAAGTCCCCCTGCCTGCTGCCAAGAAACAAATTTTGTTATGCAAACTGCAGCTGAGTGCTCGGTGGTCCCTCCAGTTCCATCCCCAAAGCTCGGTGTGAAGCTCCTGTGTGGCTCAGACCACCACTGGTCCACCCACCAACCCCACCAGAGAGGACCCTGTGCAACAGTACCTGTGCAGGCTGAGATGCAAAGCCTGCTTCAGCACCAGGCTGAAGAGTTTAATCTGTCCCTCTTCTGTGCTTCTTTAATCTGTCCTACTTCTGTGGCTGCAGGTCTAAAATTATGAGGAAAATCCATACACCTGGCCTGCTCTCATAGTTTCTTAAGTTAACCTTGGAGTTTCCAGCCTTCCCAGCAACTCTGGGTTTCCCTCTCCCAAAAGCTGAGCTATCTTATCTGCTGTTAAAATTGTGAAGTGGCACAGCAGGGAAAGGAAACACTCAATTTGCCCCTGACCTCCCGCCATCCTGGGGTAGCAAATCAATTTAATCCAGAAGGACATTTAATATTCTCATCGGGAGATCCTTGCATGAAAGTGGTTCCTTTTCACTGCCAACTGCCAGCGATAACCTCTGGCGGTGGACTCCTCAGAGGCCCAAGATTTAGGGAAGGATGTGCCTGCTGCCTGTCCTTCTGTCATCTTCGGGACGCACCAATCCTTTCACTGCTGATGGGAACCAGCACCTGGGGGCAGAGGGAAATCCTGGCAGTTTTGGAAAACAACCGCCCTCCCCATCCCCGAGCTACTTCTCTTCCCTGGGCTCCGTGCCCTTCTCCACGACTGCAGCCTATGCAGGCACGACTCCTCCGCAGGCTGGATGGCTGCCTTCCCGCCCACACGTGGTCGGGACGCATCCTTGTAAGACACAGAGAACCAGGAGTACTGTCAAGAAAAGTTAAGTGCCTCCCTACTGGCAATGAAGGGCACTTCAAAATACCCTGTTCCAGCTTCTTCCCAGCAATGCCCCCACCCATAGCTACTAAACTACCTTTGCTTTAAAATTAGAGAGGTAGGATTAAAGAAAAAGGTGTCGCAGGAGGAAGAGCTTCCAATCCCTGTGATAAATAAAAGTTAAATAAAAAAACCCTGCTCTGGGCAACAGACAGAGCACAGCCAACCAGATGTACAGGCAAATACAATCCTGCAGGTCTGAACCCTGCCGTGACACTTTGCAATGAGCCCTCCTCGTGCCGACGGGGGCGCGGATTGCCTCCTTACCAAAGTAATCGGCCTTTGGCCGAGCATCCATCTCCTGCTCCAGGCGCTGGGTCAGTGCCTCCAGCTTCAGCTCGGCCGCCGACGGCCCTTGCTCTGGCTGTGGAAGGAGGGTCTGGCAGGGCAGCTTCACCTTTGCTGTGCTGGAGCCATCCAGGTGCCCAGAGTCTGACCGTGGCCCGCTCACGCCCTCCGGAAAAAGCATCTGCGGCGCGCTGGGAGCCACCATCCCTCGCGAGGCCAGGCGTGAGGAGCCCGGCTCAGGGTTCCCGCTGCTGCTGCTGCTGCTGCTGCTGCCGGGCCTGTGGTTCTGGCCGTGGGCCACGAAGTGACCGGCCGGGCTGGGGTAGGCAGCGGCGTGCTGGTAGTCCACGCTGGGAGCAGCGGGTGCGGCGCCTGGCGGGAAGGACAGCGAGACACCCTGGTACCACGGCTGGTGGCCATCTCCTCCGGCTTTGGGACCGCAGGGCTCAGCAGAGGCTGCAAACCCTCGGGTGGGCTGTGCTGAGGGTGCCGAGAAGGATGAGGACCTCTGCTGTGGCGGGGGCTCCTCTGGCCCCACCGAAGGTGCCGGGGGTGTCCCGGCGTTTGAGAAGGAGGATCGCTGTCCGGCTGGCATCGGGTCACGGCCCCCGACACCTCGCCTGCCCTCGCCGCCGTTCTCCTGCCCTCCGCGGCAGGGCTGGGGGTCGCCGGAGCTCCCCGCCTGTTGCTCCCCGCCAGGCTGCGAGCCCCCCACTCTGAGGATCCTGTCGGGCTCCGCTGCCCAGCCCCGGCGCCCGGCCTGGCTCCCTGGGGCCTCGGCACGTGCGCCGCTCTCTCCGAAGCCCCGCTCCCCTCCCTCGCAGGGCCTCGCTCGCGGCCCCTCGGCGGCCGGAGGCGGCTTCGAACCGCGCGCCACCGGCGGGCTGGGACGGGGGGGGTGGAAGGCGGCAGCCCCTCCGTTCATCGCAGCAATCAGCATCTCCTCCTGCTGCTGCTGCTGCTGCTGGAGGTGGATCTTGGCCATCTTGGTGGCGAACACCCGCCGGGTCTCCTCGAACTCGGGGTTGTTGCCGGCAGCTTTGTCCACCCGAAAAAGACCGTCCTTGGAGGCCTCGTACATGTTGAGGTCCTCGATGAACTTGCTGGCTTCCAGACCCAGATCGTCGTACTTGTCCATCCTGCCCGGCTTAGCAGGAAGACCCCCGCCTTCTTCTTCCTCCTCCTCCTCCTCCTCTTCTCTTTCCCGCGGGGAATCAAGGCAACGCCGGCAGCGACAGCGGCAGCCGCACCGTCCCGCCACGCTCCCGCCGCGCCCGTCCCCGCCGGGGGCGTGGCTGTGGGCGCGGTCAGGGGGCAGGGCCCGGCAGACCACGCCCCGCTCCCCGCCTCATGGCCACGCCCATCCCCCCGGTGCGCGCTGCTCGTCCCCGCTCCGTGGTGGGCGCTGTGTCCGAAAATGTCGCACGCGGTTCCAAATACGTCCCGCGGTGTCCGATCAGGCTCGGGAAAGGGCTGGGGTCAGGCAGCCGAGCTGGGAAGGGGGAGCGCACGGTGGTTAAAGTCACCCGGGCGATGCAAGGAAGGTGTTTTTGCCTCGTCTCTCCTCTAGATAATATTCTTCTTTTTCACCCTGCAGCCCGCAAACCTTCCTGAAGAGGCCTTGTGGAAAGTCACACACGCCCGTCGGGAGAAAAAACAAACAGCCCCACACCCACATGAAAAACTGTAAGGAAAATCTCATGCCATAACTACTGGAGCAATTAGTCTGTATAGTAGGAAATCATATGAATTTTCTTTGTGTAGATAGATATTCTATGCTGGATAGTCAAACTTTAGTGAGCATGACTAAAGGACTCTGGATCACTGCAGGAGGACAACCCCTAGCCTGAAGAATAAAGGATACTCCTGGATGCCCAAGATAACATCAGCATCCCGGTCTTCCCAACGCCTTTTGGGAACCCCCCACCCCATTATCCAGCATCATATATGTAACTGCAGCAAGACCAACTCCAGAGACATTTAGATCAGGAAAGAAGCAGATGAATCATGACATTATAAAATTATTGTTGCTTTGGAATTCAGTGGCATATGTGTGATATGTAGGCATTGGGCACATCATGTTGTTCCCACATGCTTGAAAGGTATAGGAACTGTGTGTAAAACTGCATTCGGGGTGCTTCAAAGTAGTCAGGACACTTCATGCCCATGATTAAAGACTTAGCCACGTGAATCTACACTTGACATCCCAGCCTCCCTCCTCTGTCAGCCTGGGCCAGTTGCAAAATTTCCATGGCAAAACACAGCTAGGGGTGCCCAGAGGTCGGGGGACTGCAGTGGGAACTCTGCTGGGCTTGTGGGAGAGGCTGGTTGGTAGGGAGCTGTGGTACCTCTAAACTGACTGGTGCAGTTGATCCTACAGGCCCGGGCACGTGTCCTGCATTCCCATAGCTTGTTACTGTAATTCTCCCCCAGGCTCCAGGAGGTAGGGCCAAATGTCAAGGAATGTGGAAATTTGCTGCCTTTAATAATGGTGAGTTGGGCTGTGATCAAAACATGTCAGAAATAAGAAACAATCCCCTCCCCTCTTTGACCCATTCCCTTACAAAAACACTCCTGAGAAACTGAGGCCAGACCTAAAATATCCTGCCTCTTCCTGTGAGATTTGGCCCAATGTGCTTAAAAATGATGGCACTGTGAGCCCCTGGAAAAAGTGCCTGAAGACAGCCTTGGATGGAACTGCTGTGGTGTCTCCAGAGAGGCTCCGAGCAGGACTGAGGTTGGAGGCTCATCCCTGCAGCAACAGCCTTAGGCTGGAGCTTGAGCTGAAAAACTGATGAACTTTGGACTCACAGAAGTTGGCTCAGCCATAGCACAGCCTTAGATAAGGCAGTTTACGGTTTCTAGGAAAGATAGGCAGATGGGAATCCCAGCACAGGGCAAAGCACAGCAGTGGAGCTCCTCCCAGTCCTCAGGACCTGCAGAAGGGGGACCCCCAATACACATTGTTTCTAACTCTGGCCTGCCACTTTTTTAAGAGAGTGATAATGCTGGAGCTTTTCACAGTATCAGGGAAACATCCCAACTATCAAGCAATCCCATCTATCAAACCTTTACAAGCCTTCCTCTGCTATGGGTGTGAGGGAAGGAAGGGTATCACAGCTCCCTCAGGCTGATTCCCACAAGCCCTGTTTCACTTTGGGAGAAGCTGGGTGCCTAGGGACTAAACCCTGCTTTGCACAAGCCCCACCAGTTCAGGAGGAGGTTTCAGTCTCCATCTGGACATCAATCATGCAAAACACAACAAACCCCTGCCCGTGCCAGGGCCCTTTTGGCTGGAGTGGAAAGGGTTTGCCTCCCATTTTTGTGGCTGGGAAGAGGCCACGGTGGGCCCCATCAGCTGCTTCATGCCAGGCAGGTGTAGGCTCAGGCCACCGGTTACCAAGAGCAAGAGTGAGGGTCCCACCTCCTTTGTGGGACTTGACCAAAACTGTCATGTTTGAGGTAAAACTCACCTCTGGCAATGAAAGCCAAAACAGTTTCAGTGTCTAAAGAGCATCCTCAGAAAGGGCTCACGGAAGTCTGGTTTTGGCAACAACGTGGGCTGACGAGGAGAACCACAGCAACTGACAGGCATGGGATGCCTCCTCCTTGTCACTGGCTTCAGGATGCTTTTGGAGACAGGCTTAGCTGAGGTGCGTAGCTTTCAGTATGACCACTTTTATCTAAAATAGGCAAGATCCAATGCTAAGATAGTAAGTAAAAACAAAGTTGATACTGAACCACATATTGAGTGGAGAATGACAGAAATGAAACAGAGCATCAGGTAGTTAAGGATGGGAGGATGAGCCCTAGCACTGCTTTACTCACCAGAGGAATATGCAATGTGGACAAAGAGCACATTTGGAAAGGAAATTACACATCGTGCACCTTCTTGCCTCCTTCTCCCCAAAGGATGTAAAGTTAATGAGGGAAAACCATGCTCCTATGCAGCATATCAGACTCAGACTTGTGTCTTTTGGAGTTTTTTTCTTCCAACACACTGAGATGAGGCTCTTCCATCCCTCTAAAAAACAAATCTTTGGTGGAGCAGAAGTATTTGGGAATAGATGTCTCCATTTTCAGCTTTCGACACACAAACCAAGGAAGAATCTAACTTCCCTCAGATCATGTCTTTTTTTTTCTTTCTTTTTTAAGGGTCATGCATATATTTTTTGTCATTACTTTTTATCTAACATCTGTAAGTCCTTTTACAGTCTGACCTGCAGGAGCTCACCACTTTGGGGCGGGAAGGAGTGGGGGGAAGCAGTCTTCTTGCCAAATGGCTGCTCTGGATGCTGCTGACCTTCACCAGCTATGTAAAGTACATTTCCTTCCTATGTCAAAGGATCAAATCAGCTGTCTGCAGAACAATGCTTATGCGGACGACGTGGAAAAGGCTGCTGAAGGCCTTTGGATAGGGAACCCCTCACACTGGGCTTGGCCTCCTTCCAGGCTCCACATGCATGAGCAGACACTTTGATGGCAAGTGCCTTGGACGAGGGGATCACAGCCAAGAGATTCAAAGGCATTTTGGAGTTGAATTTGCAACGCTTTCAGTGAACGTTAGGCAGCAAAGTACCTTTGAAGTTTCCTGCTCGAATTTATTCTTTCTGTGAGATTGTTTTGGACTAGGGGTATTCCCAAATGAAAAGATGATTAGCTTGGACTTTCTACTAGACTGGAGATGTAATACTACACTGAGTTGCAGACCCTTCTGCTGTGATTAGATATGGTCCTGCATGTTTATAGTTCCTGTGACTTTTACAACCCATGCCTATTAAGAAATTAAGGGGTCCATGATTGCTGTTGTAGCACAGGACCAAAATCTATGTGCCAATTTGAATTGACTTATTCTAAACCCTACCCCTTGAAGAGAAAAAAAAATTTGCTCATTTAATCTGTTTTTGTTCCTGTGGGCAAGGCTTACATACTGCATTTATTCATGCGAAATAATGCTGACAGCTTGTAACTCAGCCCCGCTCCACGTGGCACTCTCAGCTGTCTGTGGCGTGGAGGGAGGCAGTGATCTAGGGAGAAGCAGCCCCGAGTGGTGTTCGTAGCTTTTGGCTCCACCTCGGTGGGTGTGCTGGGCATATCACCGCAGCCTTGTGCTGGGGCAGCACGGATCTCCAGGGCCGGCAGGCTGGGGCAAAGCTCCGCCTGCCCGGGTAAACGGGGAAGTCGCGAATGAGAGCAGGAAGGGGATAATCTGTCTTTATTTCTTGTGCCACGTTGGTCTCCGGGCTCACATTGCAGAGAGATGGAGAAAATGTGAGGAAATTCTCCACCCCCATTTCCCTTCTTCCCCNATACTCACACTGCCTATTTGCAACCAAAGGAGCGTGAGGAACTGGCAGCACACAGGTTGTTTGTGGACGTGTCCAGGGCTGATCCCCAGTACCCGCCACACTACGCACACCACTCTAGAGTGGCTGAGATACGTGCTCTGGTTGTGTTTTAGCAAGAGAGTAATAAAGGCTTCAGTGCTAGACTATAAACACAGTGAACAATTTATAAGGCACAAGTATTTCCAGGATAGAGCCTGGCTTGGTTCTTGCAGGAGCAAATGCGTTTCTCAGCTTCTTGCAAGGCAGTGCCATAGCATCTCTGAACTCACCACTGAATAGCAGGGGGAAATGATGGACTTTCCTTCCAGCTTTCTAATAGAGGTTTTCATTAAATGTGCCATTTATCTGCACCACTCAGATGCTTTATACTAGGAGGATGATGCACAGGACTGTAGGGCAAATAAGAAGGTGGAGGAGGAGGGAGGGATGAAGAAAGGTGACTGCACAGGTGAGCCCGCGGGGCTGCTGTGGGTGGGAAGGCTGGGCTCAAGCTGGGGGCCAGGCTTCTGGATGGAGTGCTGCAGAGGTAGGGAGGCCAAACCTCAGCCTCTGCCTTCCAGAAGGTTTTCAGGAAGGCGGCAGGGCAGGGCAGGGACATGTTGTTCCTCCTCACAGCTGCCCCAGGGGCCCCTGCATTCCTCCGGGGGGCCTGCCCTGCCTGCAGCCTGCCTTGCCTGCTGCCTGCACATGGAACCCACAAGCTGCAGGGGCAGCCTGGGGACTGAGGGCAGCCTGAGTTGGTGCATCCCATGCCCTTGGGATCGGGGAGAAATGGATCCAGACTTGGATATTTTTGCTCCTGCTGTGGTACAAGTGTCTACCACAGGGCATCATCTCTGCAGGGAATTATGCTATGAGTATTAATTAACACTAATTTTAATTAACACTAATGGCAGAGAAAGGCCAGGGCAGTATGAGGACAGCTTTTCACACTGCCTTTCAGGAGAGGTACAGATGCTTCACAGAAAGGGTTTCAGAATCATGTTCCTTCTTAAATAGCTGCACCTGTGGCAGCAGTTCAGTGGGGATGCTGTGGGCCCTGCCTACAGGTGGGTAAACTGAGGCAGGGAGGGTTACCTGGCAGGTAAGAGGGTTAGAGGAGCCATGGGGAATCACTAAGATCCCAAATAGGAACCCAAAAAGCAGCAGAGAGAGAAGCTGCAGATCCCTGAGCTGCAGCAGCTCAGTCTCTGTGAGAAAGCCAGAGCTGGGTGCCAGGTGCTCAGCTGCTGCTCCAGGGCAGACAAGAACCTTTACCTTCCTCTCTTCAGTTTCTCCTGGTGCCATCAGTGGTGTAGGAGTCACTGCTCTCCCTTTGTCATCACTCCATGGGCCAGAACACTTCGTTTCAGTGGTTGCAGATGTGCACCAGACTAATGCAGACAGCTCTGTTGGTTTTCCTACCCCTGCTCAAAAGAATGTGGTATAGTTTGTTTTCTCCATTTTCTACTGAAAAGAGCCTTTTATCAGAACAAGAGTTCGCCCAGAGAATTTTCCAGCTCTGTTTCCCTGCCTCTTTATCAGTGCATTAACACAAACAGCACCGTGACCTTTTTAGCCAACATACGTGGCCTCCAGTAATGCTGGGCTGGAAGCACTCCACAGGTCAGACGACATCCTGCCATCAGTCATTGGCCTCACGTGGCTTGGTGGGCTTCGAGTGGATTTGCCAGATGCAGTCAGTACATCCACTCTGTTCTTCCATGCATGTCCTAGGAGAAGCTCTCTGACTAACAGATGTTTTTAAATGCTCTTTCTCATGGGAAAATTGGTAATTATATGTTTTTGTTGCACCCTTGCTATTTCATCCAGCCATGTGGCTCTCCAGGGATGGAGACGTACTTAAGAAAAATATTCACTTCTAAAAGCTTTGACAGATTTTTTTCACATTACTTCCTTGGCTCAACCAGACCAGCAACGCACACTTGTATTTCTGTTTTGCGGCAATTAGTAAGATTTGCTAATTACACCACTATGTGCTTAAAGACAATCGATTTCCCTTTGCAGCAGAAAACAATTTCCTGTTACGCCAATTCTCTTAATCTTCATCAGAAACAAACCCAGGCTGCCATTGCCGGTAATGTGTCATGTTCCTTTATTAAATCACTCTCTTTTCTGCCCCAGTTATGTGTCCTGTGTTTATTATTCCTGATCACTGTGTTGGATCACCTACAGCTGTTAGGACTTGTACATATTTTGCTTCATGTATTGTTGGCACCAAGCAGTTATTGAAAAGCAACTCCCTTTGCTCAGCAGCTTGCGTGTCTCCCTTGGCAGCAGGACGTGGGTGTAGGGACAACCCTGGACCTTTTATGCTTGATTTTGGCATGTGTAAAAAACTACTGGCTGATAAGGAAGTTCAGAGCCTTATATGTGAGTGTGGGCCGTCCCCTCGCAGCCAGCCCAGAGAGCAAGCACAAAGCACACAGTTCTGCTCATGTACATGCATAGGTTCTGTTTAGAGTTATACTGAGGAAGACCAGGCTCCTCAAATAAAAGCATTTCTTACACCCAGGCTGAGCACCACTAGTGCAAGCAGAGTGTGAATATTCAACTCACTGTACTTAAGCCTGTCCCATTTACATATTACTTTGCTTACTGAGCAACTCAGTGGCTCAGAAGAGAGAGCAAATTTTTGTGGCCCAGGCAGATGAGCATGCAAGAAATGTCCTGGATGTTAAATATTGGAGGGTGTTTTTTATGAGGCTCATGGGACAAAAATCACAGTTTTGGGCCATGTTCACCTGACAACAAATTCAAATATCCATTTGACTTTGACTGAGTTTCCATTGTCTCAGGGTCAATGCAAAAAAAAGACTGGCAGATGGAACAAAAGCCATGAGGACTTCTCTCTGAAGGTCGCTACAACCAGACAAAATTACTCCCATTCAGAGGCACTAACAACTTATAAACCCAGGAAAACCTGTTTGTACTCTCTGAATACACAGAACGCTAGAGATGACTTTGTATGGAAGATGCTGCTGCATGGCCCGTTGCCAGGGCTTAAAACCAGACCTGGAGTTTTCCAACCCATGGCTTACCTGAGTGAGAGAAGTGCCATAAGTCACAAAGGCTGTGTGTGACTCGGGGCCTCCTGGGACAGCCAGGGTTAGTGCACTGAAGACTGCTTTGTGATACCGGAAAGTCACATTATTCAGGAAAGGGAAGAAAAATTCCCACCTTTCCTCCACATGTCAGGCAAGATCTCTTTTATCATCTGGGCTGCAGATGAGAGCTCTGATCCTCTCCACTCCTGCACAGAGATAATGCTTCAGTTCAGTTCTCCTCCTGCAAGGGCTGGACATGCTAAAAACTCCCTCTGATCTACTGTGATTAGCTTCATCCTTCTTCTTTGAGAGATAAACCCCATTTACATGAAAAAAAACAACCCCAAACTAACCACAGTGTAGTTCCAGCCACAATTTTTAAGGTGAAAAAGCAGACATTACCCAGTCTGATATGTATATTCACTACTCACATTCTGTGGTGATAGACCTAATTTAACATTGAACACTTGTTCAGCTCAGTCCTTTGATACAAAATCAGCTCAGATCATTGAAGGAGAGGACTGATGAAACATGAAAACAGAAAAAGCATTCAGCAAAGCCAGCATATGTACTCTTCCAAGTGGGTAAATATACAATAATAAAACCAATCCCATCACTGTAAACTGTGGTATTTATTGCAAAACTACAAAA
>VZTR01009176.1:109175-131688 GCA_013400775.1 Chaetops frenatus
CCTTCACCTGCCTGTGAAGTTTGTGCTCATGCTGGAGTATCTGCACTGACAACTTGGCCATATTACAGCTTTTTTTCACGTTGCACATCCCACCTGCAAAGTGTGCCTGACACCTCTGAGAAGGATCAGCTGTTCTAGCCATGAAGCGTGTAATCCATCTTTTCCTTTCTCTAATGTTCATATACAGGTTCATCTCTATGAGAGACTGACCTCTCTATATAGGACCATGCAGTGGATGGTAGGGCAAGCATGACAGACAGATCAGGAATTCCTGCTCAGTGCTCTGTCCTCATGCTCTTTGCTTTGCTCTGTGCAGGGTGAGCAGCAGGACTTTTACTCCTATTACAAATGACTTGGCTGGAAAAACTCTGTGGAGGCTGCCACAGAGTTTTATAATATAAGAGTGAATTCAGAAGAAGGGATAGTCCTAGCAAGGGAGTTCACTTCATGTATTTGCATCCTGCACCTTTAGAAAGGCTGAGAGAGCCCAAGTGCTGTACCCTGGAGTGAAGACAAGACTAGGTCAGTCACTATCAGCTCAGTCCAGGAGCTTGTGAAATCTGCTGTTAGAAACAGCTGTGCAACCTTGTGAAGGTGACAGAAGGATGTGGAAGCTGATCATTTGAAGCAAAAACAAAGACAAAACAATACTGAATGTTAAAGAATCTACACAGTTAACAGCTGAGTGCTTCTGCTTAAAATCAGCACTAGTGGTAAGGTCCTAAATGAATGCAGAGAAGCTGTAACATCGTTCCTTCATAGAATAAACTATTTCTGTCACACACATATCTTCTTTTATTGTGTAACTCAGCTATGTGAAAAATAGTGCCTTCTTACTCAGCAGATTTGCCCTCTATCAGAGTCAAATCCGCTGACTTAACAGCAACAATAAACTTTTTTATTGCTGTATATAACTCTTCAGGGAGAATGTGCTAGATTACTTTTCCAGTTATTCATCAGACAGAACAGATTACTGAAGTCTAGGGCAGAACCGAATTCTGTGTAACTTGTACTTGCACAGCTGACCAGGTGTAACTGAGAGTGTCGGCACATGCCATGGTGGATTAAGCTGGAACAGAGGAGGAGTTTTCTGGCCCCAGCTGCCTACCTGGCCCTTCTCCCAGCAGTGGTCACAGCTGGGAGGGCTTGCTGGCTTGTGAATTATTTATAGAACCAATGCATTTTACAGACCAGACTGCTAGAACAAATTGACATCAATTTGACCTTAATCTGATAACACATGTACAAATACCCAGAGGGTACCACTTATTCTGCCTTGTCATTACTGAGAAATTGAGCAACATTTCTTTCCCACCTTCTCAGTCCGATGCACTAAAAATAAAATAAAAGACCATGCTTTATCTTTAGGGGATATTTAAGCTATATTGATACCTTTACAATTTTAAATGCCTACAAGCACTGCATTTCCAATGAGGGTATGTGTGTCTGAAAATGCCTATTTCATACATGTTGCCTAATATATTTCTGTAATAATCATAACACCAGATTTTAAAAAGATTGCTTTTAAAATCTAAACTACAGGAATTTTAATTTCTGTTTTAAACCACATTACTATATTAATAGCCATTAGTACAGAATTAAAGACTACCCAGAAATATTTAAATGGATTTGAAAGTCAGAGGATAGGAGCCAAACAATGAAAATTTCCATAAAGAAAACATATCAAAATCAAAAACTACTACAGATAAGTAGGGGAATAAAAAAATTTTAAGGATGCTAGATGACACTTTAAATGGTGGCAGCTCTCATTAACTGAGATACAACAATTTTATTTATTTAATCAGTGAAAAAGACCTAAGCTACTAGAGAAAGATTGAAAATGCACAAAAGGGCAGTGTTTTTTAAGACTTTAGTGTTTTTCCCCAGAGCTGTGGGCTTTGACATCATGACTTCGAGCTTCCTAACAATAAGCCTGTTGTTTCTAATCACGCTTTTCAGATCTTTCAGGCTAGCCCTTGAGCAGTCCAAACAGAAGACTGAGCAAAAGTGGCTTCTGACTAACACTGTAATAATTAAAACACATGGTAATATTTATAAAGGAGTTATGATTTCCATATCAAACCAAAATCCTAATTTGACTTCATGGCTTCAAAGCACCTAATGCTTTACCTTGCATAGATGTAAAGCAAGTGAACAATTTTGTGTATGATGATGATTTTGTTACAGTCATCTTGCAGTCTGAGCAAACATCTAAGCAGTTCATACACCCAGCCCTTGCCCTCGGGACAATGCTGTAACAGATCTTCACACGTGCAACAGTTCCTGAGATTGTGTATGGTGCCAAAGGAATTCTCCACAGTCTTGCAAACTGCTTCTACAGAAAGCAATTTCAATTTTCTTCTGCCACTGTCACTAGACGTAGCCAGTGCTCCTTGAAGACTTTTTTTTCCATTGAAGTTAGAGTTTTCTTCTGCAATTTACCATATTTAGACCAGGCTACACTACACAGATTTTGTGCTAGTCCTCTGTCACACCAGAATGTGAACAAAACACATTCCAAAGTAATACTGCTACAGAATCACAGTCCTTAGAATAATGCAGGTTGAAAGGGACCTTTGGAAGTAATTTGGTGCAACTCTTTTCAGACCTAATTTCAGGTTGTTCACAGCCCCGTCCAGCTGCGTTTTGAAAATATGCAATGATGGAGATGCCACAATGTCTCAAGTCAAATGGTTCCAGTCTCATCACCTTCCCTGCCAAAACTGTTTTCCTTCTGTCCAGTTGAACCTTGCTGCAATCTGTGACTGTTACTCCTTTCCTTTCTCCCTACATCTCTGAGAAGAGTCTGGTTCTACCTTCTCTATAAACCTCCTTTAGGTAGCAGTAGATAGCAATTACGTTCCCTCCTTAGCCTTCACTTCTCATGGGAAACGCACCCAACTCCCTTAACCTCTTGTACATCATATGCTCCAACCCCTGACTATCTTAGTGCTTCTCCACTAGACCCTCCTCAGTTAGACAGTGTCCCTCACACTGGGGTGAGGGACTCAAAACTAGACACAACATTCCAGTTGTTCCTGAAAGATGAGCAGAGATAACCAAAGCTGGACATGGTTTTGCTAGTGGTGTACACTTCCATGCCGGCTGCTGACTCACCTCTAACTTGGTGTTCATGAGGACCCCTGAGCCCTTCTCTGTTGTAATCCTCCCCACCCAGATGGCACAGCCCCAGCTGTTCTGTTGAAGTCATGGTAAAAGATATGCACAGCTCTCTCCTCCTCCACAGATGGAATCACCTCACCATAGAAAGAAAGCAGATTAAGCTGAGCATCATTTCCTCCTGGTAAATCCATGGTGGCTACTCTCAGTCACCTTGTCTTTCATGTCTGGAACATGTATGTGTCTGGTTTACTTAAGTGAACCCTAACCCAATCCTACTCTACAGTGGGCAGAACCTCTTGCCTTCAAACTTTCCTACCAAGCACAGACCTTGACAGCAAAGGCCAAGGCAAAGACTTTTCTTTCTACTTAGTTTCTTTGCTGGATTTAGCATCAGGCCAATGTCTTCCTTGGTGCTCTTTTCAATGTATGTCCAGAAGGTCTTCCTACTACTTTCACATTCTTCACCAGTTTTAATACCTGATGAGCTATGACCTTTCCATAATCCATAATCCATATTGCCTATCCAGTAGATGCTTCCACATTCCTCCAGGGGTAGCCCATCCTTACTTCCACTTCCCTTGCACTTCTTTTGGTCTTCCTAAAGTCACACAGCTTTTCAGCTCAGCTGGCCTCTTTCCATGCCTTTTTTTCTTGCTCACTGAAGTGAATCACTTACTTCGCAAGAAAATCTGCCCTGCCCTGTGAT
This sequence comes from Chaetops frenatus, assembly GCA_013400775.1. Taxonomy (NCBI): domain Eukaryota; kingdom Metazoa; phylum Chordata; class Aves; order Passeriformes; family Picathartidae; genus Chaetops; species Chaetops frenatus. The sequence goes on from VZTR01009176.1 coordinate 113,005, forward strand.
CTCATTTTTTATTGACAATATTTCAGCCACTAATGTGGTTAATGTCATTCTGGAAGGCTGAAGAATTTGACTAGCAAAAGCACATTTTGCTGCTGTGTGTTAGAGCCCCACTAGATGGCTGATGGATTAGGAATGTAAAATCTTTTGGAAAATTAATAAGCCTAAAATAGCCTGCAAGGGAAAGCTTTGAAATTCTCTGCTTGAAGGGACAGCACCTCAAGAGAGAGAAAGGGTCTGCTTCGAAAGGCCCACTCTGAGAGAGAAGAAACAGCCTTCCTGCTGCAGCTACACAAGCTGCAGACAACAGAGTGGAACACAGGTACATAAATTATCTACATCCAGTATTTCAAACACAGCTTTCACTACAAAAATGAGTTATGAAAACACACTGCCTATTTTCATCAAAACTAGGAAATAACTTGGGGAAATATTCTGCTAGCTGCAGTAATCTGTCCATCTTTTTCTGGCTCACAACTACTTAAATTCTAGTTTTGTAGCAAAACTACAGCATTCGAATGAGTTCAGTGACATATATATTTAGGCTCCTCTTTTTTAACAAGTTTTTAGAGGGGATACTGGTAAAGAATAAATTTATATGAGTTGCAAGCTGAGAAATTACTGAGCAGTTCTTCTCATGGGGCCACTCATTTTGACTCAATCTATTCAGTCATCTCTGCTAATGGGAGAACAGGACAGAGCATGGGCCAGTGTTCCACTGTTCTGCCACTAGTACCCTCCAAGCTGAGGATGGCATCTTAGGGTACAAAAGAGAAGAATTTCAGTGGAAATGGGGATGTTAAACTCAGAACCTATCTGAGAGGACAAAGAACAGAACAACAGATGACTCATCTTCTTTCATCAAACTTTAGCCAAAACAGAGAACAGTGAATTAGGCTATAGAGGCATCATCAACAAGTAATTAAAAGTAATTATATAAAATTAATTAAATAAAAAATAAATTGACACCAGATAAATAAACTGCTTTTTCCTATCAAGAAGTGTTTTCTACTGCTCAGCTCCAATATTACAGTGACTTATAGGAGTGCTTATTTTTTTCCATATGCATGGTACCACTGAAATTAATGCTATTACTGGCAGGAAGTTACCTAATTTGAAATAATAGCACTACACAGAATGCCTTAGGTTACTAGTTTATGCATGCTTTTACAGGCTGGAAATCTACAGCAGCATTTTATCACTTGTTCTGAGGCAGTTAACACTCATGCAATAAAAACATTTATACGAACACATACAGGAAATGCAACTCACTGTGAGAAACCAAGTACTGACAAAGCAGGAAAATTCAGGCTTATTCAGTGTAATGTTTCACCATCACAACAATGTCCAATAATACTCTTGCAAGTCAAATGAAATATGAAATATTTTAATAGAAATATATAAGGCTTACTTGTGTTTTGTCATCTTTAGATCATGGCAAAAATGGCTGAAGAATCTTGCATAGAATAAGTGCATAACTGCATGCTCCTTTCCTCCAATGTACAAATCCACAGGCATCCAGTAGTCTGCTAAGTCATTATTAAAGGGCCTGGAAAAACACAGTTATAGAAAAGAAATACAATGTTGAAAAGAAAGATCAGTGCTACTGAAGTAGCTCATCATCCTTGACTGGACAACACTGTTTACTGAGAGCAATCCATGTGTAATAAAACTTTCAATTTGCTATCAGATGTTTTTAATTTTTTAAGAAGTGAAATGCTTATTGTAGACAAAAATCTAAGTTCCACTGAGATGCAGATCTACAAAAATGTTATTTTCCTATATTCTAGGCAAGCAATGAAATAATTTGACTGCTCTTTGCATGATTTTTTAATAAATACCCTGTGGCCGGCTTTACATTTTTTTAGCATTTATGAAGCTTTATATACAAATATATTAGAGTGAAAGACAAAAGACAGGACCACTCAAAATCAGTTGATTTTTTTAATCGTCATTTGCACTGTTGCCATTAGGGGGCAATGACGCAGTTTAAGGCTGCAGAACCCTCTGTAGAGTGAGATGGGTCACAGCGCTCCAGCTGAAGGATGGTTGATGAAATGACAGTAAATTTGTCATTTACAGCATATTTACTATGTCGTTGGAGGTCACCTGATTGGTCTCCCAGCATTGCTTACTGCTTCATTACATATTTCCATGTCTCCTGTAGTGGGCCTGCAAAATACCATTTGTACAGAAGTTCTTTGATAACGTACTCTTCAAGCCCCCACTCTAACAAATCTATTTGTTTTGTCAGTCTGTCTGATTATTCCACCTGTAATTTTTGTTATAGTGACAATTTTTTCCTCACATATGAGCCCAGAAGCAAATCATGGATCTGGGGTTCATGTCTTTGGTGGAACAAATCAAACTTAACTTATTCATAGGGTTCCAGAATTAACAGAGTAATTCTCCTGAACTGTAGGCCAGTGAAATATGGTTTATGGAAATGAAGGGACGTATGCATAGCTTTGTTAAAAGAACTAACTAAATAAATCAAATGCAACAGCAATTTAGTGCAGAAGTCCATATAAATGTTCTCATTTCAGTATAAAACAGATTAAGCTACACTAAGCTATTACTTTGACAGTTGGATGTTACCTCTGACTATTTCTTCTTCAACTTCTGGAAAAATCCCTCTTGCCCATACACAAAAAATACTTCAAACTGTCATGGAGAGGAAGCAATCTGCCTAACTCAGTAATAGTAATAAATATTCGTGCTACCACAAAAAAAAAATAATTAAAATTGATGGGCATGAAATAGAAGTGTTCACAGAAGATTTTTCTCTAATTTAACCAAACTGGTGCAAAAAAACCAACCCAAAACCAAATCGGTCCAGCAATATTAAGTCACTGAGTATGTGTAGTATGTTTCCAGACACTGCTCTGCACAATAAATGAACAAATACATGCCTAAACAGCCCATCATGTGGTATCAATGTTTGAAAATGCAAATCTTCCTGTCTTCCTCAGACTACATAGTAGGGATGTTGCACTAATTCCTCTTAAGGGGAAAAAAATCAGTGCTATCAAACAGCACTACTACAGGCAGACTATAAGGCAGAAAAACAGCTAAATAAATACATCTGTCTTCCCACACTCTCCATGCTGCAGACACTAGTCCATAGCACAAGAAAAATCTCCTTTTATTAATTATGCATGTAGTGGAAGTGTTACAACAGCAGGAAATTGCTGCAATGCCTCTTCACTTGAGGTCTGTGCACAAGGAAATGGCAAGAGTCACCAGAATTCAAAAGGAGAAAAGTGAAGGTGCCGTGCTCGGCAGCTGGATGTTAAACTGGGCTATTCCTCTTCTTACCAGTAGAACAGCACTGCCTGTCCACACACTGAACTACTCAGTGCACTGTCAGGGAGGGTACACTCCCTGCAAATTACCAGTCTCAGAGTAATGGCAGCCTGTGATTCCTCATGGCATCCTTCACTAAGGACTTCAGCTCCTCAGCTGAACATTTTCTCTGTGCCCTGCCCCATAATTCCCGTTCATGCAAATTTCTGCTCCTTGCCCTGTAGTTCCTGTGCTTCCATAGCTGTGTTTACACATCCTGCTCTTCTAGATCTTCTGTCATAGGAGCACTCAAATACCACATTTTTAGACCAGTTCCATATATTGTCCTGGTTTTGATTGTGATAGAGTTCTTTTTCTTCTGAATAACTGGTACAGTGCTGTGCTTTGAATTCAGTAAGAGAATAATGTTGATAACCCACAAATGTTTTGGTTGCTGCTGTGCAGTGCTTACCCTAAGCCAAGGACTTGGGCTCTCATGCTCTGCTAGAGAGCACATGCACAAAGAAGCTGGGAGGAGGCACAGCCAGGAAGGCTGACCCAGACTGGCCAAAGGGATATTCTATACCATAGACTGTCATGCCCAGCATATAAACTGGGGGACTTCGCTGGGAGATGCTGATCACTGCTAAGGGATGGGCTGGGCATCGGTCAGCAGATGGTGAGCAATTATGTAGTGCATCACTTGTTTTTCTTGGGTTTTCTCTCTCTCTCCCCCTTTTTATTATAATTATTATTATCACAATATTTTACTTCGTTTCAATTATTAAGCTGTTCTTGTCCAACCCATGATTTTTACTTTTATTTCTCCTCCTCCTGACAGTTCTCTCCAGCCCACAGAGTGTGTGTGGGGAGTGAGCGAGCAGCTGTGTGGTACTCAGATGGCAGCTGGGGTTAAGCCACAACACCTACCCTCTGCTGTGCTCAGGCCCAGAGAGCAGGCACATAAGGAGGGCAGTGCAGGGGTTTACACTGCCAGTAGACTCAAGTGCAGCTAGAAGCTGGAAGCACCAGAGTGTGTGGTCTCCTCATTCCTTTCTGTTCTGTGTAGCAGGCTTGCCCCCAGTGGCCTTGTGCCTGCAGCCCTCACCTGTCTGTGTTGTGAGGGTCAGTGTACCTCAGGTAGTACCAAGCAGAATCAACAAATGTGTCCATGGTATCAACTTCTCGCCGTGCTGCTGCCTTGCACCTGAGCAAGAAAGGAGAAAAACTTTTTTAAGATAAGTGACAAGCTTGGAAAAAAACTCAAATAAACATGGACAGAGTGGCCATAAAGACATTTAGATTGAAAACTGAACAGTCTGAAAAGTGACATGTTCAGAAAAAGTCCAACAGTAACAGGGCTGAATTCTTCCCTCTCCCTCCAAAAACATAGCAAAAGCAAGCCAAAAAGAAGCCTGAACAGCCATCATATCCAGAAATAGCAGAAGATAGCACCACGCTGGAAAGCCCTCTAAATCCTGGAATTTTTTGGAATTGTCATTTTAAAAGATACAAAGCACAGACAAGAGTACTTGGCCATAAAGTTAATGGGACTGAATATAGATCACACTCGTTAGGTACCAGCGGATTTAGCAGAAAGGTCAGGTGGTTGCCTCTCATTGATTGTCTGTACAAAATGGTCTTTGCAGAGTCGATTTATTATCTCCAGAAAAAATTAACTTAGTTTAATTTCAGCTTTCACTGAGATCAAATCTCTTCTAGACCTTGTAGCACAATTTTAATTTGTGATTACAGCAAATTGATTTTTGCTTGTAATTATACTGGCAGCCGTAAGGAACAGTTTCAAAATACATTTTAGAAGCTCAGGTTACTTTCTGTTAATTTCTCCTTGAATATTCATTGTCTGTAGGAGACAATAATCACGTTTAATAAACTTCCATTTGTTGTAAATGATCCCTCTTAAAACTCCTACTATTAAAACAATGGGATTAGTCTAATGTCAATGAAACTCTGCAATTTGTGACACTTTTGTACATAAATGCCACTGATTATATGTAAGGAATGTACACAGTTTATAATTGTATGTAAGTTTAAATGTAAGTATATGTGTAATAAGTACACATAATAAATGGGGACTGGCTATTTCACATTTTCTAACTGCATATTTAGTCTCTGATCAGGCTTGNCTGGTTTTGATTGTGATAGAGTTCTTTTTCTTCTGAATAACTGGTACAGTGCTGTGCTTTGAATTCAGTAAGAGAATAATGTTGATAACCCACAAATGTTTTGGTTGCTGCTGTGCAGTGCTTACCCTAAGCCAAGGACTTGGGCTCTCATGCTCTGCTAGAGAGCACATGCACAAAGAAGCTGGGAGGAGGCACAGCCAGGAAGGCTGACCCAGACTGGCCAAAGGGATATTCTATACCATAGACTGTCATGCCCAGCATATAAACTGGGGGACTTCGCTGGGAGATGCTGATCACTGCTAAGGGATGGGCTGGGCATCGGTCAGCAGATGGTGAGCAATTATGTAGTGCATCACTTGTTTTTCTTGGGTTTTCTCTCTCTCTCCCCCTTTTTATTATAATTATTATTATCACAATATTTTACTTCGTTTCAATTATTAAGCTGTTCTTGTCCAACCCATGATTTTTACTTTTATTTCTCCTCCTCCTGACAGTTCTCTCCAGCCCACAGAGTGTGTGTGGGGAGTGAGTGAGCAGCTGTGTGGTACTCAGATGGCAGCTGGGGTTAAGCCACAACACCTACCCTCTGCTGTGCTCAGGCCCAGAGAGCAGGCACATAAGGAGGGCAGTGCAGGGGTTTACACTGCCAGTAGACTCAAGTGCAGCTAGAAGCTGGAAGCACCAGAGTGTGTGGTCTCCTCATTCCTTTCTGTTCTGTGTAGCAGGCTTGCCCCCAGTGGCCTTGTGCCTGCAGCCCTCACCTGTCTGTGTTGTGAGGGTCAGTGTACCTCAGGTAGTACCAAGCAGAATCAACAAATGTGTCCATGGTATCAACTTCTCGCCGTGCTGCTGCCTTGCACCTGAGCAAGAAAGGAGAAAAACTTTTTTAAGATAAGTGACAAGCTTGGAAAAAAACTCAAATAAACATGGACAGAGTGGCCATAAAGACATTTAGATTGAAAACTGAACAGTCTGAAAAGTGACATGTTCAGAAAAAGTCCAACAGTAACAGGGCTGAATTCTTCCCTCTCCCTCCAAAAACATAGCAAAAGCAAGCCAAAAAGAAGCCTGAACAGCCATCATATCCAGAAATAGCAGAAGATAGCACCACGCTGGAAAGCCCTCTAAATCCTGGAATTTTTTGGAATTGTCATTTTAAAAGATACAAAGCACAGACAAGAGTACTTGGCCATAAAGTTAATGGGACTGAATATAGATCACACTCGTTAGGTACCAGCGGATTTAGCAGAAAGGTCAGGTGGTTGCCTCTCATTGATTGTCTGTACAAAATGGTCTTTGCAGAGTCGATTTATTATCTCCAGAAAAAATTAACTTAGTTTAATTTCAGCTTTCACTGAGATCAAATCTCTTCTAGACCTTGTAGCACAATTTTAATTTGTGATTACAGCAAATTGATTTTTGCTTGTAATTATACTGGCAGCCGTAAGGAACAGTTTCAAAATACATTTTAGAAGCTCAGGTTACTTTCTGTTAATTTCTCCTTGAATATTCATTGTCTGTAGGAGACAATAATCACGTTTAATAAACTTCCATTTGTTGTAAATGATCCCTCTTAAAACTCCTACTATTAAAACAATGGGATTAGTCTAATGTCAATGAAACTCTGCAATTTGTGACACTTTTGTACATAAATGCCACTGATTATATGTAAGGAATGTACACAGTTTATAATTGTATGTAAGTTTAAATGTAAGTATATGTGTAATAAGTACACATAATAAATGGGGACTGGCTATTTCACATTTTCTAACTGCATATTTAGTCTCTGATCAGGCTTGATGAGTGAGCTACAACATCTACCTCTGCTTGTCTGCCTGACACTTCAGCTTGGCTTGCCAAGGCAAGTTTACAAGAGCATCATCACTTAACATTTTCCTTCATTCTGTCTCTGTACCTGGTCTTCCTCTGCATGTCGCCTTTTCTTCCAATGAGAATAATATAATAAAGGAGTTTTACTTCTGACTGCTTTTTAGTGTAGAATAACGATTTTATTAAATTGTACATATAAGCAAAGACTTGGCCTATGTAAAAGAATGGCAAGAATACTCTACAGTCATTGAACCATAATTACATCTGCTTCATGCTTCTGGGCTCTAAATGGACATGGCTCACTAAAACAGAGGCAGCATGGGCATCTTTCAGAGTCTATACAATTTACATCAATATTGTAATTACAGGCACAACACTGTAATCTCATTAGACAATCTTCAGACAACTAACACAATTACCAGGACTTGTATAACAAAGAATAACTTGAGCATCTCCTCCCATTTATGATTGTTCACATTATAGTCACTCAAATACTCAGACTTTTGCATCTTTCCATCTGGCTTTCCTTATTAATTCTAGATATTAAATAGAACTAATAAAAAAACCTATTACTGGAGAGAAGAACTAAAGGAAGGGATGATGTAACTTCTTGGAGCAAGGAAAAGCAAGGATGACTGCACACAAAAATAACAGCCCAAATAATTTGAAACTAGCAGATGCGAATGAGCAATACAATAGCTATCAAATAGGTGAGAACTAAGAGGACAAATAAAAATGAGAATTAAAAAAATGTTAATTTCAGCAAGCTACCACATTTTAGGCTAAGAAACTAATCCTGTGTGACTTTATTTCTGACGAAACAAATGCCTTTGATTAATTTCTATGCACAATAACTATCCAGAAACAATAAGGATTTGCTATACATCAAAAGTATGCTACTGCCTAGTAAATAACAAGTGATTTTTACTAATGTTATGGGGGAATCCAAGAGTGCACACAGTGACTTTCAGTCACAACAGGAAAATTTTTTCACTGAAATTAGGAATTAGAACCAAGGTTTACTAAACCTATGGAACTTATTCAGTAAGGCTTCACTGCAAAGGTCACACTTTAAATTACACTACTATGTGTGATTTCAATAGGCACATCTGAGAAGAAATTTTCTATGCAGAAACATGGGAGTAAAGGTCTGTTTTACAAAAAATTACACGTTATCAATGAAGTTCAAAATACATGTTTCCAGAGAACCATGGAACTGCTAATATTAAAATAAATTTAGATGTTATGAATCTACTGCAGTATCAGTGAGAGCCCTATTGCCATTTATATGTCTGATTTCCCTGCCTGGAAACCTGATGACATACTTCCCATTTGGTCAGTCCGCTAGAAGCAGCCATGCATTGCACTGCTGATGCAAAACTTCTCTGGGATACCTCATGATCTACCAGTTCTTCCCACAGAACCCATAGGCAAACTTCAGTGTACAGAGTATCTAAGCAGTCCTCAAGATTACACAACTGATTTTCACAACCCATCTCTCACTACATAATTTGGGCTTTTTATTTCTTAAATAGATGGACTACAAACAATAAGGATTACAGTGATGACAAGATGCATTTACTTTCAAATCTGAATTACATGCTATCTGTAAAGTACGGCAAATGTAATTCTTCATTATAAAGATTTATATAGCTGAGGGAACATTTTATTGTTGGACTATTGCAAGAAAATGAACACAATGTTAGTTTCTTTAACAGGAAGACTAATTCAGTAATCATTATAAGCTTTATATGAACACTGGCCATAAAAGATAATTAAAATAACCTTAGCAAATTAAGTGAGAAATACTGTTAAGAAATGGAAAACAGAGAAAATGATTCTGATTTTCCTTTTTTTCTTTCCTCTGAATTAAAACCAGTGAGTTTTGTTTCAGCTTGTTTATGAAAAAATAGCAGTGGGCATTGAGTGTTGCAAAACAAAGGAGTTGTACAGAGTGTATAAGACAAAAATCCTTGTTCTAGGTCAAACTAAACATCATTCTGGAGTGGTATCCTGTCTCAGAGAAGTCAGTTGCCAACACTTTGGGAGAGTGCACAAGAAACAAGCAGGTGCAAAATAATCTCTCCCAGGCTGCATCAACTACAGCACTTTCTTACCTTGGACAGGAACAGTTCACCCATTCTGGGGCACTTTCCAAAGGTGAGGCTCCCTTTCCTGTGAAGGTGGTTACATTGGGCAACACCACAGGTAAGTCTTCGTAAGGCACAGGAACAGTGCCGCATGCCTGGCAGTGAATGATTGGAATGGGCGTCCCCCAGTACCGTTGCCGAGAGATTAACCAGTCTCTCAATTTGTCACTCGTTAGGTCTCCGCCTATTCTTTTATTTTTGGCCTGCTGAGTAATAGCTTTTAAAGCCTCCTGCCGAGTCATGCCGGTGATCTGATTGAAAAAAAAAAAAAAAAAAGAGATGGGGAAAAAGAAAGAAAAATTTTTACTTCCTGTCAGTGAAAGTGCAATAACAAACAAAACCAGTCAGTTCTCTGAGAGTCAAATAAAATAATAATTTCCCTCTTCCCACAGGTTAACATCCTGCTATTCAAGAGACTATGCACATACCAGCTGCTCATTTGAACCTTCTTGCTTAAAGGATAATATTCTTGATGGTCTGAATAGAACAAGGTTGAGAAAGAGTCTTGTAGACCCCTTCAGCCTTTATTGGCAGATATTTGCATTTACTGCTGCTATCTTTATCAGTTGCTGTACACCAAAACTTTCAGAATTCTATCATAACATAAGGTAGAGACTGAGGAAATGCAAATGTTAAAACAGCTTTCCTTTGTTCATTTCAGGTTTTTCTATTCTTGCTTTCACATACATTTTAACCATTTAGGCCCTACCTAGGATGTAATGTGTCTGCTATTAAAGCACATATTTTCAAGAGCTATATCTAAAGATGAGATTTCTATGTCCCTTGAGGCATATATGTTACCACAAAGGCTGAAATTGCATTTCAATGCATTTGTGGAAGAAGGACTAGTATGTTCATATTTAGCTTAGGAATCTATTGAGATTACGAAATAAGAATCAAGTTTTAACATTAGTGAAATTATTTAGTTTCCATTATAAAACTGAGAGCAATAGAGAGGAAAGTAAAACCTTCCTCTGATGTACAAAAGGGAAAAACTTACTTTATTGCTACAGCAGAGCCAATATATTTCATCACTAAATTATTCCCAGAAATTTGGTAGTATAAGCTTGGCTTGATTTAAAAAAAAAAAAATCCCTTTAATCATACAAAGTATTTGGCACTCTTGAGAAAACAGATTTAGTCTGCATTGTTATTGTAAGTTGGGAAGAACTCCATACTTGTATACCCACCTCTGCAGAATTAATGACCTTCTCCAAACCATTCGGCAATGTCTCAATGACTTCAGTGAAAGAAATGCCCAGATTCTTAGCTACTGCAGCATCTTCTGCACTAGTACTAGGAATTCCTAGAAGGGATGAAAGGCTATTTAATTTCTATGGCACTCTCTTTATAAGACTTACGTTTTCCCAAAGGAGTTAAAGAAAACAATTTAAGAACATTAAAAATGTTTTTGTATTCTTTAAGCAGTGAAATTCAAACAGCAATAATTATAAATACATTTCTCAGTTTATCTGTGATTGAAACATTCATCAATGTCCTGTCCTTCTTTCAGAAAAGATTGAAAATTTGATGGTTCTAAAAAAAGGAAAAGCTATAAAATTTGGATAGAATTATAGAATTTTCAATATAGACATATTATCTAAATATAATATATTTAAACAACACAAATTTTAATTCTATTTGCTAATATGAAAACCAAAGACTAAACAAAGAGTAGTCTTCCTGTTTCAATATTAATTTATCTCTTTCTAATTTCATAATTTATTAAAACGTACCATAACACAAAAGTCTCAAACATTATTATCCCTTTAACTTACTACGAAAGACATGATTTGTTTATACACTCAGGGAAACAATTCAAATAACATCAGTTTGCTATTCAGACTATAACTAGTGAGAACTTCCTACAGCTATTCAGATAAGTTACAAAAGTCACACTATTTAAGTCTCCCAATGCTATCTTTTCCTCTGCATTTTATTATTTGGGACAGTTATGCATTTTAATTCTGCTCTGGAGGATTACCTTTCACACTGAGATAAGAAATTTTTAACTTTATTTATTATCATATGTATTCTGAAATAATACTAAGATACTGACAGATTTATTATTTACACAGAGATACATCTTTCTGCAGATTTTTCTCCTTCAATGATAATTTAATTAGTAATTGGAACCATCTTACACAATTACTGTCATCTTTAAAAGGCAAAGAAACTTATTCCAACAAGACAATGCCAGCATTAAGTTGGTGAAAACTACATACAAAAGGTCTCAAAATATTTGCTGAGCACATTGGAATTATTAACAAACTACTTCACTCTAAACCAGCTTAACAATTGTCTTAGTTCAGGCAGTGAAATGCCTGCTATACTTTAACTCTGCCAGTATGTGAAAATTCGGAAGGAGATGACTAAAGAAAATCAAACAAAACCCCCCTGTGACAAGTAACTCCTTAACTGGAAAAACACAAAATTGCTGTTTTATCTTTCCAGCAAATGTACGCTGTTGCCATTTCAAGGCTCTCTTACAGAACAATGTTTGTATCTTAATTTGTCAGAAAGCCCTGCAGCCTGCAACAGGTGACTTCACAATATGCTCTACAAATAGAAAAAAGCAGGTCCCGCTTTTTGGTCTGCCTCTTTTTGAGAAGATGATGCTATTAATGTACACTGGCAAAGCTCAACAGCTTCCCATGAAGAGCTGAGCTGCTTCCAACAGACATAAGGCCAACGTATGTGCCAGCAAATTGGAAGATTTTAAGGAAAAATTAGATCGGGTGTCTCAATTATTTGGCTTCTCCTACATGACGAAAACCTTTGTTTCTCAAAAACAGATTGAAATCTAAAGTGTAAGATGTGGGCATGTTATAAGCAAGGTATACAGCCCAAATGGATAATTTCCATTTGCCCTGTGAGGGTGATCCAAGACATTCTTGCACAGTAAGCTGGTTTCATTCAGTCCAGTTGTGCAAAAATAGCCAATATTGGCAGCATTGAAAGCAGCAGTCCCATGACAGGAAAGAAGTATCAGCAATGGGGAGCCAACAACAGGATTTAAGGGATAAGGGATGTATTGGGAAAAGGGAAGAAGACATAACTATTTACCATTAGGACTGGCACAGAACATTGTCTTCTCAATGCAGCTGAGATCAGGGCAAAGCACAAGAGTAAACAAAAAGTTTGGTGGCTGCAGATTAAGACTGATATGGTTTTAAAAACTTAGTACAATTTCTACTTTGACTTATTAGGACAATCATATTATCTAAGAGTATGTACTTAGCTGTCCAGTTAGGGGGACCAGGCTCCCTACCCAGGAAAGGAGTCAGACAGGCAGCTTCATAGGACAACTTTGAGAACAGAAGCTCACTGCAGGTGATCCAGCATCCTCTAGAACCACCCTCTTCCTCCATCTATGGATCCCTAACTCTAAATCAGGTCTCTTAAATTATGGGAATGCTACCTTTAGAGATAAAGGATCTAAGATAACTGTCCAAGACTACCTGAAAACAATTACTACCTATCCTGAACTATTTTACTGGCCTCAACACAAATATTACTAGATAAAAGTCAAAGTTGGAAGTTTTGTACATTTACCATCTGAAGCATTTCTCTATAAGGACATACATAATTTTTGTAAACGTAATACACAAAAACCCCCAAAAGTTAGGGTTGTTCATCAAAAAATGGTACAGTTCTGTTTTGATTAAGTATAGTGAGAGCTAAGCACACATATGTTGTAAGTAACCAATTTTCTTAAGATATGCAGATCCTCAAATTTAGCTCATTAGATACACTAATTTTATAATATTTCCATTTAAAATTATCATCCTGTAAATTTCTTCCCCCAGATAGATTCCACAGAGCTACTTTTCCCTTCCTTCTTCCCTAATGAAGAACAGCATTCCAAAGCCCAGGAGAGAGTCTCTGTGTTCAAATATTTACCACAGCAGTACCTTGTGCTCCAACACAGCAACTGAAAACCACAGTATTCCACTTACATATCTAATGTCACATACCTATTTTCGTATCAAGAAAATTATCAAAATTGGTTTTCGCTGAGATGACTACAGGAATCTCCTGACTGGTAAGCAAATTCACAGCTGTCACTGAAGTAAGTGAGTCTGAAAACAAATGTAACAATATGGTAAGTAAAATACAACAGAAGATATGCTAAGAACATCAGTTACCATTACAATGTGGTTTATCTTAAACTTAACTGAATTTTAAATAACAATTTTCTTTAAAAAAGAAAGAAAATGAAAAACCCATTCACATTTCTAAAAATCTAAGATGTATTAAAATCCTTGGTAAGTCCGAATGAGAAATTTTCATTATTAGAAAACATACTTTTAACAAGCACCTGAATAAAAACAGGGTAAGATTCAGATTATAACAAAAAAATTGAGTCTTTGATCAAAATACAGCCTGCTGCAAACTTGTATGAATTGGCTTTTGTAAGCCCTGATTTATGTACTAGCATACAATGCTACAAAATCACACTGCAGGGGAGCATATATCTTTATGATTTAATTTCTTACAGAAGAACTACAAAGTATGTGAAATCTTTTTTTTTTAACCCGTGTTAAAAACCACCTAAGTAACCTATTGATTTCCAAACAAGATATTCATATTAATTTACAGATGAGGAACCCAATGTCCACGAGGAAGGGGAGATAGGAGAGGAGAGAATCAAGGGTGAGAACTAATAAACTGAAATTGATTCACGATGTGCACATTGGGTGGCTCAGCAATAAGAAAACCAAATCTGAATACTCCAAATTTTGAGGATTCAAATCCCAGATCTGAATTTGGACCTATTTCTATAAGTTGATGATAATTACAATCACTAAAATATGGGTTGCTAAGAGCTTCCTTTTACCTTTCTTCATAGCTAAACTGAGGCTATGAAGGCTTGTATTCCAATGCATAAAATCTGCTTGAAGTAAAGTAGTAGCAATTTTGAGAACAGGGCTGTTATATCTCATCATGCTTCTTAACACAAATAATACATTTATTTGTTTCTGATTACTACTTTTCCAAATTTCAGGTGTCTGAGGTATTGATATTACAAAGAAAATTTCCTTGTTCAAACCACTGCACACAGCTTTCCTCTGTTTAAAAAAAGTACAAAAGGGACAATTTCATTCTTTAAAAGCAACTACCCAAAAAGTGTCATGAGCAGGAAGATGAGTAGGCAGGACACTGCTTTTAAAAATAACTTCTCTCTTCCACCCAGCAATAATTTTCATTTTATGCTGGAACCCAAAATAATAACTGGAGTTTATGAAGGTGCTCTTTCCTGTGCTCATTTGTTCACATCATTACGATCATAACCGAAAAGAGAGAATGGTACAAGTACAAATGTAAGACAATGTATGCAGATTATTATAATGAGAACAATGTAATTAATGGTCAAATCTTTATCTCAGGTACATCCTGCTGTCAAAACTATTACACTTACCAGAATCTGAATTAACATACATTTTTCTAGGCAAAAAAAAAAATTTGAATGTTTGACAACTGGTTGTTCCATCTATTTAAATAATAATAGCCTAAAATACAGACCTGTACCTCAAGAGTAAAGGTCTTAGAACTTTCAGTTACTCTGCTATACAATAGCTTTTCTTTCTCTCCTAGAAAACATACCCTTCTAATTATTTACATGAGAACACAGTGAAAAAAGAGAATTGCAAGACTATGTTGCAGGACTATGTCCATTGAAAAGAAAACAATTACACTTAATTAAATTAAAATTTCAATGTTACTGAGGAATTTTTTTAAGAAGTCTTGGTTAATGTGAAAATATAGTCTATACAAAGCCATCCAAAATTTTTTTTTATTTAAATGCCATCATTGGCCTTTCATATATAAAATGCCAATCAGCTAATTTCAGTTGAAGAATGTCTATAAGTATATTCACAAGTAGCAGGAGTATACAATAGCAGAGTTATGTGGAATTGTGCCTCTTTTATGAGGACTTCTGGCTGTGATTATTTCAACTGAAAGTTTCTTAATTTACTTCAACCAAAAGCTTTAAACTTTTTGTTAATAGACACACAAGAAAGCTCTTGCAAGTATTTCCACTTAAAAACCAATATAAAAGTATACCACTGTCCTTATTAAAAGCAAATTTTGCACTTTTGTGGTTTGGCTTAAAGCACAAGATACATAAAAGGTACAGGCACATGCATGGATGTATGTTTGTAGAGTTAGTGCCTTGATTTGGTTCAACTGCAAGAACTGCAAATTTTTTCTCCAAAATTCTCCAGGCTTTGCTCATGTTAGACAAGGGCTCTACACACTCAACACAATCAGTCTCCATTTTTTTTCTACTAGCAAGCAAAGTTTTCTAAGGTAAAAATGAAGCACTTAAAAAAGCAGGTTCGGTACAAGCAACACAATTTCCCATGAGATGCTGTTGACATCAGATGTTATACAGACAATGAAGCCTCATCTTTACCAATAAAGGAAAAAGAAAATATTGAACATCAGCCCGAAGTAGAAACAAAAAATATTATATTCACTCTTGTCATTTTCAGGTTTTTGAAACAACAAAAAAATTCTAGACCATGGATGCTAAATACAGGCAGAATTGTTGGTCGGAGCCTTCAGGAAGGCAGTTAACAACAATTAAAGAATTATCAGTTGACTGTGCAAATCATGAACCACCATAGGGATATTCTGAATTTACTCCATCAGTCTTGTACTAACTAAGGATCTGCATAGTAGAGTATTATTTTACTATCTATCAGTGATCCACTTTGCTATGTATTAGTGATCTATTGACCTCTTTAGATTCCTTATGACAGGAAGAAATCATCGCTGGTGCAAGAATTTGTTCTATCTTTGTGCTAATGACAAATTACCAGACAGATATGAGATTTTCCAATGGGTTGACACACTCAAATTTGGACTATTCATTTCTGGTACACGAGGAAACAAGAAACTGTTCCATTGCTTTTATATACTATGAAGTATTACAACTATTATAAAAAGAAGAATTCTAGCATAGCTGCTCTTGCCACATCTGAAGCCAGGACAGACTGACATGACACTGTGTGACATACAGCAAAATTCAAAGGCCTGCTTACTCTCAACAGGAACAGCTCCTGCTCAGCTTGATACACATTCTCTAAAGATCATTCTCTGTAATTGTTGCTATTCTACAACAAAATGCAGTATGAGAAAAATACTACCTTTCCCTGGGATGAACTCCCTTTGAAAGACTTCCTTGAGACTGCTATTCCCATGCAGCAGTCTGTGAGTTGGTAAGATATATAAATGGGAAGCTCCATAAATGGCTTCAGGTGTATAGGTGTAAGCTGCTAGCTTCTCTTCTGTTACTTTGCCATTAAGCTGAAAAAGAGCAGAAAAAAATCCCACTGGGAATGCGGTGGTTATAGATTTCCCTTCCTTTTTATACAGCTAATGAGTCTACATCACCCTACAGAAATACACAGTTCCAAATATCAAAGCTGGACACAGTCCTACTATAGAAATTTTCCAGAATCAAACCTTGACAAAACTTACTTTTAGGCCTTGAGAAAGTTGCTTTACGGTCCTGCCTTAGTTTATCCAAATATATATATAAAAATAGAATTCTAATCCTATATGTAATATTGCACTGTGATAGACTCAATCCCTGGCTAAGCAACCCAGAATCCTTCTATTCTCTTTTAATATGCATGCCTTGTTTCCAAGAAACTGGAATGAGATGTTACCTCTGAAATCCAAAGAAAATTTAGGATTTTTTCAGCTACAATATTACTTTATACCATACTTCTCTGATGAAGTGAATGCTGCAACTTATGTACAGAAATAAAATAATAAAAGGTGGCACAACAAACAATTGGACATAAAATATAAGTAGTAAACTTCAAAGACTTTTTAAGAATTACCACCTGGGACTATCAACAAGGTTTATATCTTAGATCAACTAACTGTGAAGATATATGGGGGTCTTAGAAGGAGATTTTTCTGTAATAAGTGTTGATATAAATTTTCAGAAACAATTGACAAAAACAACTTTAATACAAAGTTATTTATACAATTTCAAATACTGCATCTCTTAGCAGGGTGCAAATCAGAGGTATTAAAAAGGTTTAATTTGTCTCAATTTGAAGTTCCCAAAAATTCAGTACTTTAAAAGAAGTCACCTTTAGAATGTTGGACCAGAGTAAATAAGCACAATGAAACTTTGAAGTAAAAGGCCTGAAATTCTATCAGTCTCTGAAAATTTCTTCTGTCACTACCATATCCATGGAGCCCTGTTCATCACTTGACAAAAAAGGGAAAATCTGAGGTCCTTCTGTAAATAATGATAATTTTTTCAGGTTTCCTTCCTCTCCTTTCTTTCTACGTAGACTTCTCTGTAGCTCCATCACTACCTAATGGTGTGGTTTACATTATTTTAATTATGGTATATAGTAAAAGAAATAATGGACAAATGTAAGCAAAGTAGCTTGCCTGAGGTCAGCCTGGGTCTGACAGAGAAGTTGCCATGTAGAGAAAAGCAAAAGCCCAACTAGATGCTAGCTGACATGTGCAGTGCTACTTGATAGTGCACTTGGCACAAATGTTCTGGCTTTTAGGGAAGCTTATTAGCTGGCATGTATTTTGGCATAAATATACACAGGCAATTTGCATTCATTTGAACACACAAACCCTTTGCTAAGGAGGATAGCAGGGATTATCTCTTCAACCCTCATGTGCTGTTCTTCAGGAATCTGTGCTGGTCTGTGCATGAATATAATAATAATATTTTTTTAGGAGGGGCTTCAGGCTTTTAAGATCTGAAAACCCATTCCATTCACACATTTCAGTAGTTGCAGTTAGCCCAACCAAGAGAGCAGCAATTGAAATTTCTGACTCACCTTTAGCAAGAAGTCAAGAGAGCACCCAACGCAGTCACCTATCCAATTTGCTTGCATTTCCTTAATACCATACCACTCAGGGAGATCAGCTAAAGCATCAAACATGGCCTTAAACAATAAAAGCAAGAATTAGGACATTCAGCTTTTGTCAGCACACAAATTAATACTATGGGTTTAATTATAACTAAGGCAAAATGGTAAGGTGCTGGTAAAAACATTGGAGGAGGTGGTTTTATATTGCTGCCGCCTCAAATTAATCTCTCTGAGAATAGAACAAACACAGTACAAGCCAGAGGTATGTCACTGCAAACAGAAAGTGGCCTTTCTTTTGAATGGACTAGACCTTAAGATACAGGTACAAAAAACTTAGATGAAAACAAACACAGAAAATATTCCCAGTGGCTGTAACTTCTGGGAAGTGTAGGTGACCTACTGAGCTGA
>VZTR01009176.1:138182-155985 GCA_013400775.1 Chaetops frenatus
TCTGTTGTTTTTTTGTTAATAAACTATTTTTATCTTTGAAGTTTAGGCCTGTTTTGCATTTCTCTTAATCCTTATTCTCATAAAACCACTATGCTACACTCTCGCCTGGTGTGAGCAGGCGAGCAGGTGAATGTGAAACCGCTACACTGTGTTAAAACTAAGGTGAAAAGACCAGCCTGGTGTAGATATCCAAAACAATTTTCTGTCTTGCCAAGCCAACAAACAGGTGCCTTTTCTTATTAATGACGTGCTAAGCAAGCTGAGGGAGCACTGCTCTTGATTCCTGTCCAGGAGACAGTTCTCAGCCTTACTCAAGAGGAACCATTTCAAAGCACTGTTCTGTTGGGAGAAGACAACTATGAGCTAGACTCCAAGTGTAGGAAACAAAAAAAAAAAAGTCACACATAAAGAATGAAAAAGAGCCAGCATTTCAGCTCTCCTCAGTGATGAGGCATTACCTCCTGCTATGAAATCCAAAGTGCTGCCAAGACTCTTAACATCCTGAACTGCAGTACTTCAGTTTCATTACATTTCATTGCCATTCTGCTTAGTATCTCAGAAATAAAATACAAAACAAAAAAATCAAGCAAAACACAATTACATGAAATAATTCCAAATCAATTCAGATGAGACAAAAGGGCTGTCAGATGCAGTGCAAAGCCAGAGAAAAGCTGGAGAACAACTGTAGTTGATATGCTGTTTTCCCTCCACAGAGTCAGCACCATGCCTAACATCTGTGCTCCTGCAACCCACAAAAATGAGAACGGTTTATCTCTAAATGTCTGTACAAAAAAAAACCAAAAACAACCAAACCCAAAAAACTAAGAAAGGGTACTACTTATCTATATGGCAACTGTAAATTACAGCTGTAGAATTTTGTTGTTTATGTTCCCCAGCATTCAAATTAAGCAGACTATCCTACTGCTGTGCAAAAAAGGGAGATGATTTAAGGCAAAACTTGAAGTTTTAAAGTTGCTTCTATTTTACTTTATTCAAGAAAAGATTATTTCCCAGCTATTTAAATGATTTTTTTGCACAGTAAAATATGAAAAAGAATTGTATAAAACTAATTTAGGAAGAACAGGGACTATAAAAAGACTAACCTTGCCAATTCTGATTTGAGGACACAGTTGACCATGCATAAAAACCTTCATAAAAGCAATTTACAGGTACACAGAGATAATACTAACATTTACAGATAGATTTTTGCAATGAATCTGCCTACCAATTCAGCAGGGTAGCCATAGCAACTAAATGTTTTAAGCTTAAACATCTTAAGTGCACAGACAACAATTTGAATAATAATGCCATCAGTTAAGGCATTATACTTTTACCAAAAAAATATGTTAAAAGAAAAATTACAATTAAAATGTTCTCTAAAAATGCATAAAAGCTGCTAGACCATTTCATATGCACCTCACAGCTTAAAAAATGGGTCATGATTACTTTATTACTTTACATAAGAAAGTGCTTTTCGCTAAACATTAAAAACATGGTCAATGTTTTTGCCCTTTTAACAATACTCATTGCCAATGGTAAATTGCCATGTGAGCCGATACTGCTCTGTTTGCAATTTTTGTTGCAAGAAAGGAATATGAGCTGGTGCAGTAACAACAAAGAAATTAAAGCAAATCCACAGGAGATGATTCCTCTGGACACAATAGAAATCAAAAAAGTAGTGTGTGTAGGAATGAAACCTGAGCCTTGTACCACACAGTTTCACAGACCACTACTGATAATGCAACTCCTGGTTGCCATTAGACCAGTAATGTAAGCATTGCAGATGAAGATTACTCTGATTAGTTTTTATTTTCATTAAGGTTGTGAGATACAAACATAAAATGATAAATGGGCAAAAGAGAGGAACACGGATGACTGGGCAAAAGAGAGGAACATGGATGACTAGATCAGATCATCAATAATTTGTGGATGCTACAAGTAGAAAATAGATTGTACCCATACATATTCAGCCATTATTGCTAGACTTAGAAAATTAGTTAGATGTACTTTAAATGGAACTTTTTCTATGAAACAAGGTAATTGAATGACTTATATTTTCCTCTGAGCCACACAGAAATGGGCTGAGTTAACAGAAATGAAGCTTTTTTCAAAATATTTTCCCACTATTACAGAAAACTCAGGTATAACTTTGGGAAGGAATAGGAAACAGATTTGTAGAGAGCCATTTTTCAGAAAAAGGGCAAAAAAGGATCTTTCTGGCATTTGGTCTTGAATTTCTGTAAACTTTTCAGAAGAAATATTAGTCACCATTGAAGGCACAAGAAATAGGTGACCAGAATCAAATGGCTTTCCCTAGGATACACCAAAACCAGATAAAGCCCTGACTGTAGGAAGATGAGCGAGACACTCATAGAATTCTAACTCTCTAAGTCTGAAAGTAGCCAAAGTTGGAAAAAAAATACAAACCTTCCCCAAAAGGTGCAAGGATTAAATTACTCTCAGATAGTCTCTTAGTGCCTTCCAACTTTTTAATTTCAAAATAGCAGGATTGGACCTTTGGTGGCTAGCAGAAATCTGGTCATACAGCTCACTGAAAACCTGATCCACTTAGCTCTCTACCATTTTCCAAACCTAGGAAAACATTTCGCACAAGGAAGGATTAAATCTGCTCCGTGCCTGTGAACTTATCCAAGCTGTGAGGAAATAAATGGCCATGTGTATTCTGATACAAATTCTGGCAGTGCAGCCCAAAAACCTAAACGCTGCTCTATGACAGAAAATGTAGATCTTTGGATCCAAATGATTTTGACCATGCTAACCCGATACCATCTTGTCTTAACCTTCTGGACACGTTTTAAAAAAACAAAATTGGACAAAAGATGTTCAACAGGCAATTCGCTCAGAAATAGGGAATAAAGGACTCGGGACCACACAAGCTCTGCAAGGCCAAGTTTTTATTTCTGTTAGTGTTCTCATGTAAAACGAGTTGACTATGGACTTGAAATCCCCAGACCCATTACAGACTTTTATAATATCTCCTCTGATTTCCCTTTCACAGGAGTCTGGCATATGAATTATCAAAAAAGTGACAAAAAAGGGAAGTGAGATCCACAGAGAACCAAATTGCTGTACTAATTTATCATTAGAGGCACAAATATCTGAAGTCTCTGAACTGCAAAGAATTTCAGGAAAACAAAGTTGGACTGGTAGTGGTTCTGGTCTGTTATGTAAGTCAGGAAAATCTCTTTATGGAAACAAGTGTCTTCAAAATCAGGGACATCAAATAATCCCCCCTGCTGAAGTGACAGTATCATCACCACCAATGTTATCATCCTGAAATCATATTAGCAATTAAAGATCTTTAGCTTCTTAAAGTTAAAGAGATGTCTCGATCCTCCACACCTATTAGGACTAGCTCCATGAAATCTGGACCCTCCACTCCCAGAGGAAGGGCTCTATAAATGATAAAGGTAAATGAACGTCTGCCTCTCAATAAAGTGCCGTCTTCTGGCAAGAGCTTTTGAAAAGAGGTGGGGAAGAAGGTTTGAGGAATAGGCTAGGAAGAGTGATTGCAGTAACCAGGGTGTTCAACAAAGCAGGACAACATGCATTTAGATCAACTGTAACAGCCTGAATCCAAAGTAAAATGAGACAAAAAAACAGGCTTAGAAGGAAAGATTTATGGCTCTTACCACTCCCAGAGAAGTACTGGCATGACTACCATAAGGAATGAAGAAATGTGCGCAAGGATGTTTTGAGGATAATTAGTCAAATTATTCAGAAAGAGAAGCCAAAGTTGTAGAATTTCAGATCTGTAATTTGGCTCCTGTCAAAATGTTGGTGTGAAGCTTCCTGATTATGTCAGTGTGTGCACAGAGTTTTTAGGAGACTAAAATACTTGGCCACTACTAGCTCAGATCCAGTCTCCCTCCAGTGGACTGTCTTCAATTGGCTTGCAGTTCATGGGCCATTCAGAGTTGTATGGCCAAAACAATCTTCTTCAGAAAGTAAAACACAACATGCTATGCTATCTAGTCTATTGCAACTTGAAAGAAAAAAACTACCAAAAAAGGAACTTTATTTATCTTAATCTTCCAAGCATTAAATCCATCTACTATCAGATACTGGACTTCATAGAACAGAACCTGGTAATCTGCTATTCTTATTTGAAGGTTTGGTGTGGGGGGGAAAAGTTATTTTTCCCCCTCTACAACCAAATGTTTAAAAGCCTTGCCAAAAGAAGAGACTGTTTAAAAAGAACCACAACAACAAAAATAGGAGTGAGTGGAGGGTGAGTAAAAAGGAAAATCCAAACCACCTGCTGATTCTTGGTAGCATCTGTTACTGTACAAGAAGTGGGAGAACATGAAGGTAATGCTTGCCAAAGCACTTGAGCTGGAAGCAGTATGGCATCATTCATTGATCTGGTTGTATCAGCTAGCACAGACCCTACAGAATATCAATCACAAACAGAACAAAATTTTGGGAAACCTTCACAGAGATCTGCAGAGTACTCAACTGCCCTTTGCAGCCATGCTTTATGGTTTTGTAGGAGTTGATGCAAATCAACTTCCCAAAATTTCTTCCTGAAATGAAAAGCAAAAGCAGCTCTTATTCATGTCACTAAGATGTTCAAGAACAAAAGGTCACTTGCACATTTGCCCTTCATGTAGGTAGGGGATATGGCAGTCTCCTGAGGTGACAGCTTTGGGAGGAAGATGAGGACGTGTTGTGGAGGCAAAAGTTCCTTCTTATCATAAGATAAGCCTGCTTACTGGGGAATGACATGATGGAGCTGTGATCTGCCCAAGAGACTGTGTTTTTCCTGTAACAACATTTCTTAGGTAAGAGACTAAGTACAAAAGATAAATCCTTCCTAGCAGAGGGTGGATATTGAACAAGAAGCGATGATCCTACAAACCAAGGGTGTTTTTGAAGTTACTGAAAAGCTCCTCAGTCATGTCTTTGGGTCTTAAGTAAAAGTTTATGCCTGATTCACCCCTCTTAAGGGGATGTAAGTAACTGGGTACCAGCATGGATACAGACCAGAAATATCAGCCATTGCTTCCTACAACCTTTATAGAGAAAATAGACAAAAGATGTATCAGTAAAGGTAGAAACTCTAATGAAGCTCCAGCCTCAAACTGAGGGAAAGAGTGAGTTGGGGCAGACCATAAAATACCACAAAGGTCATAATGAAATTTGGTGACAAAGGAACTGGAAAAAAAAAACCTTAGAACATTGTATTTATTTTGTGATGGTGCAGACATGCTCCATTTTTCCTTCAGCTATTGCAAATGTTCCCTCCTTACTGCCAGAACAGGCAGCACAATCAAAAAACATGTATCTCAAGTACCTCTCTGTGTATGAAGAATCAAAGCATCAGGCAGGATATCTAAAATTTTTCTCCTTATTATGAATAGACCTAGAGAGAGACACAAACTTCTGCTCCCTGGATGATAGTGGAAATTTGGTTTCTTGAATCTGAGACTTGGGAAAAGGATAAAAGTCCAATTTTTAATATTTTCTTGGGAATAACTTTCTCAATCTCTACTTGAAGTCTCAACACACAGAACATTGCAACTAAAATTTAATTGAGAATATAAACTTCACCTAGACATGACAGGAAGCTGATACTTTCATCTCCAAAAGCATAAAGCCAAAGCTTTTTTTCAAGAATTCCTAGGTGTGGAAATGACATTGTCCCAGCACAATCAAAATTATAGCTCATATAAAAAAAAGTATGCTTAAATAACTTGAAAACATTTTTTAAATTACAGAGAATCAAAGAGAGTAGAGTATGAAGTGAAGTAGACAGACCAGATGTATCTTCAATAAAAAACAGTTAAACATAAAGAACTATGGTGCAGACACAGGTGGTAATGAATGCTAGGTGACAGGCTATACTCCATTGCCTATAAAATGCCCACAAGTCCAATAGGTTGATTTGGCAAGCAAGTTTTGCACAGCTCTACACTCAAATTATGCAGAAAAGCACTTGATGGTAAATATGGGATGCTAAAGTGCGAATGCAGAATTCATTCATTCACCTCCAACTTATGCCTTTTGCTTTCTTCAAAACTTAATCCCACACCACTTACCTACAATTCTTAAAGAGGTGAACAGAAAGACTTCAGGGGTAATAATTTTGATATACACATAAAGGGATAGATCACACATATCATTATGCAATTATATATTATTCAAACACGTATCTATAAAGGACCACATTTAGCTTAATATTTCTGGACAAAAAGTTGCCTCTTTGAAGTGCTACCATAACTTCCAAAAGCTGTATTCTCATACCTTTGCATAAGCAGTCGTCTTGATAAACCACTGTTTGAGGTATTTCTGCTCCACTTTTGCTCCTGAGCGCCATGAGCAACCATTGTCATCCACCTGTTCATTGGCTAGAACGGTCTGATCCACTGGATCCCAGTTAACCAAGGCCTAAAAAAAAGGGTTGCAGGAGGAAAAAATACTTTCAGTGGCTAGTTAAAAACCAGAGTCTTGCTTTACAGATGCCAAATGAATTATCCAGAAGCATACGTTGAAAGTTTCCCTGAGTTTTCTATATTTTTAAACCATCCATTTGAATCAGCAACATTCACTCATCTAGAAAAATTTTGAATATTCATCTTCTCAGAAGTCAAAAGACCCAAAAATGTAGTTGGCAAGGTTTGCCTAGACTGATCATGCTAGCAAGATAGGCTGACTCTTGACAGCTTGACTGCTGTGTGTTCCAACTGACTATATTACAAATAACAGTCTGATGCTTAAAAGTTCTTCACTACTAATCCAAAAGTGTTGAGTCAGACTGAGGGGGATGAGTCAACAAGAATGTCCAATTTAAGAGGACAGAATCACAAGGAAGTATTACAGTGGTCAACTATATTTCAAGTGAAAGACTTCATATTATCTGTATATAACTTCTGTCAACTGTGTGAATTACTTTTGGAATCATCTTTCCTTATCAACACAAATACATTAAGAAAAATGTAAAGCAAAATTAATGTTGGTGTTCAACTCCACAAACCTTGTTTTTTGAGCTTTTGAATTGAAATACCAGACATAACATACTGTAAAAGGAGAAAAAATCAAACTCACCCTTCCCCAGTGTTGAACAATTTAGCTGATCACTTCTCTAAAAAGATCTAAGATCACAAAAGAATCCTATCCAAAAGTGGCATTAAATGCTATACATCAACTTGAAAAAATGAACAGAAAGAAAAAAATATATAATCAAAGCAATAGAGTGATCTATTATATTGAATGTTATTTAGTATCTGAGCTAAATCAGTCTGACTGAAAAATGGTAGCTACAGTTCCATAAAGACCTAATACATTAAACTTTTTTTTAAAATTTCAAGTTACTTCTTTAGGTACGGGGAGGATTTAGTGCCTCAATCAAAAATTAGTAACTGTACTTATATTGTACTTTGCATTTTCTCTAGCACTGATCACCTTCTGACCAGTTTCCAAACAGCTAACATTGCCTCATTTAAAATATGCTAGATATTCTTAGAAATAGTAAATACCACAACAACTTTAAAAATCTTATAATGAGGAGATCTAAAAGAAAGATGCAGGGATCCTCTTGCTTAGAAATACTGCTCACAACTGTGTGAGCACAAAGTCTGACTATACTGACTTATAAAAAATTTATTATCATTAAATGAATGAAAGTTATTAATTGATAAGTTGAAACTTGCCTTCAAACAAATCTCCTGTGAATTCAGACTTAAATTTAAACCTTTTACTTTTTGCCTACCTTTTATCTGTTACCAACCAATAATACCACACCAGATTTTATAAAAGGCTTATGAAAGTTCATTAGGAAATTAAAAGAAATCAATATATTCCATTATTACAAACTTATTTTCCAGAATTCCAGGAAACACAGGTTCTTCAGTAATAATATAATACATGATGAATGTGCCTCTAAAGTAATGATATTTTAATTTATAAAGTTCTGAAAAAACTCCACACAAAGTTAAAGTTACACCTAAAGACAGATAAATCAGACAACACTGAGAAGTAAAAAAATGCCAGTTGCATAAAATGGTATTAGCATAAGCTTCTATTAAACTGGCTGTGACTAAAAGTTGAGAAAAAGTGCTGTTTCTATTTTGATTATATCATATGAAATTTACGGTGAAAATGTTAGAAGGTAACTGAAATGATTACATAATTATTTAGCATAACAAATCTTCCAGTTACAATTAATGAGGCTATATCTAAATAAATCCTGCAAAACATAAAGCAAATGTGCATTTAAGAAATCATTAGCTGAAAGGTTTTATCTTTGAATTCTTTAAGCTACAACCTTCCATCTCTCACAGAGTTTTGATAATACTTAGAACCCGGCTAATAAACGAAATCTTTAGTTCCTGCTTGTATCTCACAAAGGCAACTTCTTGACAATGGCAGCCTCTGAAACTATGACCCCAGGAAGCTGCTTAAAGTCATCTACACAAAGCAAGCACAGTGCAAGAGTATTCAGAGCACACCAATTATCTCGCTCTCCTCACCACGCCAATGTAGACCATATGCTTTTAAGATAGAATTCATCTTGTCTAACTTCAGGTCTCTAAACTGTAAGTATCTATCTCCAGGCTTGCTGCCTCTGGGTCCACTATGGATTACAGGTACCTGATCAAAGTAACAGAGTCAGGGCAGGTATTAACCTCAGTGAGACACTCACATCTGGCCAGGTCAATAACCTTTACAGTGCATTGACTAGATGAGTACTGCAGGAAAAAGAGAGAGATTTTGCTATGGTGAATAAAGGTGCCCTCTATGGATACTGCAGCACTCAGACAGACATTGTTAATCCTCCATAATTGCAGCTCTTGGACATACTGAGCCTATGTCTCCCTGCCAGGGTAATTTCTGGTCAGACGCACACTCCTGGAACAAAGCATTAACTAGGCTAACGCTCTATTCTTATTGTCACAGTAAGGCTATGAATTATCTCTTGTACCTAAAATGAAACTGTAATACAGGAGACTTCAAGCTGTGCTTAATACATATTGCAGATACACTGACAACATGAGAAAATATATGCTTTAAGTATATATGACTGTTCAAAGAGACCCAGGGTTATGGGATCTCTCTGCCATCTGCTTCCTGCCAAAAAGCAACTGGTTCATATCCACCAGAGATTACATCCCCTACAGGTTGACAGATGCTGATTTAAGTCCTCCAACTGATCCTTGACTTGAAAGCAGATGGAAGTTGGAAGTAGATTCAATCACTGGTATCCAAACACCTCCAGGATCCCACAGTACTTGGGAGTCTGAATGCAAAATTTATTTTGTATGTCATCCCTGCTTTGAATGAAGCAGCAAGATTGTACTTTTCAGGATCACTTGGGTTCACTTGTCAAGCAAACAAATTCACAGGTAAAAATAGGTTTGCTATAACAAAGCTAGGGGGTTAAATTTTTTTTATTACAAGAAAAAAATACTTACAGAAGGAAAAAAAAACCAAACCCAAAACCCCAATCCCGCATACTAGTATATATCAAATATTGTGGGGTTTTGCTGGTTGTCATTTAAGATCTCTAAATACAAATGCAAATAGGAGAGAAAGCTCAGTAACACCCTGCCATCCTAAATGCTACCTTTCACCATCAATCTCTTTCTCCAGGTTCAGAAAATAATTGGAGTATGTCCTTAGTTATATCCTATGGGGTTTCCTGGTTTCTACAGAATACAAATGAAATATCAAAGCATATTTAAGAAATCTTAGTTTCCATTTTAAGTTACAAACATTCACTAAATTGCCACTTTGTTGAAGTGCAGCTGTTCGGGATTTTTGGAACTGCATTGTCTTGGCTAGAGAGAGTTCTCTGGACTGCTCATTCAACATCTTTGTTTCATCTTGTGTTTAAGAAATAACAGAACCCTTCACTTTTTGGATAGCCTGATACATGTTACTTAAAAAATACTGTATTTTTTTAATATAGAGGTAACTGATGAACAGCTGTGATAGTCTTATGACACCTAATACTTTTTTTATATTTTGGAGATCACAAATAGGGTTCAGGAATAGGATGGTTATGCACCTAATCTCCAATTATGCTATCCAAAACCATCAGTTCTGAGGCAGTATTACAGTAATGTTATACAGGTAAATAATTTCACTGCTGAAGAGACTCCCAATGACCACTGTGTCATATATTTCCACGAGGGAAGATAAAATCTAGAAAATTCCATATGAAAGCCAGGAAATAAAAAATTAAAAGGTATATTCTGATCCTGCACTTCAATGCAAATATCTGACAATAAACACTTCTGACTTGACTTGCTACAATAGCCATTCATAGCTAGTTAGTTAGTTATAAATTGTTATATGGAAAATTCTGTTATATACAAAATTAATTCTATTTTAGAGTGATTTAAAACTAACAGAGCACAATCATTTTATGACTGTGAATGGACAATCCAGAGATCTGCCACTAACACGAGTGTCCTAAATTAGTGTAGCTGCAAAATATTGAAGGTCAAGGTTTGTACCTACCTCTTTTTGATACACTATCCCAGCTTCAAAAAGCTTAAGAAAGAGATATTGTGTCCATTTGTAGTACTCTGGTAAGCAAGTGGTTATCTCCTATAGAAATGAAATAAAACAAAAATTTCTGAAACTATTCTTAGTGTTTTCCTAAATTGTTTTAACTTAAACAAGTAACCCAGGAGTGTATAATATATTCCACAGAGTAAACATTTATGCATGTCTTTATGTGCAAACCCATTTATTTGTATGATGATTACAATAAGTGATACTCACCTGTACACAAAACCAGAGAACATGGGCTTTGTGTGGGTTTAGTGCACA
The DNA here is from genome assembly GCA_013400775.1 of Chaetops frenatus. NCBI lineage: Eukaryota > Metazoa > Chordata > Aves > Passeriformes > Picathartidae > Chaetops > Chaetops frenatus. Next base: position 148,983 of record VZTR01009176.1, read on the forward strand.
AGGGAAAGTTTCCCTGCTAACATGGGATATAGAACTCTGTAAGATTAAAGCTGATAGATATAAGAATAGAAGATAAATAGAAATGATCACAGCTACCTGATCAAGGAAACGGCAAAACTAGGAAAAAAAAGTAGACTTCTCTCAAAGAACTCTCCTAGCCAGGCTGCCTTTCCCACTGTTGCTCAGCAATGAGAAGCTGGAGCAGAGGCTGTCGATGCTCAGAGGCAGCAGGGAGCTGGCTGATGTGAGTGAGGCAGGGAGAGCAAGGAGCCTACAGCTGAAGCTGTGGGTGCAGGACAGCGGAACTGAGCTGAGGAACCCAGGCTGTTGGCAGGCAGAGCATGCGGGGCAGACAGGATGGAATACAGGGTAAGATTCTGAACTTCAAGATGAAAGACTCGGGAAGGATATCTCACATTCAAAGGCCAAATAAGCAACTGTTACAAAAGGCAAGGGAGCTCAAGTTAGGAGGACACTCTAGGTTAAAGGACGGAAAAAAATGAGTCATAAAAGTCACAAATGAGGAGGACTGTTATGAGGGAATTAAAGACAGATAAAAATAAAAGACAACACAGGAAGGAGAAATGGGAGTTAAAAGAACAGCAAGCAAAAATATATTGGATAGCTTTTTTAACACTTGAAAACATTTGCTAAGTTTTTAGTGAATTCTTATAATTAAAAACAAGCTACTTATCAACTGCTTATGAAGTTCCATATTTTAAACTTTTGTTCTTAAAAAACTTAACTTAAAATAAGCATCTTAACATGCAAAGACAACTAATGGATTCCATCATTACGGACTCCCTGTTTTCTCAATATGAACACAGGTTTTGCAGGTGCAATGGAAACACACATACCTGCTTGAAGAGGAAGATGTCTTCTACACCAAACTTCAAATCAATATGAACATCTCTTGATTTTAAAGTTACTGATAAAAACTTTATCAGTAAGCCACTGATAAAATTTATTCCATTTGGAGTAGTTCTCAAGCATCAGAAATAGCTCCAAATGTGAAATGTCTTTCAGGTGGCCTTTCCTATCATCCTAGCTTCCCACTACACACAATTCCTGCAATATCATCTGCTACTCAAATGACATCTGAAATGCTCTAGCAGAAAATTTTTATTATTTTCCTACAACTTTATATTCTAGTTGCATTGAACTTTATATTCCAGTGCTGAAACATTGCTTTTAACAATTAATATGACCTTTGAATAGATGCGCCTCAAAAGTGTGTATAAGAGGCTTTCAAGATCAAAAAGAGACATTTAATGGTAAGTTTTCAGCTCAGCATGTGAAGACCTAGTAATGAAAAACAGTTGCTTGATTAAAACCCTTTGCTCTGCACTGAAAAAAATCCCACTTGATAAAAATCTGATTCCCATCTCTGCAACCAAGCACATTTAATAGATAACTCCCCCCCACCCCCTGCCCCTGCCTCACTTCTTCACACGGTGACAACGGTTCTTGTGCCAGTGTGATGCCACTACAGGCAACAGAGTTTCATCACTGGAGTATCAGACACACAAAAGAAGAGATGCAATCCTTTTCAGTACAATATATGTGAGCAATAGGCAAATAGGTAGGACAACAAAAGTGAGTTGTTAAATAAAAATAGAAAAGTGAATGGAGATTTTTCCTTTTGGCCCTCAAGGGCAGATGTGTGTCAGCTGAAATAAAGATTACATTTCCCAATCCAAACAAGCATGTTAGCAGCCATGCCAGCTTGATCTACAAGATACAAGCTAACTACTGGGAACAGAATCCCATGCACAGGCTCTCTCACAAGGAGTAAATTGACATTTCTTTGAAAGAAATGCAACAGACTGTATCACTGAAAAAAGAATCTGCTGTGTGGTCACTAAGATGCAAAGAGATCACTCAAGCTCAGAAGTTAACTTTATAACCAAGAAGGTTTGGAGTAACATTTCAAGTTAATGAAGAAAGAGAAGTTACAACACTACCAAGTGAAATGAGATGCTGAAGACAAGCCAGGAAACTCTTGCCAATCTTGAAATGTGTTTTGGTGGGTTTTTTCCTATCATTTAGCACAGTAAGATTCACTGTTATAAATAATTTCCTGTGTATTCCAGTTACTGACCTTGATTAAATGAATGATGTCTGGTAAAAAGTTTCCATTAGGCTGCCATCATGCTTAAATTAAGGTGAACGTTAGCATCTCTATTTACACTCTATAAGCATGACAAAGATCCGCAGAACATTAACAGAACTATCTTAACTCAGAAATACACAAAAGAGTTTATAAAAGGGTTTGAAAAATAGCACACTGGAGCCATTCCAGCCTGCCAAAAACTGTAAATTTCTGCTTCTCATTTGCAATATGAGCACTGGCATAACAGCATACATACAGAACCCAACAGCACAAAGCAGTACACTGAATATATATATAACAGGATATTACCATATCTTCTACAAAAATAAAATACCTACTAAAAAATTGAACTCTTCTAGAAATACTTAAGATGCTGCTCAGCTGTCCACTGCATGTGCTCTTCAGTGCTCTGTGACAGATTTAGTGATCACCCATCACCTCGGCATTTCAAAAGGTAATATGAAATGGGAGGGAAAGCATCTCTGTGTTTCCCCCATCCATTTTCCCTTGTACTTTTGTCAGCTTTAAACAGATACTCTCACCAGAATGCATCTTTATAATTGGTTACTGTTACTATTCCTTATTCCTACAGGAATGACACTCATTCATTAAAGGAATTCATGACAACAATTAAATTAAATCACCTACACAGGGGGTTTGCTTCTAAAAGAGCAGACACTGGCAAGGCATAGGACAGACTGCTATCCTTACCAAAATCTACCTTGTTTAATCCATTTATTGCAGCACTGTAATTTGTTCCTAATAAATACTATACCAGAGGGGTTGGTAACTTGTTTATTTTTGCAAATAAATTCTCAATTACAGACTATATGGTAGTATTACAATCTGGATTTGATATCACTGCAACCTGGAAGCAATGGGTTTATGTAAAAGTCAAAAAGCCATTTGCTATTATAAAATATGATTTTAAAAATCCCTTTCAACTACCAAAAATAAGGGTAACCAATATTAAAGAATCCTGCACAAAACCCACAAAAAACAAAAACTCAATCTGGATGAAAGATTTTGGTGTTTAATAAAAGAAGAACTAATTTTCAAATACCTTGTTTTAAAATTAATTATTTGTTCTAAATCTGCTCCTTTTGTACAATTTTCTATTATGCGCCTCTGACCTTATAACTCATTTTTGCTTGTATTTTTAAGAAGAAGGTTACAACTTCAAGCTACTTCCATGGCTATTTTTAAAAAATAAAAGTAATATTTACAGACTGCATGAAAAGGTTTATTTTTTTCCTAAGATCCACCAGGCTTTATGAATAACATATAAGTAGACTGGAGATAAGCAATTTCCTAGTTCATTAAAAATAAATTTATTTTTAGCACAGTCTTATGCTGTCCTGAAGACAGGCATATTGCACCTCTTTAAAGTGAGATAAGAAAGAAAAGTCTGGATTAATTCTTTTCAAAATCCATTTGAGAAGACAAAACAGTCTTTAATCAATTATCTGCCTATTTTGGTTTTCAAGGGCATGTACCACCTCATCTAGAAGTATAATTATTTGATTTTCAGAGGTTTAGAGCTACACCAACCTACATTTCAAAATTAATTTGAATATTTGTATTTCAAAGGCCCTTAGTTTTATGCTTTATTAGCTACAAATACAAATGTCATACAGTGCCTACAGAATAGAATGAGCATGAATATCTTTTCTGAAAAAAGTAGCCTTGTATCAATAGCTTCTTTTTTTCTTTTAAATTTAATCACAGGTAGGGTCACTAATTATCAATGATACGTGGAGAAGAAGATTTCATAGGAAATTATCTGCTGTTGATTTTATGCATGCTCAGGCAGTATTTACAAATGACAACTTCAAAATTAGACACAAAAACATCTGCACAGAGAAAATCTACCAAAGATTTAATTTTTTTAATGTACAGAGCAGACGGGGAACATTAATCTCATGCAAAAAAAAATGTCACTTGGAATGCAGAAATTGAAAAGACTAAAAAGCCTTAGCAGAACCAGCTACTTTCTAGGAGAAAGTTACATTGTTATCAGTGGTGAACTGATGGCTTACTGGGAACATGCACTCAGTCTGATGGAACTCCTGAACAAAATAAAGGAAAAATATCATATGCTCTTCATCTTTTGTTGCTGATGATACAAATCATTGAAAATGATACTGCCTAATTCCCCCAAAAATCATGTTTAAAAGAAGTGACAGGCAGTTTGTTATGCTGTCTGGGGTGGCATTTTCGAAAAATCTGATAATCAGGAATGCTCAGATTATGGTTATCTTAAAACCAAAACATAATGTTGGGGACTTTTTAATTTTCCATGTGTTTTTAATGTCTTGTAGAGACATTTCTTCCATGCTCAAACTTCAGCTTTTCAACCTTCTATCTGAGAAACATAAATGTTCAGAATAGAAATGTTCTCTCACTTACTGACTTGTTTTAAAAAATCTCTCCCCAGAATCACACCATTTTCAAAATTATTTACAAATATAATACTTCTAACTAGAGGCACTTAAAATACCTCCATTTTTCAGGTAAAAAAATCAGATAATCAGTAGTAGTTAAAATTACTCTAAGGCTAAGTACTTACAGAGTTCTTTTATGCATTTAATTTCAGTTTTCATTTGCTTAGATTTTCTGTTTAGGAGAGCAATTTTAAAATGTCTTTGTAACCAGACTGAAATAATCTAATTAGCTTCTAACAATGTCTTATTTAGGGTACCTTACTAGATAAGTAAGTTCACTGACAGCTACAACACAAAAACATCTGCACATTTTGATTTGTAAGACAGAGAGAACAAGGAAAAAAAACCCACAGAAAAATAAAAGGAAATTTCTACTATTGTAGGTGCCCTGGGATTTGTTCACAATAATTTTATCAAGCAGTGAGATTTAACTATTCTTCATATTCCTGGACATAAATTTCTTGACCACCAGATGTGTCTTTATAAGCAGGCAGATTCTTTAGGACAGCTACATGCACTGGGTACTCAAAAGGGATTTTTTTTTCTTTTTTCCACTTTTCTTTTCCATTACCATATGTAAAAGGTAAAGTTTATGTAAGTTTTCCTTCTCATCATCTAAGCATATATTCCAAGCTGCCACACAGGACAGAGACAGTTAACATAAAAGGTTCACACTTTAAAAAGGCATTTCACCACACACTAAAACAAGGATTTAAGTTAGGGGAATGGGTTCCCTTCAGCATTATTTGCTAAGTACTATGCAGTAGCACAATAAAGAGGGAGATTTAAGGAACACCAATGAAATTCTGTTTTGTATAATGGTCTTGGTTAATTATACCAACACATATAAAACCTGTTTTTCTTGGATTGTTCATAGGAGTCACTAATACTAGTGGGTTTTCTGCAGTGTCACAGTAAAAGCCACTGATTTAGAGCCATACAAGTACAGAATACTATAAAAAAATTACTCCTTACCTCAAATAGCTCACTTTTAAGATAAGCACTTGCACAGCACAGTGCTTAGCTATGCAAAGACGCTTGAGTTAGCCCAGGAGCAGTTCAGCTGAGGCAGTAAGATGCTCTGCCCAGCCTAATGAGTCCTGCAGCAAAGCAGGTTTTATCAGCCTGTAAAACACTCTGCTACAGCTTAGCCCTTCCATTTCCACAGGTAGTTCTTTCATTGCCAGCTCAAGTATCTGTGCATTTGGAGATCACATAATATTTTAGGCGAATTTTTTTGCAATTAATAAACATATCTCCTTCTAATGGCTACCATTCAGGTTACTCTTACTCCAAGTAGTATGGCAGGCTTTCTGGGTAAAACAAAACTTAACTCATAAGCTAAGGAGTGAAAATTCTAAAATGTGCTGTGCTTCAAGGAATATTTTTCATCTGTTTTAAAATCTTACCTTTCAAAAACACCATGTGTCTCTAGAGCATTCTAAAGTATTTCAATTACACAGGAGTTCAAATGGAGTTACTAAGAGAGTATCAAAGCCCTTTCCACAGGTATTCAGAGACTCCTGAAAGTTCATTAACCAAAACACAGTTTATGGGAAAAGTGAAGGTAACGCTCAAAGAATAGGCACAGAGATGACAAATGGTTTTTCCCTGTGTACTTATACTTCTTGCCATGGTTTTCAATACTGCCATTTTTCCATTTGTTCTTCAGGATGGAATGTCCAAAGAGAAGTTCATAAACAAGAAATGAATTTTCTCAATTTTCTTGAAATGCAACCTGCAGCATTGAACTTGTGTGTTTGTGTGCACACGTGTGTGTTCCATAACATGGTCTACACACAGGATTACACTGTTTTCAAGTATTGCTGCACTACACATACAGACAACCCTGAGATACCAACAGCTTTAAACATTAGATGGCAAGAATGTGTGCAGTGAACCTACCACAACTTCCAGATCTTTTCTTTCCAGAGCAACTTTTTTGGATACCAGGAAAACTTAAATCTTATTGAAAAGGCTTATACTGAAAAATCCTTTCATGTATGAGACATGATGAAATGATTTTTTAGATGCAAGACATACAAATAAACAACTTCACCTTCATGATTAATGAAAACAGATGGCATGTCTCAGACTGTCAGAAAACTAATGCTTTTCCTCTTTAATCTACAATACCGCTATAAAAATCCAAGATTAGCATCTCCATCACTCTATTCAAAATCAGATTAAGGTGATAAGCAACAGCTGTTGCTGAGAATACAAAGGTAGTGGCTGACTCTGATAAATGCAATAACCTCACAATCGCTTCAAACACCAATTTCTTTTTTATCTGGAAAATGACATTAGCTTATGTCTGATTGTGTTTGGTAAGTTTTTTAAGGTGAACATGTGATTCTCAAGCATTAGTGTTTTAAATAAAATTTCTGATTTCCAAAATGATCCTGATATGAACACCTATGAAAATGCAGACTTATACTTCGAAATT
>VZTR01009176.1:156054-168484 GCA_013400775.1 Chaetops frenatus
TGCAGACTTATACTTCGAAATTTGGAATAACATAACTGAGCCACAATTTCAATTTACTATTTTTAAACCCTTGACATACACATTAAAAACAGCACTCCTCAAAAAACACATACCTTAGCACAATGGCATTGCTGTTTCATAAATATCTGTTTATTGCCTTATTTCTAATACAGAAAATTGATACTTCAAAGAGATGAAAAAGCAGAGAGAAAAATCCAAATACAAAATTTAAATTACTTTAAAGACTCTTCTACACATTGATATTATCAGATGATATCGACATGTCAAAAATTAGGGAAACCTGACAAAAAGTTCAATTTTACAGTTCAACAACTTAAACTGGTCACTACCAAATACTCCTGTATTGTCATAAATAAAATGGTGAAATTCCGTGGGTCTCAATGCTCCATCATACAATAAAACAAAGCAGTATCAATTTTAAAAAGAAAATCTTACCCTTTCCCATGTAAAAGACAGCCCCAGTGCATCAAACTGTTTCCTCATGTGTTGAATATTACTGCAAAATAATGACAATTAATTAAAAATTATTAGCTTAAGAGATTTCTAACATGTGAACACATCTAAAATCTGGTGCTTATTGAGTTCTGAGAAATCAAAAGCACTACTTAACCTCTAAACACTATGACCTCACTAGCAGTAAAACTCAGAACGGTCAGAATACTCAAAAAAATAATTTTAAAAGTCCCTAATGTATTCTGGTCCAATCTCCATGGCTATGGGTATGAGGCAATACATTTTTTTCTCTTGATTTGAATGCAATTTAAAAGTAAATATGGCACTGCAGTTAGAAGGAAGCATTACTCAAGCATCACTTCTTACTATTTTTAATTATCTTTACTACAGTTGAGTCAAAGGGCCTTCTTAAATCTCAGTGCAGTAGGAGACACTACCTCTATCAGCTTAGTCCTGCTCTATTCTGGCAATGCTATTGAGGCTGTATTTTGCTGTGGCTCTGGTGATAGTGTGGCTGTAGGACAACCAGAATCAGCTCACCCATTCAGCTGAAGACATGCCCTACAAAAAATTCTCCAAAAAACCCACCAGTTTTCTTTCTTCCCTCTGATCAACAGGCCAACCAAACCAAAACTGTGGCCCAGAAAACCAGCTGAGCCAGTGCAAAGGAGGTGGCGGGAACATGTATCCTGGGAGGCTACAAGGAACTACTAAACTTCTGGTGGCAGCATCGCCACAGACGCTGTTTGAAAATGTGGCCTTGAATGGATTGTATTACAAATGTAAAACAAGATACATCAGGATATACAGTGAAGCTTTAGTTTGAATAAGTACTAAACAAACTGTACCAAAATACCCACAATCACACAATATTAATTAGTGACCTGGTGGGAATTAATTCACATACTGTAAAACGGATTAAAATTTCTTATGGACTTTTACCTTTCTACTAAAATACATTCCATCAGATAAAGTAGTATCTATCCTCCCAGAGTGGTTAAGTTGACAGTCATGAAACCAAGCATTTCATTCTGATCCAGAAAAAACCTGCAGTGCTAAATAATTGAGTAATGCAAGTATTTAATATTAAGAGGCACAGAGCCCCAGTTACACTGGAAAAGACCCGTCTTTTCTGGCAAGCCACCTTTCCTGGTTTGGCTTTACCAGGAAATCCTCTTACAGACTCCTGGCTTTCACTGGGAGAAACCATTCTTTCAGTAGTGCTGCTTTAATTCAAGTTCCATTCAAAATTAACTGTACCAATAAAAAAAACAGGGAAAAAAAAATCAAATTAGAGTATATTTTCACAATGCTTCTGCTGTTTTACTAACTCTTACTAACAAATTTTTCTGTTTGTATAAATAACTCTGTCTTCAATTTGTTTTATTTTTTTCCTAGGTTTAAAAGTAATATAAGAAGTAATAGTCAACTGGAATTAATTTGAAATCACCTCTTCAGAAAATCAAAGATGGTCTGAAAATTGGTTCCTTGCTCCTGAAACAAGCAAGCTGAAATGTTCAGCATCCCCCTTTTACGGGGGGGCTGTGTCTGCAGCAGGGATGACTAAAACACATTGGGTTGATATCACAGCTCCATGTTCAGTCCAGCCAACCCTGCTGCAGGCATGAAAAACATTCAGGACAGGAAAGTGGAGAAAATGTGAGACAAAAATCACTTCAGTGGTCAGAATTTAAGATGCCTGTATGATGAACCAACTCTCTTCCTTAGCACAATGCAAAAAAATGTGTATATAAATAATTTTCCTATTTGGATGCTATCATAATTAGCCTTCAATTACTATTTACTAACTTCTCTCAGTTTTTTTGATTATGATATTATTATCCAACTCTTAAAAACAGAAATTGCTGTTTTCAGTACTAAGGAAATTTTCAAGGCAATATCTGGTGAAGTTATAACAGGTAGGTAGATTTGTTTTACAGATGAACTACAGGCTTACTAAAGGAAGACCCATGATCAATTTACTGGCCATGCTACAAATGTAACCAGTAGCCCACAACACAATGTGCACAGGGATTTTCAGACTCTCTCAAATGAACAAAAACAAGCTTTTGTGTCTTGAAGGCAACTGGTTCTCAGGCATACTCTTGTTTAAACAATAAAGGAACACAATTTTAAAAAATTGAGCAGAAGTAACTCAGAATATTTGTCTTGTGCCCACATGCAATCACCCGAAGTGAAATCCCGTGCCATCATATTTCAGTTGGAAAAGTATAGAGAATCTTAAGACAGGACCAGAAGCATGAACAAAACCCAAAGAAACAGCATTATCAAAGAAGGAAATGGATCAAGGTCTATAAAGACAGATTAGCACATCCAGAGTACAACAAACAACTTCACTTAGCAAGATTGGTTTCCAAGTAATTTTTAGAAATTGTTTACTTATATAACTTTTTACTAATTTTAAAGAATATTAGGGGAACGTAACACCCTATTCTGTGGTCTAAAGCCAAAAATATTCACAGAAATCAGCAGCAATAATGGCTGCTTAGCACTTTCCAAGATCCAGTCTCAAAAAACCCAATTATTGCCTTCCTCTATCACATGGTACTAAAAACTACTGGTAAATCTAACCATGTAACTCATAATTTTCCACTGTGTACTCTATACTAAGATTTACCTCACCATAATGAAATTCTGATTTATTTATACCCGCTGGTTTGGGTGTTTGGGAAATGCTTCTCTTTTGATATTCTAGAATTTTACAGTTCAAAAGTCTTCAAGAATAAAACCTTGAAAATCATCCCAATATATTTATTTTTCAAAACTGAATCATCTTCACAGTCCCATAAAATGTTGTCAAATAACCTTGGTCCCAGATAACCCTGTTCTTTACTGTACCATCTTTCTTCTATGCTTGTTTTGCTCTGTTTTGTTGATCTATGGGGGCCAAAGTACAGGTATTCACAGTGAAAGTGCCGTATTTCAATTCACTTCACCTTTGTGTCCAGCTTGCAGGGTGAAGACCATGTTCAACTGCAGCATTTTCTGCTGGTAAACCAAATGCATCCCATCCCATTGGATTTATCACCTGTCAGCAAGAACAAAACCCACAATGTCATGCCATGTTATTCTGGAATGGCATTAGCAACACACAGAGGCCTCTGAATAATGAACAGTTCTTGACATGCCAGCATTTGCTTTGTCTGAACTGAACTTCTTCCAAACCTGCCAACTATGGCCAGCTTTGCTTTAAAATATGACTACAAAGTGCACTTGTTACCTTCAATACGATGTTAGAGGGAGTTTAAAGTATTATGCAATCAGCTCCCATGACTATTTCAATATCAGCTTTACAATGACAAAAACCAACTCTGTAAGTTTGTGAGGTGATTAAAGTCAGCAGTTGATGCTACCACTGGACAGAACCAAATATTCATTCTAAAAAAGAAGATGTTAAGCAAAAATACTTGAACGAACAATTTTATAACTGTAACTGATGTGTAGCCTACTATTCTTTTCCTTTATGTTGAAAAACAAAATAAAAGAAAAATACCCTATGGTAACTTTAAATCCATCAGATAAAATTAAGAAGATGAGGAAAAAGAGTTTTAGTCAAATTTTATTGAAATATCTTTTGCAAATATAGACTACAGACTGACAAATTGTTATTTCATGACCACAAATAAATGAAGGTGGGGGAAAAAGTTTACTACAACATAAAATAGATAATTTCTGTTGAAATACAGATATATTTTTCTTATTAACATGCACATTATTTAGAAAAATAATCTAGCAATACAGTAAGTATTCAAAAAACCTGTTTAATAAATAACCAAGGGAAGAAAGGCCTGTACTTACACAAATACTGGATACTTATAAAGCCAATTCTATTTATTAACCTACAAATGTGCTGCAAATTAAATAATCATGATTGAAGTTTAAAAATAGCAAAACAGGACTAACATTTTACAAGTTGTAAGAGTAACACTTTACAAGTTCTAAGAAATCAAAATTTTTACCCCTTCAAATATGTATTTATATAAAGAACATGTTTCTTAGCAGCATGTAAATAAACAAGCAATAAAAAAGCAATCCCAGCCATACTAATCTCATAACATATCTCCATGTAAAAAATCGGCTCATTTTGGAAGCATAAGAGCTACTTTTGTCACTGCTTTGAATTATTTTTATTCTTCTTTGCCTCCACTTTCCAATCGTCTGACTTAATGTAATATTTCATAAAAAATATTTCATGGACATGTTTATAAAGATGTCCTAGGCACCAACACAGTGTAAAAGCAACAGGATTTAATAGATGTGACTCTTTAGCATTCTCATTTTCAGTGCTGATCTAAAACTAAACCTGCTGTCTATCACTGCTCTACTGATGCAGTAACAAAGCCAAAGGTATTAACCTGTATCATCTGTGATCCAAGCCAGCCCAGTCAGGGCCCATGCACAGCACATTTTTCATGTCTAAATCTAACAGGAATTGGAATGCTATTCCGTGTTACAAACTTTTCCTATAACCATTGTCATCATAAATTATTGTTCCTCACACCATACTATCAGAAATTATGAGTCTTAACTGCCTATTTCCTCACATTATAGAGGGGGCAGTTTACATGGAAAATGTCAGTGGGAGCCTAAACCAGGTCTCAACACCCCACTGAAGCACACCTCTGCCCAGCCCTTCCCCTCCCTGGCCACCCACACAGCAGTCAAAACTATTTTTATAAAACAAAAAGAAAAAACACAGGTACACTTTACTTACGCTATAAATACCAACAGAATTTTTTATGGACACATTAAAATATTAATTTATGCAGCTCAGTTCTTTTTGACCCCTAGTATTGCTGACAACCTATCTCTGGACAGAAGTGAAAAAACCCAGAATTTTTTCCCATGTATAATACATATTTTCTTTATTTAAATGCCCTAGACTAATGCCCTGCCTTTACATTCCTACAGATGCCTTCTCTTACTACAAGTTGATGCACATTAAGTGAGATTAGAAAAAAATCATTCTTGGTTATTTTTTGTAAAATTTGGTTTCTGAAGATCTGGATATAGACAGGCAACTAGAAGCAAGGCACAATCTCATTTCTCATGCTCCTGAGCAAGACGATGAGGGAAAAATAACTTCCCTTCTAGCTACAGACTCCCCAAAAGGGCTGACGGATGCTCCAGACAGTTCATGTGCAGACATTTTATCACTGTACCATCAGTGCTAGAAGGAGCAACCTGGGCACACAGATCTTCGAAACTCCAGCATGTATCAAAAATACCATATTCATTCATCACATTCAAAAGTTCAATTTAACAACCAATAGCATTCCTCAAGTTAAAGGTCTGAAGAAGTATGCTAATTCAAGTTTCAATCAGAAAACTGAATTTAAAGAGACATTAAAAATATCCTCAAATTAGCCCCCAGGATAGATCTATTTATGTAGTTGCTATAGAGATGAATGTAACATGCACAGTGGTTTAGAAAATTATTTCCAGTTTATTGTCTCTTTTACTTTTCTACCATGAATGGATTTGAAGGATTTGTGAAATGCATTTCTCTAAACAACAGGTCAGCTCCTTCTGCCTGTAACCTGCAGCAAAAGTCTCCATGCAGCCACAGTCTCCATGCAGCATTTGACATTACATCTTAACTCTACTTATTCAACACAAAAATCTGAAGAGAAATGGAAAAGGAGAAGATATGCAATTAGCATGTCAAAAGTTGGCACAAAAGAAAAAGGAATAGTTTGACCATTCAAAACAAATTTAAAATAGGAATTGAAAAACAGAAAGTAGTTTTGAAGACCAAAGGGTTTTTCCTTTTAGCTCTTTGATGGGTTGTTTACTGGCTCTAACTAGCAGAAAACATGGCTGTTCTCTCCAGCAGCACAGATGAGCAGAAGAAAAACAAGTCATCCACTTTCTTGAACGCTGACTTGAGTGCTTTCAACAGCAACCTCTAAACCTCATGCAACTGAGGGATCCATTCTGCTCACTGCAGTGACCATTCTTCCAAGCATCACTCCTCTATGTAGACAATATATTCTCTAAGCCTCAAGGAGAAAGAAAAATAACAACAGTATTTTGTTAAGGAGGAGGCTGCATAAGCCTAAGGGGCCTACACCCAGTAAAAGAAGGCAGACTGTAGTTTCAACCATTTTACAATGGCAGAAGCCAGTGCTATCACCAAAGGCAGCTGTGTGTTCATCCTCACAATGAAGTGGACAGGTGAGCTCCTTGTGCTGAAATCTCCCAGGTTAGCCTTGAACACATGTGGCATAACTTCAGATCGTCAGCAGCTCACATGATCAGGCAGGATCAGCTACGAAAGACTGGCATTTTCTACTACTTAACATAGTTTGCACGGGAGCATAAAACGTTGCAAGGAAGTGATTAAATGGTGCATGGGGAACAAAGTGCTCAGTAACTACCACACTGAATGGTCTTTTGGGGAAAAAATAATTAAAAACTAAAACAGTTGCATCTTGAAACATTTTAGATCCCAAAGACTCTGGCTTGAAGCATTTTTAAGAATCATTTCACAGTACAGTCAAAGATTTGTTGTTAACAATGGCTAGAGTTCTTCATGTGACTGTGGGTCCAAGGGGAGGAAGACACAGCAACTCCACTGTTCAATGCTGAGATCTCAGCCTTTCCTTTCAGAGGATTTTCATCTATTCACTGCTGTAACAATCAGCTCATCATGCTGTCATCGGTAGGTGAGGCCAGTGTACTATGTAACACAGAGCTGACAGTGATCTCATAACAATCCCTTCTAAGCCTCCAACATGGTGATTCAGTGAATTTTCCTTGGTCTTTCTAAGGAAAAAAGAACGTGCTTGCTCTCCTGATGTGATCAGTATGTCTCAGGACTATGACCAGGGAGCTGACATACTGTTCTTACACTCAGATCAATGCATTCTAGATTTTAAGAAAGACAGCAGAATCAGTGTTAGAAAGGCCTACAAATAAATATATTTAATTCAGAGAATGTGTAATTAAAGGAGACGACCAGAAATGAAAATTGAGAGACTTGCTGACAAATTAGTGGTTTGAATTGATACAGCAAAGTCTGCATTCCTATCTCTACTTACAGTCTCATGACACACTGGACATGCACTAACCAAAAAAGGCTGACAAAACAGGTGATCCAGGATGACAAGTTCCAGCTGCCAGAAAACACCCCTAGCTTCACTGTGGATCTCACAATTGTGCAATCACAGACATGAGACAGAGAGGATTTGCAGTTGGAGAGGGGAAAGGAAAGGACAGCTGCTCCTTCCATTGGGTGCCTACAGTGGGCTGAACTTGTTGAAAATCTGATGTAAATTAACATATTACAGCACACTTTAAATACAAGACCTCCACCTGAGTGAAGCCTAGATTCTCTTTTATGCATACCAGGTAATAGACACCACTACACAAGAGGTAAAACTTACCACCATCAAACAAACAAACAAACAAACAAGCCCCCCAAGCAGGCAAGGCATGCCTTGAAATAGATTAAAATAAGGAATTTTTGACCAGTGTATACATTCTAAAAAGGACTATTTCAATGCTTCTCTGCAACACAAAGCTGCATATTAGAGAAGGCACTTTCAAAATAATAAACCCATACAGATTTATATCAAAACATAACATGCCAATTTATTTTTATTTTCACAAAACATGAAATATGAGAAATTATTCAACATCCACCAAGTGCTACAAACATTTTGAGAACAAAGTTATCTTTTTCCTCCTTAATTTCACACATTCTTGTCTAACATAACTACATTTAAAATTATATCTCATTTTCTCTTTTTCTTTCAAAACAAAATAGACTGAACTCATTAGCACCTTCAGTATCTTACTAAATAAGATTCAATTCACACACAATACCTGTAATATTTTCTACTTGATTTATACCTCATGAAATAAACTGACAAAAGGACAAAACACCCTCAAACAAAAAAGGTGGGGAATAGCAGCTAGTGATGATCAGAAAATGGATCTGTACTGAAATAATTCATCCTACAGATGAATTAATTATGGAGTTTTAATTAAACTTGCCTGTCTGTCTTCAATACCATTCACTTTTGCAATTTCAAGAGTACTAAGATTCACTGCTGAAAGGGAAAACAATTAATGAAAATACATCCAATTTAAAAGGAGAGATTTTATGGATAAAAAGAAAACGCTCTTGAAGTCATTCAGGGATACTGCAAAAATATCACTGACTATATTCTAATCCCTACCATCCCAGTTAAAGTATAAATTAAGAAATAATAACTATAGTGTAATTCTAGCATGCAGGAATTTCACCCTGATTTGATTACAGAAAGGATTATTCTCAGTTCTGTACAACTCTCACACGTGACTGCCTTGCTTTGGTACCAGTTTCATTAAAAAGGTATCACAAGAACTATTGAA
This sequence comes from Chaetops frenatus, assembly GCA_013400775.1. Taxonomy (NCBI): domain Eukaryota; kingdom Metazoa; phylum Chordata; class Aves; order Passeriformes; family Picathartidae; genus Chaetops; species Chaetops frenatus. Next base: position 164,911 of record VZTR01009176.1, read on the forward strand.
CTGAATCACTTCCTGTTTACTGATCACTAAGGGAATTATTCTCAGTCCTCTGAGAGGCATAAATTACCCACTTTGGAATTTATCAAAGACATGATAATGACAGCATGATAAAGTAATGGTAAATACTTGTTCCCAGAGCAACAGCAGACTGGAAATCTGCCGTAGTGAAAATCACCATGAATATCTCTGTCATTTCTACACAGCAATCTCAAATAATGGATAGGAAATCTCCTCACTTCTTACAGAACTCCTACATTTGAATTCACAACATGCGTATAAATTCACAGAGTAAACACAACCAGAAACTGCACATCATAGTTCTGAATTGATTTACTAATAGCTAAAAATTTGCAATTTAAAATATTTAAACTACTTTTTCATAGCATTTTATAATAAATATGTTTGTAAGAAGATGTAGAACTCTCCATACACAAAAACTGTTTCAACTGCATTTCAAGAAACATGTCACCCTTAACACATTTTGGAAAGACTAGCTCAGTGCACTCATGCAAAATAATCAATATGGCTTACATTTCCCATGCAGAGACCTCAAACTTCATCTTCAATAAACAAAATGTAAACAAGTTATCTTAAAACAGATGTACTCTACAAATCATTTCTACAGCAACCCAATCCACATTTTTCCCATGCACTGCCTACAGGTCCTTGAGGAAGTGAGTGCTGGAACAAGACAATGCTTCACAATGCTTTAATCTACAGTTTTATATTGAAGTAGTACTTCTTTCAAAAATGAGGTGGGGAAAAGAGCAATAGATATTTCTTTTCCCACTTAAAGTGCTGGTGCAGTCCAGGTTTCTGGGAAATACCAGTAGAGTTCAGTGTGCATTACCTCTGTAGAATATTTTAACTAAAACAAAATCAGACCTTATCGAGCTGAAAAAAATTTGAATACCAATTTTCTGTTTTAGAAAAACTAAAACCACAACAGAACCCAAATAATTTGAAATTTTCCCAGTTAAAATTTCAAAATACCTCCAATATGAAAAAATTACACAACTGCATTCCAAAGGAGGTCTAAATGACCTCTAATTCCTTTGTAAATGTATTCTAGCCTATCCTTACTAAAATATTACAATATATGGGCCAATTCTTGCCTGTTCAGATTAAATCAATATATAACTATTGTTTTCTCATTAAGGTATTCTTTATGAAAAATATCTCCACCTTATTCAACATAAATTGCTCTCTTAATCATATATTCTTGTCAACTAGGTACATACCATAGACATTTCCCTTCACTGTTTTCTAAATAACAAATACATATCATAGTCTGAAGTTTTCCCTGGGAACTGTAAATCTGAATGGTTTTGCCTGCAATTTTCATGCTAACATCCCATCATTCCTCACTGCCTTACACTTTTATTTGAAAATGATGGATGCAAAGTTTAAACAACATTGTTGCTCAAAAATCTTACATTAACCTTTCACTGAATACCTGAAACGAATTCACTTATACTCAGATTTTTGGTTGGAGAAAAATTAGCAGTTCCTAGGCTCTCAAACATGCAATATTAAAGCTGAATTTTGAGAAAAAAATAGAATGGGATAACTAACTTCAAAACTCTGCATCCTAACTGTTTTGTCTCTAAAGCATTCTTTCTTCTTATATACTGAAGAATTACAGTTGTTCCTTGAATACAGGGAAAATTTTATTTTTCTTGGGAATATATCAAATTTTATGATATAACCATGTCTTAACCTACAATCATCATGATATCTTAATCATCATAATAACCTTTGACAGATTGAACAACCATGAAAAAGAGCAGAGAGAACTTTTAGAGGCTGATAAATTAATTGCAAGGAGAAAATCAATTATAAAGGCTCTAAACTTAAGTGATGGAGAAATTAGCATGGATAATAAAGGAAAAGTTTTTTTAACATAAATGTAACTTCCAGGAAGTTAATGCACATCATTAACACAAAATCTCTTAATCTGACATACTTGGAAAATTATCTGAGAGAATTTTAATGTCTCTTAATCGTAAATTAAAGTTAAATTCTTGGGCCGCCCACCTTTATTCAAAAATAGATGTTCAAACTGGTTAACATAACAGAAGATACAAGTATTTTTAGAAATCCAGTATGTTCTACAGGCACTTCTTCAAAGTAATTTCTATATGAAATATAAAAATATGCTGAAATGCAAGATGTAAAAACTTGAGAAGTCTGGAAAAATTTTTCTGGAAAAAAATAGGCAAATGTGGAAATAAAAACTTGTTTGCATGGTGGCTCTTGTATTTCATTGAAATTATATTATCTTTTTACCTTTCTCCAAATGTTTCTATTAAAGGTGCTTACTTAGCTTGTATTCAAACTTTACGACTAAAGCATGCTACTGAATGTAGATAATTATTTTCACTTTATTTTAGCAAGTACAAGAAGAATCAAGTTTTTATCTTTCTGAACAGCAGAAAGGTACCTTCTCTGCTATTGATAATAGATGGCTATATCCTAAAATGACATTTCATCAATGGTCTAAACATCAAGCAAAAACCAAACATCCCTTCAAATGCCTCGTTAGCTAAATTTTTTTAGTGAGATCCAAGTTCTGGTCATTCAGAGGAGTCCAGAAAGATAAATGCTATAACAGACATTGGGTTTTTTTTCTCATTTAAAATCTAAGGCAGTTTTTTTTTTTTCCCCTGTAATTCTGAAAGCCTAAGAATGCACTTCAGTAAAGCAGCAGCAAGTATTCAGTGCATGGTATGTTCATCACTGGCATAAAACACATAGTATTTGGAAAGGCAGTACACTGAATAATGCAGTGAGGATACTTATCAGAGTCTCATGGATGGTGATAAATCCAGGAAATGCTACACTTCTACAGCACTTGTTGCAAGGAAATTGCACTTAGTTCCACAACCAGCAACTAACAATTCTTTCTCAATGTCATCTTCTTTGTACTCTTTTGAGGTTGATTCCTATATTCCTAAGCTGCTCCTTCTCTCTCATACATCAGAGAGAATCCTTCCTGTCATCCTAGATCCTTGCCTATGCTATTTTTCTCTTTTTGTTCTCTTCTCTTTCCATGTTCCTCCTTCCTACTGTTTTCCCAGATTCTTCACATTTTCCCTCTACCAAATGTCTTTCCTCTGTAATATGACTGTCACTCAGGCCACAGTTCTCTCACACCTTCCTTACATCCTTCAAATTTTACCTTGCCAGCCTTTACTGCAGAATGCCAGCCAGGATCTCACTGCAGATTGCAGGGACAAGGCTCTCAGCTATCCCTTGAACCTAATGGAGAGGCAGAAGGGAGCGAGGGAGAAATGATCGCAGGCATGGGGGAGACTGGGAAACAGAGAAATGTGGAAGGGAAAAATGGGATTTCTCCTTGCAGACGTACCAAGAAAATTAGGCTTAGCCTACCTTGTAGACCTGCACCTTCAGAAGACATTTCATATAAATGAGCAAGGCTGAAGTGGGCAAGCCAAGGGGTCAGCTGCTACAGAACAGAAACTTTTAATTACATGCACACGATGACATGTGACATGATCCTGTTTAACTGACTTGTAGCAGTCACAAAAAAAAAAAAAAAAAAAGAGGTTTC
>VZTR01009180.1:20687-56356 GCA_013400775.1 Chaetops frenatus
AAACTGAGAAAAAAATCCAAAACCAAGCAAACAAACAACAACAACAACAACAGAATTTCCTTTCTTCTTAGGCCACTTTTGGAGGACTAGGTCTAGTTTATTTAATCTGGAGATTAAATCTAGCTTTATTAATCTGGAGATGGAGGAACAAGAAAAGTGGTTGAAGGGTTTATTGTACTTCTTAGTGGGAATAATAGGGAGAGGCTTATCCCACATTTATCTCTCTAATATTAATGATACAGAAAGCACAGCCCTCTGATCTTTCTGAAGACTCTGATCTAGAGGTGTTACATGGTACCTTCAAAAAACTATTAGTATTTGTGTTAGCTATCTCAAGAAATTTACATCTCAAGAAATCTTTGGCTGCACTGAAATTAAAATTACATTCATCTGCAATATGCAACAGAATTCAGAAAATTATTTTGAAAGAGATGATACTTTATTGATTTCATCCTTTTTTCAGTCACAGTGTGAGTTACAGATATTTTCCCTTCTGTATTTCTCTGACTTCACGGCACCTAGTCATCTGTGCATAGCGTCAGGAAATTTGGAGTATCTACAAGCACTCTTTTGCACTCAAGGAGAATCTCTTCCAAGACTTTGGAGAGGGAGCTGATGTAGAGACTATTCTGAGGAGAAATATAGTGAGGAATGATGTGGGAAATCAATGCTTCAGAGCCAAGCTGAGTTAAATGTGTTTAGGTAATGTGCCCTCATGGAAATGAATTGGAAAATAATGCTGACAGAAATAACAAGCTTTAACCGATGATGATCAATCCTGAATAATGGCTGCATAATGAGAAGTAGTCTATGGAGTCCCAAATTCTATAAGATAATTTACAGTGTTCTGGAAGAGAGAGAGTCTGAAATGAGTGAGAAAATACCCATGTGTTAACTTTAGCTTGAGGTTTTCATTCCAGCTGACCTGCCTTTAGTGCTTTAAAGCCACCTGTGCTATATATTGCTGGGTTGCATTGTGGGATCTTTTGGACATGTCTGGTATTCACTGCACTTTTCAGAGCCTAGATATGGGAAACTTTGAAAGGTACCAGTTGATGCACTGAATAAATATCTCCACAGTTTTTGTTATTGTGAGTATGAAGCTTGCTTCTTTACCATTAAAAAAAGACCAAACATATCTTAAAAGAAACCTAACTCAAGGGAATTTGAGAATTTTGCCAAAATAAAGCTATTTCATTGGCATAATTTTTTACAGTATACAAATACATGAGTATCTCCTCTCCTCTCCTCTCCTCTCCACTCCTCTCCTCTCATTTTTTATTGATGCAGCGCAACATTATCAGATTTAAGTACCCATTAACTACTAGAATTTGATGCCAGCTATGGCACAAAATAAACTATCAGATTCTCAATTTTCTTCTCAGCGCTAGTGCTTCTGGCCTTCCCATGTGAGCTGTTAGTATGATGAATAAACATGCGCTGAATTGGTTCATTAGGGTGGAACTATAGATCTCTCCTGATGTTTCCTTTATTCTTTGCAAAAGAGGGTTCATTGTTTCTATATATTTGGTTGTTACAGCTGTGATGCTGCCAAGCAAAACAAAGTGCCATACAATAAAATGCTTCTGCATATATAAAATACAAAAATAGGAAGCAGAAAAGATAAACGTGATGCAAATTGAATGGTTTATCTTGCTGATTGCCAGGCATATTAATGTGGAGGGAAATTCTTCCATAACTTGTGGAGTTACAATGACTTGTTGGAAATATGTTCTCATCAAAACCACAACTTAATATTTAAATTTTAAATAGAACTACAGTTTAATAATTGTTCTATCCTAGAATCAGATCTGGAGTATTACTACTCTGTTATATCTATCCCTCCCCATATGATGCTGTCTAAAACATTTTAGTTACTTAAGCAATGAATTTTAACAACAAATAAAACACTGAAAAGAATCCTAAAGTTTGGTGTAGTGCCTCTAGTTTTTCCATTTCACCACTATATTTATAACCTTTACAAACTTTTCCATAAATTGAAATTATGTGTCTATGATTTTGGCTCTTTAGTGATTGTTGTTGAAACAATCTTGTTGGAAACAAGAACAATGTAAAACCTAGTATTTCTGGGTATGCTAGAATCTAGTTTCAGTTCTTAACAAATGGCACATTCATTTTTTGATGCTATTCCTCTAGGGTCAAGGGACACAACTTGCTTATAGTGTTTCAACAGGAGGTTTATTCATATGTGGTTGGACATAGTAAAAAACAAAAGCATTAAAAAAATACAGGTTACAGTTTACTAAACAGCATGCAAAAATGAGCATCACTAATAGCAAAATTGAGGAAGAAGATTTCCAAAAAGTTGTTAAGTATAAACATACAAAGTAAACTTAGTTTACAGCTAACAACATAATTTACTATTACCTACAAGTTTAAAATCCTGAGAATCAGACTACAAAAGCTAAAATATTACTGCTATGACTACTTAATCAGTGCACAGCGTGTGTTCCAATTAAGCGTGACATTACTGTGCAAAACTCTGAGATCATAAATAATAGCATCCCAAGAGTGTCTAATAAGCACTAAAATAACAACTGAAATAGCTTTCTAACTTCTGCACATTCTTGATAAAATTCTTTCACTCCATGCCTTAGACTTATTTCTGCTTTCCTGGCTTTGTAATTTTACTTTGAACACAAGGTAATTCTCGAAACACAGGTACGGCAATACACTAGGGAACAGAGAATAATCTAATACTTCTTTTTGACTTGCTTTACAAAATTGCGGTTAAAATGGAATTTATCCCTGTGCCAGAAAATCAAACATTATGTATCTGCCACTTAAGTCTCAGTTATCCTGACAAGAGTTACATAAGTCGTACTCAGGGCTCATTTTCACTTTTAGTCTGCAGCCTGGGAAAAATTGTTTTCACTTTGCAGATTCCATGTCATCTCATTATCTTCAGGCTAAACAGCTAGCAGCAAGCAAAGGTCTCTCTCTCCATGTTAATGGGAGGGAAGGCACTGTGAAGAGAGATGTTGGCTGCAATTTTATTACATAATAAAGAAATACTGTCCCTGGATGGGGTGACGTTTTCCCTGCGAGTAGACAGAGACAGCATGGCCCTGCACTGGGACCCACAACACTGGGGAGTCTGTGGTTTAAGTGGCAGCTAGGAAGAAACCTTACACTCTGTTTCATATAATCTGTGGCAGCTTCCTGTGCTTCTTGTGGGATGTAGCCAGTGTGAGAAGAGATACTGAGCCAGGGCTGGAAGCTTAGTCTTAGAACAGACCAATAGAAACATGAAACAACTTTCCCACTAACCCCACCAATGTATAACAGTCAGTGTATAATTTGGAACTCATGTATATAATACAGGGTTAAGTTCTATGTCCTTGTATTCTATCCTGTCTTTGCCATTTTTGTTTTAGGTTTAATATGGTGTCACGTTTTAGCAATTGTGTTCTCCAGTTCAGTAGTCCCACCAAAAATCCACATCGCCACTCACTTCCCCCTTCAGCTGCGAGCACAAAAGGCAAAGATCACGCCTTGAGATAAGAACAACTTAACTGAAACAGCAATGAGATAAGACAATGAACAGTGACAGCAACCAGTTTAATAAAAAAAGTGCACAAAAGAGAGAGTGCAGAGGCTGACTCGACTGCAGCCACACCACCCAATCCCCTCCCTCTGCTCAGGAGCATTGATACTCCATTGCTCCATCCCCCACACTTGCTCCACGGGAAAAGAACATCTTCCTTCTCAGAAGAATGACACAGTCCATTTCCCCCACAAGGCAATGAGGTCAGATGGTGTTGCACGACATTAGTAAAATAATGTCCATGCAACTACAGGCTCCACCCCCTCACTATGACAGAAAAAAATAACTCTTTCCTTGGCCAAAACCAGGATATATTTCATTAATATTCCTTGGGGCAGGTAGAGGGGTGTTTGCTGTCTGTTCCTAACAATATAATCTCGACATCGCCCATAGCCAATTTCTTAAAAAAATATCCTACACAGGCCAGGGCATGTGGCAATCTCATGATATTTTCACTTCCAAGCAGAAACTGAAAACACCTTTTACTCTTTATTAAAGTTGCCAAGCTTTCAGAAAAATTGCTAGAGGTCTCCTTGTAAGATTTCCTGTCCTATCCTGTTACATTGTTGTTTTTATTACACAAATTAGTAGAAAGAGAAAACGAGTAAATTTTCAGGAAAAAGTTCCCTCTGCACTTTTCTATCTGTAGCACTTTTGTTAACTACAGATAACTACTTCTTTCTTGCAGACATAGAGAATAGAAGTTTTCATAAGGAAAAGAACCAATAAATGAGAGCAAAAATCACCATGAAAATATGGTAATAATACGTCAGATAAAATTAATGGGAACATCACTGAGATCTAAAGCATTAATAAGTACAAGTGAGCACTGATAAGACCCCTTCCTTTTAAAACAGGAAGGAGACTTTTTTATTGTTCTCATGCTGCTTGTTCTGGAGGAGAAATAAGGACAGGGAATCCAAAGAGTTTCACCTTAGTTGCTGCTGTCTAATTCTGGAGCATGTATGATTTCAAGACTGCCTTACTGGTAGCTTAAGTAACCATAACTGTGTCAGATTTGTCCTTTCTTCTTGAAAACTGCCTATCTTCTAAAAGGCTCTTATTCTGCCTCAAAAAATATCTGCCTTGCACATAGTTAGAATAAAGGAAAAGAGAAAGGCTGTAATACTTCCTGCACTGCAGTTTCATCCTGTGTGTGAATGAAGAGATAAAGCACTAGGAAGGCTCTCTTGCACAGCAGCATCCATAGTTATACATACACCTTTTTGGGAAAAGACTTGCCAAAGGACAGGTGAACACCCAGAGATCCTGCTAGCCACAGTTTTGCTGATACAGGCCAGGATACCATTGGCCTTCTTGGCCACCTGGGCACAGCTGGCTCATGTTCAGCCAGATGTTGACCAGCACCCTCAGGTCCTTCTCTGCTGGGCAGCTTTCCAGCCACTCTGCCCCCAGTCTGTAGTGCTGAAGGGAGTTGGGACCCAAATGCAGGATCTTTGGCTTTGGCCCATTATCCAGCCTGTCCAGATCCCTCTGCAGAGCCTTCCTGCCCTCCAGCTCACACTCAACTTGGTGTCACCCATGAATTTACTAAGGGTGGACTCAACCCCCTCACCTGTATCATTAATATAAATATCAACCAATTAGCACCACTCAGTAAGCTCCATGCTAATACGAATATACACCCAACCAATGAGGCAATGAATTCCATTATTTTAATACTACTCAAATGACTATTTCTTGCTTTTCCACTGGTTTTCTTGGATATTTTATGCTGGTCTGAGAATTAACTAGTGATGACTGAAGTAGCCATTGATAATTTTGTTTCCTTTTCATTGTAATATTTGTGCTATTTTAAATAAATTGAGCCATTTGGAAGTAGAATGTGTGAAACTATTATGTTCATACAATTGGACTGTCTCAATTTTGTTTTTAGAAACATAGAATATGGATCTTGAAAAACACTTCAAAAGTACAATCTGAGATGTTGTCATTTTGCCAAGAAAGGTCGGATTAGATGATCCTTAAAATCCCTTCACAAATTTTATTCTGTGATTCTGTCATGAGCTCTAGCACAGGAATACTAACCCTAATATTTTATTTGTAAACAATATTTAATTTTACTTATAAATGCTAATTGAGTAATCTGTTAGACTAAAAGTCTGCCAGTTATTTAAAACACAATGTCCTTCCTGGTCTTCCCTCCATAAATCTGGTATTTGGCTTACATTTCAAGCAAAAATTTTATCCAGACTGATATGGATTTATGGATTGTTTTCTCTTCAGGAAAAAAATTTAGAATATATGTTCATTGGCAAATTACACACTGCCAACACATTTTTTTCTGGAATATGTCCATTAGCTCAAAAGGAAGAATTAGCATTGTTCTTCTGCTTGGCACAAGGAATTAATTAGGATCAGAAATCTTGTTGTCTCAATTTTTACAGAGCTTCCACAATTATAGCATAAGAAAATCTCACACACAGTCACACACAAAGGTAAAACCAGAATTCATGCAATTTTTTGGTCTCAAACACATTGTTTTGCTCAGCCTCTTCAGAAAAGAACAGTATTTATGCATTCCATTCCTTTATTAGCTTGTTCTCAATATCCGGATATTTTGATCAAAAAAGACAGAAAGCAGATTCCTGATGATGTAGCTCCCTTCAGGCTTCCTATAGGGTGAACATTCGATCTCAACACTTGTAGATCCCCAAAAGAGCTGGTAGTGATGTCCACTATTATCACCCAAAGGTGAAGATTCTTTATTTCAGCCAGCAGAAACAGCAAACTGCTGCCCGCTTAAGCAGAGAAGATGCAGGGAATAAATCATGAGCCAGCTGAGCATCCTCTTTTGGTAACCTGCAACAAACACTGTCCTTTACTTCAGGCAGTGCATATTTCCAGCTCTATGCATTCCCACAGTTCCCATAGTGATGAGGAGAAACTTGACACCTCTGCTAAGGAGAAGACACCGCTGTTTCTGAAAGGTTCTGGTGCTCATAGCTTAGCTACATTTAAATTAGACAGGCAGTAAAATATTCATGGGAATTTCTCTCAAGAAATAAAGTTACGCATTTAGAAAGAAAATATTTCCTGGAATGTCAGTTAAAAATGAGGATGATGATTGGAAACATTACAGAAGGAACAAAAAAATACAATTGATTGAAGAAATAAAATACATTCTGACAGAGAACTAAAATACAGTATCTGACAGAGATATAAGTATGGGGTTAAAGAGTACAGTAAAATGGGCTGCAATGTCATCAACTTTGACCCACTGAAAGCAATTAATGTGATACCAGTGACAGCTGGGTTTCTGACAAAATTTAACTTGTCTGACCCAGAGATATGAAAATAATGACCAGAATTTCTGAGGTCATAGAATAAATCAAGTCCTTAGTACTCTGTGAGGGACTGTGAAGGTTCAATTCATATCAAAGTTGCAGGAAACTGAGGTCATTTAGGGACAGGCACTGAAAGGTACTTAAGAGCTTACCTTTCCTTCCTCTCTAGCCTCCAGTAATGCTCGTTCTTTTTTGTATCTGATCACCAAAATCATGTGAGATTAGGTTGTCTACCATTAGTAAGATTTTATTAACAAGCAGCAAGCAACAGCTTGGCTACTGTTGAATAGGTGGTGAGAGAACTGTACTTGATTACTGTTTCATGTATTCATCAAAAAATGAAAAAATGACCAGTTGGCCAATGCATCATTGGAACATCTTATATTTTTGACCAATCAGATTTTGTTACAGATGCAACCACATTAATGACCACAGGATATAAAATTCCTGTTCTGAAAATAATTTATTTTTGTTTTATAATTTGAAAATAACTGAATATGGACATTTTGAAAATAATATGTTCATACAGGGACAGTGCTTTCTGTTCCACCAGTACAGTGTCTTTCTTTTTCTTTCTCTGTCTTTCAACAAAGTCTGTCAAAGAGGAAAGTTGAAAAAAATCTCTGATCTAGGGAAACCACTGAGTACTTGGTACCAAGTGCACAACTAGTGTCACTGTGGAGAATCTGTTTCACTTAAGAACCACAGTGCAATTCAGAAGCCCTTTAGCTGAACTTTGGATTGACACCTTGCTCTAGTGATTCTCTCTTCAGAGCTTTCTGAATATATTCTGCTTCCAGATTTTTCATTGATAATTTGACGTTATTTTGTTTCCTTGTCCTTTTGTTTCACTCACTTTAAAAAGAGTAAAAACAGATTTCACAAGGAAGCTTGTGGAGATGATAATATATTTGCAGTTCATTTTGAACCCTTTGGAAATAGAATTTGTTTTTTACACTAATTCATATTCTTTCTCTCTATGTACTTTATACTTGAAATATTCACCCACTTCCATACTTCTGCTGGAAAAATCCTTGTTAGGTTATTGGACCAAGAGTACTTCTGGGCCCAAAATTTAAAGACAATACCTCAAACCTGGTGGTTTAGTTTCTGCAGTATATTTAATAATCTGGTAAAAAAATTGTATCTGTAGACAGCTTTAGCAAGAAAACCTGACAAAGCTCTAATATCCTCATGCTTAACCACACACAAAAGTAAGATGAAGAGAAAGTGAATGAGCAAGACTAGTCTAACTATTTTTGTTGTAAAATCAGGTCCCTGCTGTACAACATCTGAGATTTCAAATGTTAAAATAGGACCTTCTATTGAGGACAGTCAGATGTTACCAAATTAATTCAAATGCACTGTTTAACTGGGCTTACATATGAAACCAAACTGAACCAACAAAAACATACACACATGCACAACATCTTTGGTTGATGAAAGAGAAATAATTTTCACAATACTATGCTAATCTTTGAATCAAGCAGAGTAATCACAAGATAGGTTTTCTCTGGACTTCCAGGTCAAAGTTTCTCCCAACATTTAATTGAGCTTTGGCACAGAAATCACTTCTTTGTGGATGTCTGAAAATGGACATTCATGCCACAATTCTTTTGTTTTAAAAAGATCTTTTTAATTGTTACTTTTAGCATTAGAAGCATGTTCACCAGTACTCCTCAGTCTAGGCAAGAATTTCTCAAATCATCCAGAATACCACCATGGAAAATTTTCTTTTGTTCATTCTTTGCCTAGACAACTAGGCAAACAGTTTTTCTCTACTAGCCTTATAGTTTGAAAAAATAAAGTCAATATTGTTTCTCAACATGTACTTTCTTTTCTGCTCAGAGATAGAAGAATATGTACTCATAAAATAGTCAGTGAGAGGCCCCTTCCATTGCATCTAATGTTTCTGGGAGGTGACTTTTGAACACTCTCACCACCTCATTAAGACTTCTCTTCAAATAATTAGTTTGAAAGTAGTAGTTTGTTGTAGTAGTCATCTCTCAAATATGTTCTGTTTAAGCAAATATTCTTCAAAGGTGCCATTCTTAAATCAGGCACAGAAATTTCTCGTGGTCCCTTTCTCAGTGTCCCATTTAGTATGGAGTCAAGAGACAGGAAAGAGGGCAGGAACGGTGAGAGTTCACAGGTGACTGTAAGAGTGTCAACACAGAGAACTTAGAGGTAAGGCAATAAGAGCTCTTAAGATTCTTTGAAGAACAGCTATGATATCAACATAGAGAAGGTGGTTATGTTTTGTAAGCTGTCTAAAGTAGAAGTAACTGCTTTTACAACATTGTGAAAGACTCTTCTAAATGAATATTCTGGGCTGTGTAATAAAAGTCATTACCAGCCTCAAAAGCTATATTTGTGTGACTGTATCTATCAAGGTTTAAATTAAATATAACTGCACTCAGGTAATTTGTTATATTTTTGAATTTATATGGAAAAAATGTGATATATTTTGCTTCTTTTAAAGCTGCTTTAGCCTACCATGGCTCAGTACCAGGTAAAAACTCTTTTTTCTTTATTTTTCTCAGAAAAAATAGGTAACAGGTCTCATCAGTACACAATACACAATCCCTATTCATCAGAGCACACAGATTACTTTGTACAAAATAAGATATTTATTCAGCTGGCAGTAAAGCAGGCAAGCTTACTACAAAGCAGAAATTAAGGAAGATGGTGGGATACTGATAGTTACAAATACAAGAAATTAGTGTATTGAAGAAATACAAGAGCTACTTTCTGTTATAAAATCATATTGACTTGGTGTTTTAACCACTTGTATAGAAGCAGCATAAGCCAAAATTCCATTTTTGTCCACATATTTGAGTGGCAATGATTCAGAGTAAACACAGGAACCTGAAGCTGCAATTTGAGATGGATTACAAAACTTGTTAGGTCTGTAAATAACTTTGTTGTCAAAAAGGCTCTAGAAATTCTTTAAACAGTGTATATGAATAGATCCAATATACATTCATATAAAAATTATCACTTTTTACACTTCATGACGTGTTTCTCACATTTATTCTTAAAAGTGTATTGCTCCTTCAAAATATTTTATCTGATAAACAAGTGAAATGTCCAGTTTTGGACACTATTTAGGCTAGCTAATAGCCAAGGCCACACCCAAAAAGAGGATAAAGGATCAATTAATTAATTTCTTTTCTTTTCCTATTTTTTATTTTTCTTTATTATATATCACAATTAGTTTAATTCTGGAGCAAAAGAGTGGCTCGGAATTTACCAGCTCTTTAAAATAGTACAATATTTTTTTTAGATTTCCATTCTAAAAAAAAGGGTGAAGCCAAGATTATGTGACAATATTGACAATATTATTGACAATAATAAATTCTGTCAAAGAATAATTTTTTATATTCGACTTTCTCATAGCATATCAGGGAATCAAAGGCCTACCAACAATTGCTCTTAGCAGTAGTGCTTTTTACTGATATACTAACCAATAAACAAAGTGAAGAAATCATAATATTTTAGGAAGAAAATGCAGATTTTTATAAAATCTGTTAGGTTTTTATCATTGAAGTTGAGTAAGTCTTCCTTTCCACATGAAAGTTTATTATTCTGCTAAATACATACACATCATAGAATGGAAAACAATGAAAATTGCTGGTTTTGTTAAAATATTGACAAAATGAGGTAATGATACAATATTGTAATTGTACTGCCACAACAAAGATCAGTATTATATATACTACAAAAGTAGGAGTAATTCTTCACATTCTCTCCTCAAAAGCTCTTTTCATAGCTCTAATTCTGTCATAGAGAAAGCAGAGGTCTGACTTCTGTGAGGAAATTCAGCTGTAATGTTTTCCTCTTTACATGGTATTTTTCTGTATTTTTTGTTCAGAGGAGATAACTGCCATCCTTTTCAGAATAGGATAGTAGGTAGCAATCAATATTTCCAAAAAAGCTTAGGGAACATACTGCTTTTGTGTGTCTTATGGTGTCTTTTGATACTGCTGAAGAGTTTTTGTTCTCTCCAGTAATCTAGCCAGAGACTTGACCCTATCATTCCTTTAAAACGAATGACTTCTTTAATTCTTCTTTTCTGAACACTGCTGTGCTTGAGAGCAAACGTTTTGGGTATATATGTTGACTGAAAATGTTCCTGAAGCACTGAGCAAAGGAACTGCTTCTTATTGTTTGCTCTGTGACATGTTCAAGGAAAAAGAACTTTAAATTTTTTGCAAATACATAGGATTAAGTAAAAAAAATGGACAAAAAGAGTTCCCAAAAGTCCTCTTTTGATTTCTTGTTTAATGGAAGTCAACTACAACCCAATCATAGGTGATTTAAAGGATTCTTCTTCCTCTAGTATTGTGCTTAGACCCAATTGTGAAATGCTGAAGAAGGGTAAATAAGCACAAGTAGAAAACTGTTGAGAAGTAGATGTTCTAATTCTAGCATCAATTTGTCTTATTTAGACTTAGCCAACATACTTTCTATGGCTCTGTATTATGGCATCATATTCCACGTGTGAATAGCATCTTAAAAAATCAGTTTTTATATTGGAATGTAAAAAAACCCCAAAACCATCAACAACCACCACAATAAACAAACAAAAACAAAGAAAAATTAATAAACAAAAACAAAGACAAAAAACAAACCAACAAAGAAATTGATTAACACCAGCTGTATTCTTATGTCAGAACCTTATCTAAATGTGATTTCTACATTGAAGGTTAAGGTCAATGGTATAAAATCTGGATGCTAAAATATGTGTCTAAAAAACTAAGTTAAGTTTCCCAAAACTGCTTTTCTGTGTTAAATGGGAGAGGCAAATATTTCATAACATTACAAAAAAGGTATCTGTCCTTGCCTGTCTCTAATATGTGTAGCACAATATCTTTTGCAATAGGTAGAAGGTAAAATTTCTACTTCTTCAGTATTACACCATTATGAAAACCATCTTCCCTAGCATATTGCTTTTAAATATGACAGAAACAAATAACTATAGTTTGAAGATGATGTTAACTCCTGCTTTTCTTTTCTCTGGGTGATATCTTCCTCACTATCAAAAATTCCTAATGCTTAAATGGGATTGTGGAAGTCTTCCTAGAGGCAGTCAGGTTAAGGTATATCCTTTTTCGAGCTTGACATGGGATTTTTTTCTATTTGTGAACATGTATAGATTTCTTCTGTTATGGTGTGTTTAGTAATACAAACCCTAGGAAAATTATTCTTTTGCATGCATGTTTTGTATCTGTTCAGTGAAAAGCTTATGAATTTCCACTTTGCATAAATATTGTCCAAGAAACTACCATCCTGTATGTCTGTATTCCATGTATGTAAAGCAGTTTTAAAAATCCAAAAATGCTACAAAAACATAAGGTAAAAAGAGTTTTGAAATTCATCTGCTTTTGACAAGTCAATGCTTTTACTGAAGGATGCTTTTTCACCAAGTATGCTTTTGAAAGATGGTGTACAGATCTTGTCCAGCTTTCTCCTGAACCCTCCTGAGGATAGGGATGATGCTATGAACCATGAGTTCTGGACCCATAAAGTTATGTCTTTGCTCCCTCCAGGGCAAACCTCCCCAATGGGTCCTTGCAGGGAGCCTGACCCTTGAGTGGGTGCACCTGGTAGAGAGTGCTCATACAGCATTTCTGTAGTTCTATGGGGACCAAGTGCAGAATCATCAGCTTAATGACTGTTATTGCTCTCAGAACCATCATGATCCTAAATTTCACCCAGAACTTACAGTATCCAAGGAGTTTCTTGTTCCCTGAAAAATTACTTCTTTCCAACTTTAACTGAAACCAAATTAAAAAGCAGGAAAAAATAGTGAATACTCTAAACAATGACATTTTCATCAAAGTGGAAAAAAAAGTATTTTAGATAAGCTATTCATAGGAAACAGTTTTCATATGATTCCTGTTTCTTTTCCCCAGAGTACACTTACCTGTCTCACTAGATAAGTGTTGCTTTGATGCTCTTATTTTTTCTCTCTCCTTTCAACATGTCACATCAAACTTCATTTAATGCACACTAACAAATATTTACACTGAATAAAAATAGATAAATTTTCTCTCAGGATTTCCTCTGATAGTTTCATTTTTAGATTTAGTTTTTAAAACATTTATGATTGCTTTAGTTCAATGTCCCTGTAATAATGATTGTTATTATTATGATGTCAAGTCTATTGCTAGAAAACTGGAGATTCAAGGAACTGATGTCAAAGTCACTGGTTTTGGTTTCCTATTATAAAGTATCCAGAGAGATTCTGATTTCATAAAAGTTCCTACTGCTGGTAGTTCACAGAAACAGCACCAAGGACATTAAGGTATAGAAAATAATGTGCCATCTAGTTAAGTTGTTTTGATTGTCAGCTGATTTTTTCATGTATTTTCATAGAACCACAGAAAAAAATTGAATTATCATTAAGACTCATTGAGTCCAACTATCTGCTTCTCCCAGGAAAACCTGAAACTAAATCACATAATTTTGTGCAGATGCTCCTTGAACTCTGACAGGCTTGGTGCAGTGACCTGGAGTGCCTGTTCCAGTGACCAGCCGCAAAGGTTCTCAGTGAAGAACCTTTCCCTAGTGTCCAATCTGTATTTCCCCTCATATGGCTTCATTCCTGTTCCTTGTTTCTGTCACTGGTCATAAGAAAGAGGAGAGCAGCAGCCACTCTTGAGGAAGTTGCAGGCTGTGAAGAGGACACCCGTTGTCAATACAGACTAAGCAGACCCTTGGCAGAACAGGCCTGTTTTCTTTGTCTCCACAATTATTCAAAAATATTTGGTTTCACACCATGTTAATCTTCCCTGTTAACACCTTGTGATTGGTGTTGACAGAACTCCATTTGCTTCTCTAGAATATATAAGTCAAGCTGAGGATACAGATAATTATAACTAAGGTCCCATACCATCGGATTGTTCCTTTAGTCACAGTTCTCCATTTCTTCTTTTTCCACTGGTTTAAGCTATTCTTTCATGGTAAATTACTCAAATTCTGCTGCTGAGGTAGTACCAACAAGGTACAAAATCAATATGAATTTCATGACTACCTCGTCTCAATATATATGAAGAATTCAAGTTCCTTCTCATTTGAAAGCAGTTTCTTTCTTGGCATATTCTAGAAATTATTGCAAAAAGGACAGTATTTTCCACAGAAGAACAAAATTTATTTATTTTTCCCTGTTTTCCTCATTATTACAATCTCAAGAAAAATCACTGTATCTTAAAATAGATGTAATCTAAGTAATTTGAACAGAAGCTTTTTAAAATTTTTGCTTCCAAACCTGCAGGCATTGGTTTTGTGTATAAAAAAACCATGATAACACTGATTATAATAGAGGGAATTGTTTAGATTTATTGCTGTTGAAGCAGTTTTGTGAGCTATAAGGGCTACCAAAAATGTGTACAGCTGCACATGATTTAGTAATTATCAGTGTCCAAAGCATCTATCTCTGGCAGATGTTTCAGAAGCTGCTAATTTTAAATTGCATCAAAAAGAATCTTGCATGTGAGAGAACACTTGTGTCTTGTGAAATGTAAAAATTACTAGCTTAACTTCTATAGTCTTTTAAAAGTTTTGGTTTTTTTTTTCCAATAAAAATATTTGAATAAGCAAAACTCTCTTATGCTAATAGGAAAATTAAGTAAGATGGTGTGCTCATGTCAATCTGTGTTTGAATAGTGGTTTCCTTAAATAAATGAAAGAAACTCTAAGCTTTGAAATTTTATATACTTAGTTGATGCATCTGTCCTTAAAAACTATAAAGCATCTATGTGATTCTAAACTCCACTCTCTCTAAAGTGTGCAAAAATTTGTGAACAACTCAGTCCGACTCCTGGCCCAAGAAATAACTTCAAGCTGTCCTCAAGAAACTGTGCACAAGACTCATGCACTGTGACCTTTATGCAAAAAATAAGTGAAAATTAAAATATTTTTGCTGCAACTCAAATTTTACAATGATATTAATGCAAATCTTCCCATAGCAATAAGGTGTTAAAACATCAATGCTGGATGATGTGGCATTCTGAGATGGATAATTTGACTCTTATTTCAAATTGTTTTGTTAATTATGCTGATGAATCTTTTCATTGCTGTCATTCATGGACCAAAGTGAAAATCTGTAATAATACTGATTCAACAGGCAGTGGCATGAGGCAGGTGGTTTACTGGTTTGTTTGGTAGGGTTTTTCTGTTTACTTGCTTGTGGGTTTTTTGGCTGTGAATTGCAGATGATTTTCCTGAAGATGTCATAAAGAACACAAAGATTCTCTTACTTAATTAAATGCATTTTATTCCAGTGTTATGGGGTAACTTCTATTCATCATGTGTCCTTACCTACAAATTTTGTCATTGCAGTTTGCTGTGTTAAATCCAGCTAAATTAACAATGTTAAACAAGGTTCATCTAGGAAATTATACAGTACTACTGCCAGAAAACAACTTTTAAAAAGTTTTTATTCTTCAGTAAGTCTTTGGACCTGCTTGTAATTTCTGCTAAAGTAGGTACAGCACTATGTAGCATTTTAATGCATTACAGGGCATCAGAAAATTTTGAAGGTGATAATGAACAGTTAAATAATTTACTTTATTTTTAGATTTTTTTGACATTTGTAGTTTTTTATGGCTCCAGGTACATAATTACAATTCAGTACAGGAGCAAAGAAGCCAACCATTTTCAGGTCAGAAAATTGGAAGGAAATTGCAGCAATTTTTTTATTCAATCTAATTTTCAAATTTTTGACCTGCCTTCCCTCTGGATATTAATTTCTGAGTAAGAGAAAGACAAGAAAAACAGAAAGGAATTAATTCCAGAAGGATTTAAGAGTGCCTTTTCCTTATGATCCACTAGTATTGGAAAAGTTTTACCTTAGCTCTATATTGCATCTTTTTGAGGAAAACATTTAAATCAAAGAATTGGGGTAAAGCATATGAGTAGTTAACCTAAAAATGTTACGTTGAACATGATCCATTTCCCTTTTTCAAAAACTGGCAATTTATTAATCTTCTTATCTAAAATGGAATTTCTGACCCTATTAACATGGCACTCAGATAATTTGTATTAAACCATCACTATCCATTTTATTATTAGTTATTGTAAATTTAACATGTAACATGGTGTGTAAATCAGGTTTATTTTCTAGCATATTAGGCTACTAAAAGGAAAAATAAGCACACACTCCTGTATAACCCCTTATATAATCGTTATTGTCTAGCTGTCTGTTTGCAAAGTCAATAAAATTTACACTTAAAGTGCTCGGTCATTTTTTATATTTATTCTGATTGATATGTATTGAAATTAATCATATCCAAAGACTAAAATATGTGTTACTGCACATGCCATGTTCACTAAATCCATTGCAGTTAAGATATAGCACATTTAATTTGCATGTTAATTAATCAAAAATAATGCAATTAAAAATATATTAATAACACTGCTATTAGCTGAGTCCCATGCAAAATTCAGAACAGGGAATTTTATAAAACATATGTTGTCATTTAGGAATGGTATTTCCAACATAGTGTTCCCACTTTAACACTGAACCATGAGCCCTCTGTTAACTGCTCCATTTCCCTGTTCCCCATCCCTCGTGGTAAGATGGAGAGGAAAATTTGAGGTACGAAAGGTAAAGATCACAGGCTGAGATAAGAACAATTTACTGGAAACAGCAAATAAAATAAGAAAATGAACTATAGCAGCAACAGTATTAATAACAGAGTGTACAAGAAAAGAGGTGAATGATTCACACAGGATTGCTCATCATGTGGATTCTGACATTATCCCCAAGAAGAAGGGACCTTTTCTCTGAGGTTTGAGGTGTTATAAATAATCTCCAGGTCCTGGTCATGACCCTCCTGACTACTGCAAAAATTTACCCTATCTGGGCTGGAACCAGGACAACATATGAAATAAAAACAATTCATACTTTTAGCAGACTGTCTATGGCTTGCCTGTGAAAATTTTCACTTTTACTAAAAATTAAGCCTCCTTAGCTTTCATCCTGAATTTGCACTTATATTATTCCTTGCTGTATGCTATCTTTCACTATGGAGATTGAATATGATAGAGAAAAATTTAATAGACTATATGCATAAGTAGCACAAGCCTTCAGCATCAGAGTGGATAACATAAATTACAGTACTTTGGCTTCAGTAAAAGCTATCTGCAGAGCCAGACAAACCCTAGAATAAACTTTCTAAAGAATATCTTCTTCATCTTTATTTTCTCACATGAGTTGCAGAGCTTCTTTAAGGACCATAGTGTCCTTGGTTATGACCTTTATAGTGTAGCCAGCCTCTCCAGGGAAAAAGTGGTAAATAGAATTCTCTAAAATGTCCACCTGCAATGTATGGATCTCACTTTAAAAGTACAGAATATGGAGAAAGCAGTATTACGTGAAAAATCCTAAGAAGTTTATTCAATTTTCTTTTAAAATATCTAAATAAGAACAAATATTTAAGTAAGTGTATTAGAATATTTAAGTAAAAATACCAGCTAAATTTCAAGGCAAATTGGAAGACAATATTTTGCATAGAATTTCTTATAGGTCTCTGAAATTTGAGAAATTATATAATTTAAATTCTGATTTCACACTCCATTTTTACAAAAGCTTATGTTTCCCTTGCACATTTTTTGGTGTACATAAGAGGGAATTTATTATTCTCTTATCCTTTACAGCTTTCATTCTGCCTCAGATCCAGCAATATTTTTTTTGTTTGTTTTCATTTGATATCTACCTATTTACATATTCTGCTCTAATTTGAATGTTAGACCTCAGAATAATCAATATCTCAAAGGAAAAAAAAAAAAAAAAGAAAAAAAAATACAAAACACAACAAAACCCAGCCAGTCTCCCCAACATAATTCCAGAGTTTTTATGTTTTTATATGAAATTAATATATCTGTAAGACATGGGCATGTTGTTAAATATTCCTTATATCATATTTCCACAAACATTTTATCTAGCCTGAATGATTGCGACTACAGCTTGGTTAAGAAATTGCAGTTTATCAAGCACTGTTCAAGACACATTACATGTATGTACTCCATCCCACAAATTTACAGAGATATTTTGCTGAATTACTGACTTATAAAACACCTGGGGAAAATTTCTAAGTTTACTATTGAGCATTGAACATACCTATTGTTAAAATAAATTATAATATTTGCATCAGGCAGGCTGTAACACAGATAACACTAACTGGTTACAGCAGCTACAGTGTGTGAACTTTATAGCAGTCTCATGCAATTGTATGAACATCTGCTTTTATTGCTCTCCTACTTCCCTGCTTTTCAAAATCTGAACAGTATTTTCCTATTATGTTCTGTATTAAGCAAAGCCATCAATTTTAAGCATCTTTTTCACATGTGCTGCAGAATGAAATAATTTTCTTTTCTCATCAAACAATCTGTATAATTAGAGTACTTTTAGCTATCTGCATCAAACAATTAGCGTATTAATTGCTGAGGGTTGGACTATGCTAGTGAGCATGTAAGCAAAATTTTGTAAATGTGATTACGTTGTTGCAAGGGTAATGAACAGGAATGGCATTTCTATAGACAATGAATCTTTTTCTCCAGAACTCAATGGCAAAGATTTTCATTATAGATAGTCAGTTGTTTATCCTCAGGGGATATTTCCCTCCCTCTATCTCAGCTTCCTCTTTAGATTTGAAAGGACTAATTCTGACCTGGTTTATTTGGGTTTTATGCTAAAGGAATTAAAATGATTTTTAAAAAGTTGATCTAAGAAGCCAAAACTGGCAGCTTGCTGTGGCTCAGAGTGTTTTGCAACTTCTGAGTTCTCAGTGAAGTTAGTGCCTTGTCTTGCAGATTCTTAACAAATCAGTATGGAATGCAAAGCAGCAATGTTCCCAAGTTTGTTGACAGATACATAGCATATTATTCTAGTCATTAGGAACACATGTGAAGTGTGAATGCTTTTTTATATACATGGCCTGTTAGTTAAACTGAGAGATCTGTATTGTGCTTCAAGACAGCCCTTCTAGTCTTCCCTTGAAAGCTTAACTACTCCATCATCATCCAAAAACATCAACTGGACAATCTTTGATCACCATGTTGATATTCAGAACATAACGGAACAGCCTGGTTTGGAAGGAACAATAAATATCATCTAGTTCAAACCCCCTGCCATGGGCAGGAACACTGTTCACTGGTTTGGGTTCCTCTGAGCTCCATCCAGCATGGCCTTGAACACTTCCAGGGCTGGGACACCCACACCTTCTCTGAGCAACCTGTTTCAGTGCCTAACCACCCCCACAGTAAAGAATTTCTTCCTAATCTAAGATAAACCTACTCTCTTTCAGTTTGAAACTATTCCCCCTTGTCCTGTCATTAAATGTCCGTGTAAAAAGTCTCTCTCCATCTTTCTTATATGCCCCCTACAGGTACTAGAAGGTCACAGTTAGGTGACCCCCAAACCTTCCCTCTTCCAGCCGAAAAATCTCAGTTCTCTCAGTCTTTCCTCATATGAGAGGTGCTCCATCACTCCAATTGCCTGGTGTCTTCCTCTGGACTTGTTCCAACAGGTTGATACCCCTCCTCTATTGGGGCCCCCGGAGCTGGATGCAGCACTGCAGGTGGGGTCTCACCAGAGCAAAGCAGAGGGGCAGAATCCTCTCCCTGGCCCTGCTGCCCACGCTGCTTTGGATGCAGCCCAGGACACCTTTGGCTTTCTGGGCTGTGAATGCTCATGGCTGGGTCATGTCCAGTCTCTCATCCACCAGCACCCCCAAGTCCTTCTCAGCAGGGCTGATCTCGATCTGTTCATCCCCCAGCCTGTGTTGATACTGTTGATACCAGGGGTTGCCACAATTCAGGTGCAGCACCTGGAATTTGGTTTTATTAATCCTCGTGATATTCCCATACTCCCACTTCTTGATATTGTCCACGTCCCTCTGGCATCCTTCAGGATGGCATCCTCACCTTCAGGTGTGTCAACCACAGCACTCAGCTTCAGTCATCCACACATTTGCTGAGGGTGCACTGGACCCCTTCCTCATTAATGAAGATATAAAATAACACTGGTGCTCACACAGACCCCTTGAGGGCTACCACTTGTCACTGATGTCCACTGTGATCCTGAGCCACTGACTGCTAACATAATTTGGGTTTCTTTTAAGAAGAAATGCCCAAATACTCTACAGTAATACTGTGACTGGCTCGTGAACAGGAGCAATTATATCTGTCTTTATAGTGTCTGTTTTCTCTGTATATAATTTTTTATCTTAAAAAATAAATTATCTTTTTTCAATTTTAAATATGGAATGCATTAAGCATGCTAGTATTTGTATATGTCTTCCTGAGTGAGGGACTGGAAAATTTGAGCTCTTTGCTCAGTGGAGAAGAGCTTTGCAAAAGGCAATATCAGCAAAGAGAGCTTAAAGGGTACTGTACTTTTACACAAGAAAAGTACAAATGGATGCCAAAGAAAAGCATCCAATCTTACATGGATCCAATCTTACTATATAAAATAGTATCTTAGCTACATTTAAAAAGAGACTGATACTCAGCTCTCCAGAAGACCTCTTTAGATATCAGTACCAGTTAGACATGATTTAAACATTTTGATGAAATACTAAATATTACTTTCTGTGGAACAATCAAGGTAAACCTGTTCTTTACCTGTTCTGCACAGCAGAGCTAAGTAATCACAAAAGATAATTTCTTGACTACTGAAGACTTTTTGTAGAAAAAACTATTTATGAAACTTCCTGCTTGTTCTTAATTTGCTTTGAAATTGGCCACTGAGCAACAGAGAGTAGAAGGACACAAACATATGAGTAGTTTTCTTTAAGAGTCCTGATGAAAAGTATAATTCTGCAGGAAGAATAGCAACTGAAAGTGAGAAAAAACCCATCAATATTCTTGGGAAACTTTCATCACTTTTACATTTTTTAACCATCTATAATTTTTAATCTCTATATTAATACTTTACAGGGAAATGAAGAGCCTGGGGTCTTCTAAGAGTGAGAGAGAGAAAAAAAAATCAAGTTTACAGGGCTACCAGCCATTAAAATAGTTCTCTGAGGTACTTTATTCTTCAATTGGATGTGGTTCACATGATTAGTTATCAATAGAGTGTATTACTGAAGATTTTATGTATTGTTCAATCATTGCAAACAAGATAAAAATGTCTGTACATAGTGATTCCACATGTGCAGTTTATATTTTTCTGTTTATGTGTACTTCGTTCTTCTGCAGGATCTATGTAATTAGAGCCTCTAAAACACATTAAAAATCATTAGTGAGTTCTTCCATGAAGCTTTGAGAAGAACAAGCTGATATTTTCTGTCATATCCACTCTATGGTTGAAAATATTCCCACCTACCCTAATATAGACAAAACTATGTGCTTTTAAGGAAACCATAGGTAGTTGAAATTAAAAAAAAGTTAGATTTTAAAATCTATATTAGAACTTCATTTCATGATACTTAGAAATTTTAACTTAATTGTGCTCTTAGTTATAGTATTTTATAGTCAACATGACTTTAAAAGTTAAATACTTGAGACATATTCTACAGCTTTTTAAAGTATTTGTTGGTGTATTTTGAAGTATTTATTTTTGTACTTATCTTGGTTAGATTTTAGGATCTTTTATCCTGTACCTAAAGGATTTTTTTCATTAATTGTATTGCACAAATTTTTTGTTGACTACAATATTTTGCATTAATCTCTTCATGTTAATTATGTCAGAATGTTTAATATTTCTGTCTCACTGGTATCTTTCTTTATAATTGTATTGAAAAATAAGTTGAGATGCTTTATATTTAGGAAAACCTTCCCATCCATGAAAATGTGTTTTTCTTCAAAGTATAAAAACTCTGTGGGCCTTGCGTGGTTTTGTTTTGTTTTCCAACAGGATTTACTATGCACAAAC
Source organism: Chaetops frenatus (assembly GCA_013400775.1). Taxonomy (NCBI): domain Eukaryota; kingdom Metazoa; phylum Chordata; class Aves; order Passeriformes; family Picathartidae; genus Chaetops; species Chaetops frenatus. The sequence goes on from VZTR01009180.1 coordinate 42,451, forward strand.
CACAGCCATAAAAGAACATAATGGCTTAGTAAAAGCATTACAATTTATCACAATAGAATTCTGTGTCCTCTGCAAGCAAAATTTAATTTCTGCTGAGTTAAGAAATCAGTACTCTCTACTGTATTTCATTATTACCTCTGATTCTGTTTAAGGAAAGCTAAATTGCTGTTATAAAAAGCAGGATTTGGTAAGTCTCCCGACAGTAAAAGAAAGTTAATGCTACATTGATTCTAAATATTCCTCTCTACTTCACAAGAAATCTTCCTAGGAAGTTGGCTTTGCATTGTGTCACAGAAGCTTCCCAATACATTTCTATACCTTAGACACTGCAAGATATTGTAATAAAGTAAATAGTTAAAAGTAAATATCTGCCTAAGCTGCTTACAGACAATGCACAGAGGATAAATAGCCTTCTAATGGAGAAGAGATGAATGAAATCAGGGAATAAACATTTAGGCCAACAATATCTAGAGGTCTGCCATGAAATTTGGATACAAGTTGTCAAATATTTCAGTCTAATGCCATCACACATCAATTGTATTTTGTCATTGCCAAGCTAGACTTAATGGAATTTTATTGTACTGTCCAAATTGCATGAGATCTTAAGACCTCTTAATGGAATTAGTACATGTCCTTGTTAATAATTTAAAGCCTAGCAGATTATTTAAGGTACCAAACAAACAAACAAACAAACAAAAAACATTAAGGTAAGAGATTCCCATTCTAGATGCCAAAAAAGAAACCAAATGGTAAAGGAGACTAGGAGAGCTCATAGAAAAGAAATCTATTTTGATCTTATATATAATACCTGGACAGATTATTTTCCAGTTTGTTCAGAAAATAGAGAAAAATAATGGATGATTAGGAGCTGTTTTTCAAAGGTAAGCCAATAAACTTATATGCTGCTCAGAAATGTCTATAACATTATTTGATGAACAAAAAAATAGAATAATTTCATGGACACTTTTTTAACTTATTGCACTTCCCCCTTCTTTCTTCTGTAACATTCTTAGAAGGCCAACAATTGGCAATGAAAAAAAAAAAAACATCTGAGTGACTAGAAGGATAGATGAAACTGTAAATACATGATTCCTCAAATATGTAGGAAAAACTATTGCTAGTGCTTCTTCAATACTCTTCTGTTAGAAAAAAAAAAACAATAAAGGAGAAGAAATTCCCCAAAGAAAGAAATTTTTTGAAGTAGGAAGAGTTTAGTTTTTTAAACTTCTTCAAAGTGCAATCAGTGAATTCAGTGAGATGGAATGGCTTAATTCTACTGTTAAAAAGTGAGAGGACAAAAGGTTAAGATAGAGAACTATATATATAAAACTATCAAAAGGGATGATTTTTTTCAAGTTTGTAAGGGATAATGTGAACAGAAAGTAAAAAATAAAAACATATTTATTTCTCTGACGCTTTTGTTAATAAATACTTCCATTTTGTCTTTTCACATCTACAAGGAGTCAGTCAAAAGAAAACATATGGAGCCCATAAAAAGAAATTTGTGCTGCAAGTGTATACATGCTAGATGTTCATTTGTGAAGCTTCTCTGGACAAAATGATAGCAAATCATTTCAGGAGAAACTAAACAAATCGAAGAGCCCTTATTTAAGGTCTTTAAGAAAGTAATTCAGTCCTTTTTCAATGTATGTAGATGCTTCTGAGATTTGTTCCCAACTACTCCTAGGATTATTTTTCCACTGATCTGTATCTCACACTTAGAAATTCCTAACTACTTTTAATTTTACTTTTGCAATGTATTCACTTCTTGGAGATTAATGTAAGTTTTTATAATTCTAGACAATTAAAGTTGGAAAATACTCCAAGAAGGCGTACAAACCAATCACTCTCTTAGCATGGTGCTTCCATAAATTAAGTTCTTTGAGTATAGTGTAGTCAAGTTTGGTCTTGCACCCTATTTCTGGGCAGCTGTTTCAGTTTCTGACAATCCTGACTCCATGCATCTCTTTCTAATATCTAGACAGAGTTTTCCTTGTTGCAACAGCTTTCTGTTGGCTTTTGCCCTGTCACAGAAGGCAAAGCTGCAAGAACAGCGAAATAGAGTTACTCTAATAAATCTGTTGCTGCCTATCACACAAGTAGATCTAGAAGTGTTAACATTGGTCTAAAATTTTAGTCTTTATTATAGCTAACAACTATCTTAATTAAAATCAAAGCTCTGCTAGTATTCAAATAACATTAGAATTAATAGTGAGAGAATTTAATCACTTCCTGGAGGTGTATCTCTGTCCTCAGTAGCTGTATATAACCAAGAGATGCTTCCATAACCTTCTCCTATTGAATATGGACAAATCCAATTCTCTCACCCTCTCCTGCCATGTCATAGGGTTGTGCACGTGCACTAATCATGTTAGTCAGCCTTTGCTGGACTTGCATTAGTATGTCAATGTGTCTTTTGTAAATGCAAACCTCCATTTTTGCCTGAACTTGACATGTACCAAGTGCAGCCAATAGAAGAGAAAAGAAAATAGCCTAGCTTTCAGAGATTCAAAAGTAGGCGTAGAAAGAAAACAAAACAAAACAAAACAAAACAAAACAAAACAAAACAAAAATTAATTCAGTGTGCTAAACACAGAGGTTTCAAAAGGATTCTGGCAGTCACTGTATGCCTTTAATCACAGGTTTCTTTCAGTGACTTACTCTGCAGAATAAAATTTGTAATCCAGTTTGGTCTTAATTGTACTTTCACTAATATGGGTGTTCCCTTTTCTGTTTAGTGTTGTTTATTCACTAACTTTTATTTGGTATGCTTTATTTTCTGATTATTAACTTTATTGTGGATCTAACACCAGCAGAGCTGTCACTATATTAGAAGAGTTAGCTATAACACTAAACAGAACTTCATACCAATACAAAATTGTAGATTTACTTGTGTGATATATAACTGAAGGTTTAATACAGTGGCTGCAATTTGCATTTCTTCCAATTTTTATCCTTTGCAGCATGCTTAAAATCTTTGTTGAAGTTTCATATAGTCCCAAATAAACTGGAAATTCAAATTCACGTCATATCTTTTTGACAGTGTACTTCCATGTCAGAGATTCTTGCAGCAGCTTGTAGCAGGCTGGTACAGCTGCATCACAGGAGACTTCAGCTGTGACACAGGTGAAAATAGGGTCATGTCCCTGTTTTGAGTCAAATGAGGGATTGGGCTTGCAGGACGAATTTTGGTAAAAGAGTAACAATTTTCAGTCTCTGCATAGCAGCATAACTTCTTTTTTTTTTTTTTTTTTTTTTTTTTTTTTTTTTTTTTTTTTTTTTTTTTGTATCTAGCCTGTAGCTTTGAAGTTTGGGAAACAAAAGACACACCACACCTTCCTGGTACATCTGCACATGGGTTAGGTGCTGTGTCTGGGCAGCCTAAAGCAAAGGTACAGTGACAACATTTAGTGTGTCTCTTAAGCAGGTATGTTCTCATAATTGTAGACAAAGATGAGAGTGTTTGCCCTGTGCTATATCACTGCAGATATGTTATTTCTGCCACATCATAATTTTTTCCTAATTTCAATGCTATTTCCTAACTTACTGTCACTAAGTGAAAAGTCAACTGAAAAATCAGAAGTTTGGAAAATGATAAATGGCTTGGAGATTCTGTCTTTGAAATACTGTAATAAAATCTGATTTTCAGAGACAACTCACCTTTAGTTAGGTGTATTCAAAACTACTAAAACCAGAGAATGTGATTTGTGATAATTTTTTGTGTTAGAAGGGATAGTTTATTTTAGCTTCTATGCAACTTCTTAGAAAACAAGATTACCTTTGTTTAGAAATGGATATCCTGTTCATCTCTTTGATTATGGTTTTAGAGAGAAGACAGCTATTATTTCAGAAAATCATACTTATCCTTAATGAAAATTACAATGAAATTAGAGGGGTAGCAATCATGAATTTTGCAACAAAAAAAAGTTTTTATCTAAGTGACACTTTGTGGAATATAGGGTAGAAACTGATATATCAAAGTAATTTCTACAGGAAAACATGCTTTCCTTATTATTACAGAGTTTTCATTTGGTTTGGCTTTTGTAGAAAATCATCGTTAATTGATTAATTGCTTCTTAGAGAATAATTGTACCCATTCTTTACATGTAGGCTTGACTAAGTCAAGTGAGTGTTCTCTGTAGAGATTAGTGTATCTCTTGTGTGTAAAAGAAGATACGTGTGCATTTAGCAACAGCAGGCCAACATAGTGCTTAAATTTATGTTTTAAAAATTTGAGCTTTAAATATGTACTCCAGATCAGAGCTTGTGTGAGTAAATACAGTCTGTTTTATTACTGCTGTGGCTTACTTATAGCCACCTGGAGTCCCAGCTGGGAAAGTTGTCACACAGCATAATTCAGAATGCCCCTGGTGGAAGGATTATTATTTCTGTTCTATTGCATAGACTTTTAGCCTCTTTTATTATATCTGGCATAATAGGAGAATATGTTTCTAAAGTAGACGTCTTTGGTATGTACGAAAACAAAGCATAAACCTATTCAAAACTTGACAAAACTATTAATTTTGATTCTGTTTAAAGGTTTACAACATTTTTCTTAGTTTAGGTGCTTTGAAATTTCCATTAAAAACTTCACTTTATGTTGTGCATGGTAAGTTTAATGTTGTCCTGCTTACTCCTTCTCTGGGTATGCCTTCATTGTCCTGAGTGGAAATGGATCAAATAAAGAGTATAATACAGAAATGACTGAAAAAAAAAAAAAAAAAAAAAATGTCACCTTATAATATTTCCCCTCCTTAAATTTAAGTATCACAAAAGTTTAATAGGTATTAAAACCAGTTGAATTCTGTAAGCATACACTTTTTAAAGGCAAAAACTGACTGTTTTCTAAACAAAATCATAACGTTCTACCAAAAGATTTCATTCCTTTTGCTAATGTTGTGCAATGACAGCTAATTTTAACCTCTCTGTAGAACTCCCACTGACATATCCATCACTGCTGCTATCCTTTCAAAGGTGTATTTCTAACCAACCAATCACTCTGTATCTTCAGATGGAAATTGTCAGAATGATTTGATTTGAACATGGAGTTTCCCCAGCTGATGCTACCTCTCAGACCTGCTGGACAAGCAAGTACTTTCAGCTTAATGACTGCAGCTGTGGTCCACCTCAACAGCTGGTTGCTGGTAACACCTGCTTCACTTGAGACAGTATATCCATGGAACTTAGTAAGGGAATGCACACTGAGTAACTAAAAAAAACCTGAAACCAACTGGTAATTTTTTTTTTATTACATCCAGCTTATGATGTTTCACTTGTTTGATATAATCTTCTATGAAAATGAATCATCATGGTGTCTTAGGAAAGGTCCTGAGGTCTGAAGAAAACCAGAAGTCACTCTAATCTTCAAGGGCTAGAAGGAAGATGCAGTGAGCTATGTGCTGGCCAATTTCACTGTCATGCTGGGGAAGGTGGTAGAGCTGGGCTGAAGATGGGGTCCAGGGTTCTCCTTCCTGGGGACATCCATAGTGGAAACAGCCCCAGATCACCTGGCTCCAAGCTTCAAGCCTTTCAGGGTCCTGCTTCCACAGCTGCACTGTGGGGCCAGATGATGACTCTGCTCCCTGGGAGTTGTTCTCTCCCATTTTCCTTCCCCAGACCGATCTTCCCTACAAGCTCCACACCTTCTGCCTCTGTGGGGACAAGTTTGCCAACCCCATCTTCCACTTCATCTTTTCCATCCTGCTGGCAAGGGAAGAAGATGGAGTGTGGGCTCAGAACAGCCTCTCTCCTGTTCCCCTAAGGCCAGGAAACTGTGTCCTGTGCTGAGCACACACAGAGCAGCATGAGCCCTAGGCAGAAACCTCAGCTCCAAAAAGGCCATATTTGACAGCTCACCTAAGAGAAAGGGTGAGGTCCTTGGAAAGGTCACAAAACCCAGCAGAGGAGAAGCCCCACTGGGAAGTTTGATCTGGTCCTCTGGTCACAAAATGGTCAGTGAGGGCTGGCCCTTGCCTCCTCCCAAGCCCCTTATGGCTCCCAGTATTTCTGCAGCATCCAGACAGTACCAGCCCAGCCCCCAGACAGCAGAGGGCATAGGAACAGCAAGGGTGCTTCTCACTGATTTTACTCCACTGATTTTAAACTGGTCTTAAAAGACTTTTTTGTCTCAGACCAATGGATTGATTTGTGTTTGTAGATACTTTCTTCCAACCAATCCAAATATTCTTGCATCTCAACAGTGTATTAAAAATTTACTTTCTGTGGCCTTTTTCAAACAATTTTTATAGAGGGACTGACATACAAATTATATGGCTAAATTTGTTTCAAGTTAATATCTTAAAATCCAATAAAAATGAAAGGGAAGCATCTAAAGGGTGTAATATGTTAAATATGTACCAAGCAGCCTTGGATTCTTTATAATGCCTTTAATGTGCAATTATTTATAAGTAACCTTACTGAAAAGTCACGCAGATATTCTATGTACAATGAAAGAGACATTTAGGTGTAAACAAATGAAACTTCAACAAATATAGAATCCTTAAGAGGCAACAGCATCACTTCCAACTTCCCATAAAATTCTTTCTAAATTCTGCTTCCCTAGCTGATAATTTCTGATTCTGTAAGCATAGATCCAATGGCACAAGGATTATTAACTCTTCATCTTCACAGAGATAGGTTAAAAAAACCCAAAAACATGTAGCAAATGTAACAGCTCAAGGGTGTCACTTTGCCCTTGCACATTCACACAATTTATGTTGCATATTATTTTGAAAGGACAGATGGCACTACAAGTGAGCTGCATTCTTGTGTTTATAACCTTCTATAATCACAGTGCTAGTGTCCTGGTTTAGAAGAAGACTTCTGTGAGGTACACCACTCAGTTGTGACAGTCCCTAAGTAGCAATCATAACTAAGCTGTCATGCACTGTTTAGTATTAGGGTGGGAGAGATAATGAGTTTGTGGGAGGGTTAGTTCCAAAGACTTTGCTAAAGAAGATTGCTACAGTCCATTAGCTGCAAGCAGCTGAGCAGATGAAGAAAGCCCTGAACAGGGTCACATATCAACTCGATGCAGCTCTATATATATATATATATTATGTAGCATGTGTATAGTTGTAGTATTGATAAGAGATTGTAGGCTAAGTGGAAAAGAAATATCTTTTTTAGGTGCACAGATGATTTTATATGTTTTATATTTATGGAGCTCTATATTTGATGCACTTCTATATAAAGATGATCAAGGATGCATTTTTAAAAGTGATTTTGCATCTGAATTTAGCTGAAAATTTAGCACTGATCACCAGAATTTCAGAAAATATTTCTTACTTCTACTTCCAGCTCTAAGCAGCATGAGCAATCCAGGTACAGCAAGAGAAGTGTAAACTTCAATGACTAAACATAGTGTGAGTAATGTTTACCTAAAAGCTGTAACAAAGTAATTAAAGCAGCCCACAGGTCAAAGTTAACTTATCAAATAGGTTAGCATTTATTTAAAGTTAGGAAAAAAAGGTTCTGATGAATTTGGATTGATTTGCAAAAAGGCAGATTAATTAGTTGGTTTATTTTGTAGTGAACGATGATACTACTAGGTGGAAGCCTGCCACAGGATTTTTCATTCTTCTCTTGTAAAGGATATACCTCCTACCTTTTCCTTTGCTATCTAACTAGCAGAAGTGAGCAGGTAAATAAGCCTGACTGTATGGAATAATGGGATGTCCTTTTATTGTAACCAACTACATCGTTAATTATCTGAGGTAAAAGCCTTTAATGATATTAATCCCTCTGTTTCACAACAGTTAAAGTCTGCAAGGTGAAAACAAGATATATTTTGATATTCTGCCTTTTCTGATAACTACATATCACAGGCAGAAGTGGGATTTTCCTTCATGTTAATCAAATTAGTACAAAAATACATTTCCACTCATTTTATACATGTATATTTAAAGAAACTTGGATGAAAGTGATTTTTGGCTTGTTTTGTATTTAGCTCTGTCTTCTACAAGTTTGATGCTAACCTGCTGTAGCATCTTGACAAGGTATGTGTCCTTCTAGCAGTCTTTCAAGATCACATAGTCTCTAACATCTACAGTGAAGAATGAAATTCTGAAATCTCAAAGAGCTATAGATCATTATATATTTCTAATCAGAATGTTTATCTGTTAAATTTGAAACATTATTAAGTTCTATATGCAGGAAAAAAATAGCTAGCTGCCAAATTAACATATTTTTAAAAATAACTCTAAGGTGCGGGTTTTCATTCCAAGCCCCTGAATATTTCTGTCTTAAAACTCAAGTCACTTTTATGTTATTGTCTTTATAACAAACATCTCTAATTTTTTCACTTGTTTAATCAGTTCTAAATATGCACTAATACTAATTCTAATCACAGGTGCTTAGTACTGAATAGATATGAATACATATTTTTAAGGTCAGTGATAGGACAAAGGGGCAAAAATAATGCAGCACTCACACATGTATGATTTATTATGCTTTCCTAGGTGCAAAGTGAATGTGTACTTTAGAAAGAATTTTTCTACTTCATGTTATTAACTGCTGATTTAAAAGGTTTGGGGTAAACACATTGGAAATCAAGTCAATTTTGCATGGACCTATTTCAGTCAAAGCTGGTATAGATGTATCCTTTCTATTCTTCTGGAATTAGACACTAAATTTCTTCTTAGCATAGGGATCTTCAAAAACTGAAAGTTGGTTGCCAACCCTCAAAATTCCTGAGTTGTTTGTGGCTGTGAGAAGAGGAAAGGATGAATAGAATAGTAAATCCTGGCTTGGTGAACCTAAGGTAAAACTATGATTTATTTTTTTCTTAAGTATTGCTTAAACACTGTATTATAAACATGAGAAAAATGTGGTCCTTCATTCTTTGGGAATATGTGCCTTGCAGTACAATATCTATATTTTTGACTTCCAAGTTTTTCCCTTTTATGGGCAAGAATGTAGTGTATTTCTAAACCATAAATATATTGTCTGGTAAAACTTGTGCTATTTTTAATTATCCCATGTTTACACTTTAAAATGTGATAATTGTTCCATGTGACCAAATCCACTGCCAATTTGTCCCACTTACATCTTCCATTTCCACATTATGAGACCAATGAATGAACCATTTTGAAAGTAAGAATTGTGTTAAACAGCCCTTCACAGCCTCCATAAAACAGAAAAATACAATAAATGATATTGCACTCCTCATCCTCATTGTACTTTCATCCTCATTCTAAGAATCTTATAGCACTTCTGAAGATTTAATTGTATCTTACATGGAACTTCTACCGTGAAATTGCTTGCCTAAAGTCACACAGGACATGTATGGTGGAATTTCTGACTGCAAGTCTCATGCTTTTGAAATATCACCCAAGCTGCAGCCTTTTGAAAAATTCCACTTGTTGAAATGTGAGAAAGTCGTAAGAAAGCTTTAATGCAAACAGGGCAATTGTTGCTCTTCTTTACAAAGACCTTATTTTTTTTCCCTTGCATTGGCCAGAGTTAGTGAAGTTCCTTCATCTTGTTCTATTTGCTTGAGATTACTTCAGTTCTTCCCCACTTCTTGTAAAATGTTCTATATTAACCTTTTTCCTCCTTCAATCAACTCTCGGTTTTACATTGACCCTCTACTCTCTCACGCATTTTCTTACTCTTACTCAGCCTGGCATTTGATAAGTTTACCTTCTCTGTTTTAGCATCGTTAGCTGTGTACTTCCTGGCTCTGTCTTCTTTCAGCGTTCCTACACTCCAAAAGAAGTGTACACTTGACCTCATCTTCCTTAAACGCTACTTGGTTCTTCTTTCTACATTAGGACAAATTCTTTCTGCATTACACACTGAGTTATCTTTTGAATCACTTTTTGTTTTTGTTGTTTTGCAAGTGATATTTTTAAAAACTTTTGCTAAGGAAAGCAAAATTCACATTTTCATAGAATATTTCCATCCAAGCTTAAAAAGCTACATAATTTAATTTGTAGCCTTTCCTTTTACTAAAAGGTATCAATGTGGCACTTTTGAAAATGGAAACCCTACCCTGAAACCCAGTCACCTACACATTTAAGAGATAGTTCTACACAGACGTCATTGCACTTGGTTTCTCACATGTTTTTGAGTTTAATACAGCAGAAGTGGTGACTTCTTTTTATAGAATCATAGACTCATTAAGGCTGGAAAAGACCTTTAAAATCATTGAGCACAACTTTAACCCAGCGCCACCTTGTCAAGTAAACCTCAGCACAAACTACATCCAGTCATTTCTTGAACAAGTTCAGGGATGGTGAGTCCACCACTTCCCTGGGCAGCCTGTTCCAATATTCAATCACCCCTCCAGTGAAGAAATTCTGCCTGATGTCCAACCCGAAGCTCTCCTGGCACAGCTTGACTCCATTTCCTCTTGTGCTGTCACTCAATCACCCCTCCAGTGAAGAAATTCTGCCTGATGTCCAACCCGAAGCTCTCCTGGCACAGCTTGACTCCATTTCCTCTTGTGCTGTCACTGGTAACCTGGGAGAAGATCTTGACCCTGAAATGGGCTCACCTTCCTTTTAGGGAGTTGTAGAGAGCAATAAGATCTCCTCTGAGCCTCCTCTTTTCCAGGCTAAACAACTTCAGCTCCCTCAGCCACTCCTCACACAACCTATTCTCTAGACTCCTCACCAGTGTTTTTTGCCCTTTTTGTTTTCTTTCAATTCACTCCTGCCTTTGGCTGATTCTCTTTACAATTCACTCTTTTTTGTGTCTTGACTTTTTAATGCTTTTCTTTTTCCTTTTAAAAGCTTGTTTTGATAAACTTATAATTTTCAATATCCTACTTCCTTGCACTTACAGAATGACTTCACATCAAAGACCATAAAACTGAGGGAACCCCACTTTATGCATATGTTCATATCTTCAGTTTTGCTGCTTCAGTTTGTACTCTGATAACTTAATTGAACTTCGTATTTTTGTCCCTTGTTATTTTCCCTATCCTTTAACCCCTTCTTACCACTTATTCCCTGATCTTTATGTCTCTACACATCATTTCTTTTTTTTCATGATAGAGTACAATTCCCTTTATCTCCCCTTTTTCATTCTTTCTCCTTGCTCTTTTTTCATCAGTGAAAGCCTGATCTACTTTCTCCATTTTCTGCTCTTACTATAAAAACCCTTTTTTACCAGAACAACCTGGCCTCATAAATATTTTATCAAAATGTTCTCCAAGTAGAAACAGCATTGTGTACCAACAGATTAACCCATACCAAGACTATATTTTCTTGTTATTTAGCTAACAAAGTATGAAATTTCTCCTTTTATGCAAAGAAGCAGCATAATTTATCTGTTCCCAAGACAGACCTCTAAAAATCTATTTTTTTTTTTGCTTGTGTTTTGAGACTAGTTAAATTCTTCAAGTCGTCAATTGTGTTTTTCTCTTTCAGACTTTTGTTTCATCTCTCCTAAAGGAAAATGAGATAAAAAAAAATATATAAAAGAAAATGTTCTAAATACCAGTTTTGAAGGAGTAATGAAATAATTATACAAATAGAATAAAACAGCGAAGTACATCTCAGTGATTAAAAAATAAATTAAAAAAAGTGAAATTGTCATTTTAACTTTTTTAGATAAAGGGAAAGATATCATGTAATGGAAATATCCAGAAATAAGGAACATATAACCAAATTCTGAAAAAAACCCACCCATTTGTATTTTTTTATTAAATTGTGCCTTATATTATAAGCAATTTGTGATAATAGACAACAAGGAAATTTTCAAAAGTTCAGGAACCTAATGAAAATCCAGAAAACTGTGTTTTGTTGCACTTTTGGTTTTCACCTTGCTTGCACCATTTCAGCTTTCATCATTTTCACGCCTGGGTGACTCGTTTTGAGTGACTGTGTGAATGAGAAAAGAACAGATAAAACCATACACCCAAAAGAACCCTACCTCCTCAGTAGGGTGATTGTAATATCCTCAACCACTGGTGCATCATGAAGAATATGAATGAGAAAAAAAATTGATCTTCTGCCTAACCCAGGTAAAAGTTATGATGGTTCAGTCTATGTGTGACTATGTGTTGTTTGAATTGGTTGTTGATATTAGTCCTTGTCTTGGGTATATATCTCCCATTATATTCTTAATTTCATTTTTCTTACATTTAATGATCAGCCATGCCATCATAAATCAGATAATATTTTGGGCAACATTTATTGTCTGAATGCAAAGTGAAAGTTTTAGACTGTCCTGACTTACGTTTTTAGTTCTCATCAGCTACAAATTTGATGGGAACTGACCTATTCTCATTCCATCAGAATCAAAATATTTTAGGATCTTCAATCAGACAATATAAGCAAGGTAACTGTTGTCTTTGATAATTCTTTCATAATTAATGAAATTCACTGGTAAGGAGCCTAAAGCTAAAATACATACTGGAATAACTAGTGTAAGATAAACTTCAGAAGGCTTAGAAACAATTAAAACCAGATATTGTTCTGAAATTATCTAAATCCCAAATTTATTCTCTAATATAATATGTGAATGTAAAATGCTTTCAGTACAAGCACTTCAGAATCTTAATATTTGTTCTTGCCTTTAGGAATGAAGGCAAAAGACATAGGAGAGAATGTACCATTTAACTTGTGTTTAGCTGCTATTAAATGGAATTGTTAACAATTAGATGCATCCCCTGGGCAACATTGCTTTAACCTGAAATGTTCTATGCTTCGTATTAGGAAAATGACATTAGAATTTTTCACTTGCCTGTTCATACCTCAGTGCTGGGGTATATGCTGAAAATAAATAATTCTGTTTTATAGATCCTCTCTCAGAGTAACAGAGCAAGAGGATGGGAGCAATAAGTAAGCTAAGAATAAAAGACATGACTCAAATGTTGATGTCCTCAGAATACTCCCTCTACATGATTTTAGAGTTTACATCCTCAGAATACTCCCTCTACGTGATTTTAGAGTTTACATTTCTGACTTGCTATGAAAGAGCTAAGTTACTTTAGNTCTAGTCCCGAGCAGGTTAATTTAGATTTAACATACACACACAACTCCTCCCTCCTTCTTTACAGTATTCATTGTGGAAACACTGTCTTTGTCTAAATATTTGTGACTGTTTGAATTCAATTCTTCTGAAAGTTTTACAGGTTAAAAGAAATCACAAATGACATGCTCACCTTCTGCTCCTGTCTTGTGGGCCTTAGTTTGGATGATAGGCAGGATATTTTGAGGTTGTCATTAGTCCATCTTTGAGCTTTTCTTTTCTCTCTTCCCTCCTGCAAACCACAACAATGTAAGATCATTTTTGGTTCTTGTATATTTCCTAGTTATCTACTGAGTTGGTTTTGCTTAAAAATAAAAGAATAAAATTTCCTGTCCTGCCATAATTGTAACAAATCAGAGTTTTACCTCCCTAAATCAAGTAAGCTACATACCCACTGAGTTGCAGCTAAAGTCAGGAAATGTGATTTTTAAAACCATTACTATATATGGAATGAGTGCTATGTATTTTATTTTCAGACAGCTTTTTTGCTGTGCTGATGCACAGTCCCTCTAGTATTAGAAGCCATAATTCCCCCCAAGACAAATGACATTCATAATGCAAATAGTGTAACAGGAATGTGAATGGCAAGACCAAAACTGAGCTTTAGAGTAATAGAGATAAAACCTGGGGTTTCTTTTTCTGTAGCTTTTTTGAAGTTTAGGGCAAGCTGGAAAGGGGTATTTCAAAATATTTTACCATTTTTCCTATCCCATTAAAAGGAGAGAAAAGTCTGGTAAGGTGGAAAAGCAGTTAAGGCATGAAGAGTAATAGTGAAAGGTGAAACACTGAGGGTAAGTGACTGAAATACTCATGAAGTCCTTTGTATTCACAATGCATCATTTTCTCATTCTGCACCTTCAGGTCTCAACAACAATTAAATAAAACAGCTAATTCCTCAGATTACGTGCCTTTTTTTTTTTTTTTT
>VZTR01009180.1:60097-77822 GCA_013400775.1 Chaetops frenatus
TCAGGGTGTGTGGAATCTGCATTCCCATATGAATGACATTCTCATGAGCTATAAGATTAACAAAATTAATAAATCCCCTTTTAAACACAGAATGGGGGAAAGGGGAAACCTAAATGAAATAACAGAGGTATCTGTAATTCACAATTCTAGAAGTTCTTTAATCTGTTAATCATTTTACATAAAGCTGGGATTTTAGATTTTGTTTTTTATATATTAAAATATATCCAGCAAGGGATGCACAATATGGGAATTTCATATGCCTCATAACAAACTCTCATGTCCTGCTCGTCTTTGAGCAAGCAAATTCTCAATTACTCTTTAAATTCTTTAGTAGCACTTTTGCGCTGAGTATTTGAGAATTTGCATTAGTACAAAGAAAGAAGGGAAGCAGTAGTAACCCTTCATTTTACTGTTCAGGGCCAACTCTAAGTGTGAAGATAATAAATGGTAAATTGATATTACTGTATTGAACATTTTTATTGCGAATTGTGAATCATATCTGAAAGAATTTGCCTCATAATATTTCCTCAATTACCAGAGACATTCCTAAAGGGAAGATTCAGATTTCAGATAGATATACACATAACCATTTTTCTTAACTGTGGTTACACTGCAACATTCAGGTTCAGCTTCTGTGGTGCAGAAATAGTTTAGAAATCAGTGTGCTTCAAAGCTAACATTCTTCTGTCATTATTTGATTTGGAAGGACAGAATAAAGTCAGAAAGGATTAAGGCAGCAAGGACGCTAATATAGAACAGAGGGTGGGGTAAAAAGACTAAGTCTAATATACATGCTATGAAATCCTGACGGCCAGAAGGAGAGACTCAGGTCAGAAATGGTTAGTGCCACAGCATCCTTACCAGGCTTTCTTTCTGATCTGCAGGTTGGTAGACAGTAATGAACATCAAAACGCACGTGCAGATAACCAAAACAACAGTAACAATNCAACAGTAACAATGCTTACAATATGTCCTCCTTTCTGCATTTTGTACAAAAGACAACTGTTATTTTTCGCTCTATTTCTCTGTAGAGTACAGTATTTTATAGAATTTTTGGTGAGAAGGGATCTTGGAGGACATCTTGCTTGACCTTCATCTAAAATGAGCCTATGTCCAGCACTAGATCAGGTCTAGGCAAATCCTGGAAAATTTCAAGGACAACGATTCTGCAGCATCTGTGCGTAGCCTGTTACAACTCTGCACTACTTTCCCAGTGTACATGGTAAACTTTTTCTCCTGATGCCCAAGACAAGGCTCTCAAGCTGGAGTAGACTTTGTAGCACTGTGCAGTACTACTGACAGTTTTGTTATGTCTTTTTTCTAACTCTTCCTCAATCAGCTTATTATTAAATTGTCTTCTTTGCCAGGAAAAGAAAAAAATGATAAAGAAGTCCATCTTTTTCAGGTCAGGTGCATGAAGACCACTTGCACAAAGGAGTAGTAGATAATGCACGCAGAGTATATATGATACTTTTCTAAATGACTGTTTTCAGCAACATCAAATTTTGATAAATTGTGACAACTCTGAATGTTCTATCCCTTTTTGCTTCCCCAACTTAGTTTGATGTATGATCATTGTACTTCCTCTCCAAATCACTTTGTGTAGAAAACATTTAAAGTACCAAAGTACCTCTGCAAGGATATACACAGCTTAAATTGCAAAGCAATTTTTTTAATAGTTAAATCACAGCATAGGTAGTTAGAGCTAATGAGCTATTACAGTAACCATTCATATTACAGATGAGTCTGTGCTGTCCAAGTAGTCATCAGACTGTTGGGAAGGGTCAGATTCCATTCCTCCTTGGAAAGGGCTCATCTTCAGTGCTTCTGAGTTGCCATTTTATGACACTCTGGGTTTTTTGTTAAGATTTTATACCTTTTCTTGTCTGTGATTTTCCTCTTGGATCCTTGTGCAGCTTACTGCTGTCTCAACAGTCTTACCTCTTTCTGTGGTCTCACCTTTCTTATTTGGGTATCTCTGACCTCTAGACTTCACAGCTCCTTCTCACAATTTAGCCTTTCCTCAGAGAGTTGAGCCGAAGTTACCCAGCTATCCTGTATCCAAACCAGAACCAAACTCAAATGCAGTTGGACCTCTGGAATGAGTTAAATCCCTGTTTCCTGAAGAACCTGTTAACAAACAGTCCCACTCTTACTTCCCCAGAAAGGAGAAATGTTGTTTTAGATGTGTAAATGTCTTTTAACCTGTGGTCTCAGGCACCCATTCTCTGGTGTTAGACAGAAAATGACACCAAAATTCCTGCAGATTTTCAATCACAAACTGAGATTTCTCTATTCTGCCATCCATCCATCCCTCAGGCTCTTGCTTCTACCCCCTTTCCTTAAGAGGTCAGTGAGCAAACAATATAATTTAATACAGCTCAAAGCATCCGTAACGTATGAAGCAAACACCAGAATAGTCTCATATAACAGTGAAAATAATTTCACTTGCCTTAGGTCATACTCAGGTCTTCCTTCCAGGCCCTGCTCTCCCCATGCATAAGTGCTCTATGAAACAGAGGGGTTAATGGGGTCTGTGCTGTGGCAGGGGATCTTTACTGAGTGCAAAAAATGTAGTTGGCTTTTAAAAACATAAAGGAATGTATACAGTCTGTCACCAGGGAGTCACTTTTTCCTTGATAGCATAGCACAGTTCTGCATGAATTCTACTTATCTTTTTTCTCTCTGCACAGAGCAAGGAAGAAGAGCAAATGAGCCAGAGAAACTCAGCCAGTCTGGGGAATTTTAAAAATTCTTTTTGAGATAAAGATTTCAGTGTCCACAGTTTCATGTGTGCTAAGAAGCTTTACTAACAACTGAGTACTGAAGCATGACCCACATGTGCCTTTTAGGTCATCAGAGCCAGAATGATCTCAACCCATTTAGCTTTCAGGTTATGCCTTGGTCAAGTGAATACTTTGAAGTCATTTCAGCTGAGAAGGTTAAAGGTTGACATTTGCAGTTATGACTTGTGTGTGCCAGTTTTACACTCCTATCAGTATCATAAAGTCAGTTTCCAAGGTTTCACCATAAGAAATTGAGCCAATTTCTAGAACTCTGGAAATAATTATTTTAAATCTATTTTTACTCTTCCATTTTTTCCACACAGTTCCTTTGCTTTTGTGCTTTTAAATTGATTACAAATAATTACTGTAAGCAGATGATTATTGATATTATATTTTAATTTCACCCATTTTAGGGTAATATATCTAATTCCAGCTAAAAGATGCACATTACTTTCATTGTTTTATCTTCTATGCAGAGAAATCCTACTCTAATTAGACCTTACAGCATGTAATATGCAATAGTTAGACAACCACTTAAGAAAACAAATAGTAAAAAAAACCCTCTTTCATAAAATTCCCTTCAACAATTATGTATTCAAAAAAAGACCATTCAGATTACTTGGGACCAGCCTAGGGATAAATGAAAAATGACAAATGAAATTATATTGCAGCTTTTCACTGGTGTGTGTTAAACAGAGTAACACAGAAGCTGTAATATTCTATGTTATACTGCACTGAAAACTCTTTTAGTAAAGTTCTTGTCCTTTTTTGTTTTTATTTTTATTCAGACAAGATAAATTGTTTACTCTTTATTGAAGGAATAAAAATCATTAAAAGAATTACAAACTATAACACTCTTTAATGCAAGTTCCTTCCTTTCTAAGTCATAATAATGTTATTTAATTTACTTTTCAAATTAAGAAAGTATTTTTTTAGGGATGACACATGGATAATTCTGTAGCAGCAGACCCATGCAACATTCTCATACCTATATATGTTCATTTCAGGACATTCATTTATAACTTCTCTAAATCAAGCACTAACAAAGCTCTCTTCATGGACACTAGAATGCATAATAAAACTGATTAAAAATGGTGGTAGAAATATAATAGATTATGATTGGCAAGAAATAGAAAATACTTAAACAGAGTGAAAACTATTTAGCAGGTTTCTATATATCACTTGTCATTCAAGACAAAGCCAAGGCTGGAAAAGCCTTCTAGCTTCCTCCCATCTATGTTTCAAGCTCATTAACAAAAAAGACAAAGGAAGAAAGACCCTTGTGCTGTTTGTAGTCCTTAGGTTGCTCACTGAGATGCATTGGTGTATTTGTACATATTTGTCTCTATGTAGTAATTTACTCTTGCTATAAATTTCACAATTGTCTTAAAAATTCTGAGAGTTAAAAGAGGAAAGCCAGGAAGCCAGTTTGCCAGATTTCTTCTGCTGCTGGAGTTGTGCTGAGAGCTTTCCACTAGGTCAGGAAGTTTGAACACACATCATACTGGTGGTGACCTACTCCATGCTGCTGGTACTTTTCATTAGCCAGCCTGAGAGAAGTTTCTTCCAATCCAGAAACTATATAAGCCAGTATATGCTTAAAGCCAGAATGGACATGAGTGCAGCAATTCTTTAATTTTAAAAGCTTATCCTTCCAAGTTAGGTTTCAAAGTACATTAACATTGTGGACTTCATTTTACACTAATTAATACTTGTGCTTGCAATTTCTTATTTTCTTTTCTTCTTTTGTTTTTTTCAAATTAAAAAGAAAGGGGAAAAAAGGAATTAAGAGGAGAGCTAAAATATTGAATTATTTTGTTTTTCCTCTGTCATCTTCCTCACTTTCTTTTTCTCCTCTCAGTATAGCAGCAAAACCCAAGAAACACATGATTAGCTGTGTTCAAACATTATGACCAGTTTCTCTACACAAGGAAATTTACATTCTTACTTATAATATTACCTCTAGCTTGCTCAGGGGAGCTATTTGTAAAGAAATTGTCTTGGTTGTCTGCCTGTGCTTTCACTCATATCTCATCTAAGGACCATTAACAGAGCAGTCTAAGGGGGTCTGCACTTTGACTAATCACACAGTGTTCGTTTTTTGCTGCCTTTACAGAAACTAAGAAGAAATCAAGTGAAATAATGCTGTCTGGACTTCCAGAATAGTTTAAAAGCCATGGAGTTTATGTTGCCTAGCTAATTTCAGTCAATCCTTGTGTAACCTTTGTTGTATTCCCTCAACTATTTCTGTGATTTAGAATTGAAATAAAACTTGATTATGCCCCCTCCTTTATAATGGACTACACAAAATTTTAGGGGTTTGAGCTAGATGATACTAATACATAAGCTTTATCTGATACATGCAAATGATAATTCAACTGGCCACATGTCATACCAAAGCAAGAAAGTAAGACTGTATTCAGAACTCAAGTAACTCCATTTCTTAAGGGTACAATAAAGAAAGAAAGAAACAAACAAATAATAAAATATCTGGAAAAAAATTGCCCTTGGATGTACACCAATGTCTGGTGCTTTCTGCAGCATAACATGAACACTGATTAATCTGGTGTAGCTATGCTCTTGATAAAGACTCTTTTGTGAGGATTGGTAGCCCCAAATGACTTTCTGTAGTGGAGCAAGATTAATTTTTAGCAAGCAGTATCAGATCACATATAGTAAATGTGATGGTGATGAGGCACTGTAAGAGAATGGGAGTATCATCTTCATTATCAGTTCTGACAGCCCATCTATGTGTGTTTTTACCTGATCTGAAGTTAAAATCACCACATAGGTGACAGAAGATTTTGCCTCAATGATTTTTTTGTATTCTGAAACAGTTACAATGCCTTTTTTTGTGTGTTGGTTTTGGTTTTTGCTGCATCTTCATTTCATATTCATGAACGAATATTAGCACTGGCCTTCACCTTATCCAGGGCTGAACACTGTTAGCTTCAGGAAACTGGCCATTTAAAGTTGGAGTTGAAGGAATTTTTTTGATCTTTGATGTGTAACTCATGTAGGGCTTAATTTTGAAATAGAGTTTGGTGGGAAAGCAAGCAAAAATTTTGTCAAACCTCTAGGAGCCCTGCCCAAAAGTCAGCAATGATTTATATGAAAGTTTACTGTTACAGTCACAATTACTTAGTATAATATTAAAGACACCTTATTCTGGAAAACTACTTATAGAAAAAATGGCACTAAAAGTAAAATGGATGCTATCTGTGTCAAGAACAGCATTTCTAATTTAGAATTATTGAAATGTTTCTTTCTTAGGAAAATCCTAAAATGTAGAATTCCTGTGCCTTATAACTCAAAGTCTGGGGTTTTATTTTCCAAAATTTTAGATATGCAGTAAAGGGCAATTATCCTGTGTGCCTTCTGTCACTGACATTTGATTTTCCCCATCACCTTTTAAGGTGTGGCTTTGGAAACTTTAAAACTTTTAATTATCTGTTTTCTTAACCCCAGTAAAAATGAGCAGAACTAGGGAGCCCACCACCAGCCAGTAGTCTTGCATCAGTTAATGGCACCTGAGGGCTCAAACCCAGCAACCTCATATGGTTACATATCTTGAATATATTTTGTTTAATGTTACTTGCAGATGTACTCATAGAAGGCCACTTTTTTATTTTTTTACTGTTTAAAACTAGGTCAGGTCTGTAAAACAGAGATTGAAGTAGGAATCAGAGCAAACTTGTACCAGTCCTAGCTAGCAAGGGAGAAACAATATTTCAAGGAAATTCAAGTTTAAGAAAACTAAATCTTCAACAGTAGGCATTTTACCTCAGCAGTCTCCTCTGCAGAAATTCTCAGAGGTATGATGTTTACCTATGTGCTCCACAGGGAGAACACCTTTAATCAGATAATTTATACTTCCATTCTCAGCTCTATGTCTTTCAGACTGCTAGCAGAGCAATGTGACTCTGTTCAGAAAAGATTCTTGATTTCCAGGTATGTTTTACAGAGAATGGTCTCTGAGGCTATGGAGAAACGCAAATTTTTTTCTAAAATACTCTGAAATAATCTTTTTTCTCCCTGGAGATGATGTCTGATGTCCAGCACACAAGAATTCAAACCCTGCAGTGGTAAATATCAAAACAATAGCCTCTTGGAAAAACAACAGAAGCTGAATTCCATTCTACATTTTATTAAATTCCCAGATGTCACCATGAAAACTTACAGACACAGAAAGTATAATTTGCATTTTATTGCAGGAAAATAAAGTATGAAGTGTCACATTTATGAAAAAGTCTCTGTAATGCAACATTTTGCTGTTCATGAAATCTTACAAGCTAAATTCCAGTGTCCAAAACTTTAATACATCAACCTTTCTGATAAGCAACATGCAAATTACCTTTCAAAGACTAGGAGCAGAGCTATGAAAGTGTTCCTTACAAAAACAAAGGGACTGACACAAGACACACTTTAATCAGTAAGTGTCTTTTAAATTACTTGAGCAAGTTTTTTGATCAGGCCTGTACTGTTTGAGACATCAGTAAATTTCATATCCATGTTAGTTTGCAAAGTCGTGTTGTTAATGCACAGAAACTGGTTTTGTTCCATGAAAAACTGCAATTTACCTCAGACTGATGATTTTTATTTTACTTTTTAATGTTTTTTGTTCTAACAGATGCTTATATGTCTCTTTAAATAAAACAACTAAATTTTTCCTTTTTTGTTTTTTACATATATTAAACCAATAACAACTTCAAAGAACTTCTTAATAGAAGTTAGAAATAACTTGCATTATTGTGAGACTTGGATTTGAGATACATTCATGGTCCTATTATTGATATTAAAAAGGTTATTGGGCCCATGATAGGTCAGACTAAATNATATTAGTTCTCTAACCTTGATTTATACAGAGAATAAACTTGGGCAATATTCAGGACATGATGTCCAGCCAAAAATTTGGACACATGCCATCATAACTGCATAATTTTAGTGTACCTACTACATCTCTAAAGTCGGTACAGACAAAAACTTATGTGTACATCATGTATGTGGGCATTTGCCAGAAAATGTAATAAATAAAATCCCAAATCCAGATCCCTTCTTGTCTTTCTGCCAATAAGTGCCAGGATTCAGTCCACAACAGAGGCTGAATGTAAGTGTTGTACAGTTCACACTTCCAGAGTTTAGCTTAGGCCTCCCTTCTTTTGTGCACATCATGACACTTTTTTTGTACCACAAATCAGGTACTATGATAGGAACATTTACAGGCAGTCTGGCAAAAAATGTAATAATAAATTTGTCTTTTAGCTTCAGACTGAACAAATAAACATATTTGCATGTTCACTTATATTGATCATACATGTAATGTAGGAAAACATATGTGGAAGGCAGAAGATATACAAGTTGTGGACTAAAGGAAACTTTAAGCAGGAGTTTCTAACCCAACTTAGGACAATACAACTGAGAAATCTCAGCCAAAAAGTTGATTGTCTAAAGAAATTTATACTGCTAGAGAATGGCATGGACTGCTTAAATAAAGGTCACATAGTTCGCTAACTTGAAAGTGAATCTCTAAACCCCTTACAGTCTTTGTTGTTTCTCTTCAAACTGAAAAAGACTTAATGATTTCATGACTGAAGACAGTCTGCAGAACAGCCCAGCAGAGAGTTTCAATACTTTTAAAAAACAGTACTTCTGTCAATAAAATCTGAATCAACATGGTTAGGTCACTGGTAGGCGGCATAATTCATAGACAACTGCAAGTAAGGAAGAAAGGTGAATGTGAATCTGGTTTATTTTAAAGAGTAAATCTATCAATATTTCATAGAAACAAAAAGCCATAAAGCAGTAATGGTAAAAAAGAAATATTCTGTATTTTCCAAGAAAAAAATGAGCAGATCTGGGGTGGGGAAAAATTAAAACCTTTTTGCACAGATTGTAAGATATTCTGAAGGTTTGTGAAATGCTGTTGGCATTCTAGGTTGTGGTAATAACAAAAACTCAGTCTTAAGAACACTGAACACCCCATGAATAAAACACTTTTCGAGAATGCATTGTGTGGAAAGAAGGTATTGGAAATTTTCCTTGTACTTATCTAATTCTGCATTGAATTCCACTTGGGATACGTTATGGTTTAACCCCAGCTTGGTCACTAAGTATTACATCACCAGTTGCTCGCTGCCATCTGCTGAGTTGGGAAAAAGAATCCTAAGAATAAAATTAGAAAACTCATGGTTTGGGATAAAGACAAGCAAACAAGTAACTAGAAAAGTGAAATTGAATGTATCTATGTTCAGCATATTTAGCCTATTTTTAAATGCAAAAAAAAAACCAAAACCCTATTGTGAATAATAATTTTGAAAAAAGAGTACCTTTCTCTAGCTCTGTTTACTTATGTATATTTTTCTGTCTTCAATTGCAGTCTTTCTCACATGCTGCCAGAAGATTTCTCTGTATAATGCATTTTGTTGTTAAATACACATACCTATTTGCATTCTTTCTTAAGGGTGATTCATATTCTTTGTTAGAGGTGTCAATGTGTAAGAATAGGCATTGACTCCTTCAGCGTTCCTGAGATCTACAAAAAACATCTCTTGCTGAGCTTAGAATCTGATACGTGAAATATCATCTCCTTTTATCTATGATTCATATTCTTTTGTGATTTTTTTATTTTAATCTTTGTGTGGAAATATTAATTTATTTTATAGTTATGTAGAGAAATATATGCATATGATACTAATAAAATAGGACCATGAGTAGATCTTTTACACTGTTAAACCTCTTAGTCTAGAAGACTCTCTCGAACGTCATTATAATAGGAATGTAAACAATTTTAGGGCCGAGATAACTTATTCCATTATATGGTGTTCTAAAATAAATGCTGAAATTCTTCAGGTGAAGTACTATTCTAACTAGAAACTGTGAGGCATTTCAGGTGATGACCACTAATGCATAAGCCTAAGTAAATAGTCAGAAACAAGACATTATCGTTCACCCTTTAGACAAAAGACTTCCAACACTATGGTTTTGATTAAGTCTCTGAAAACCGTTAAATGAAATAAATAAAAAGATTTGTCATCTACCAGTATGCATAGAATTCAAAATACCAAACACAGGACAAACTGAATTTGACATTAAAAAATTGAGTGTGACAGCTGCAGCAGTTACATCTTGTGGAAGGATGTGTGTGCTTGCAAAGACTTTACATCAGGTCCTGGTTGGGAGCTGGCATTTTCAAAGGTCATGAAGCTCCTTAGCATCATTCAATTACTGCACAAAGGGTACCACTGACAGTTTTAGCACTGTGGTTAAATTAGCTGAGTATTATCTGAGACAATCAAACTTTTGACAGGAATTGTAGGATAATATCTGTGTATCGAAAAAATACCTCAAGGTAATACCCATCTTACTCCCCTTTCTTTATTTTTGAATAACAAGGAAAATATGAGAGAATTATTTAGTTGTCCTGTAGCTTGTGAAGATATAAACACTCTCAGCCTGATGATTGTACAAATAAAGATAAAAAACCCTTTGATTTTAGTCACTTTTGATTTTGTTCTTTATTTTAGGTTCTAAATGAACAGTCAGAATCATTAACATACTGTACAAACTCTATTGACATGGTTATGCTGCTTAAAACAGAAGAGGACCAGCACTGTTCTGCTGTTTACAAGTACACCTGCTTTGTTGTGTCATGTCCTGCAAACAGTTTAGATGAAACTTGAATCATAGAATTATGTAGGCTGGAAAAATTTATTAGGATCAAACCTAGCTTTTAGACCACTGTCAAGCCCAAAATTAAATCATGTCTTTAAGTACCATATCTTCAATCCTTTTAAATATTCCCATGGGTGGTCATTCAATAACTCCCCTGGGGACCCAGTTTCAAGGCTTGACATCCCTTTTGGTGAAGAAAATTTTTTCTAATATATAATTTAAACCTCTCATGGTGCAACTTAAGGCTATTTTCCCTTGTCCTATTGGTTTTTACTCAGGAAAAAGAGACTGACTCCCATATCACTACAGCCTCTCCTCAGGTAGCTGTATACAGCAGTAAGTTCCCCCAAGTGTCCTTTTCTCCAGGCTTCACAGCTTCAGCTCCCTCAGTTGCTTCCCACAGGACTTGTGCCGGTGATATTTTTCAATCCTTAATGATTCCATGGTTCTGTGCATCCTTTCTGGGTGTGAGGCCTTCCCCAGGGTGCTATTTCAGACTCCCTGATTCTTCTAAACCTAGCCACCTCCTCCTGGAGCTGTGTCAGTAACTAGAGGAGCTCCTGTACCTGGGCACATCTCCCACAGGGGTGCTCACGGCCAGTCCTGGTATAAGAGCAGGGCTCATCCAGCAGCTAGCACTGGGGTGTGCCCTGCATGTTCCCACAGGGGCTGTCTGCAAAGCTGTTGTGGAGTTGTGGACCTCAGAGAGGCTGTGGTGTCTGCCAGGTGGTTACCATTGCTCCTTGTCTGAGCTGGCAGAGCTTCAGCACCCTTTGTGTGCACTCACTCTTCCAGGGGAACTCCTATGGAAACTGCTGCCCCACCACCCTGGCGGACATATCAGGGCCCCTCTGGCTGCCCTGGTCCATAACACTCCCAAGGGGCTTCTTTCACATGCGGCCACTGTGGGGTTTGTTGCCCACCACTGCTCCTAGCCTCACCTACGTCTTGTGAGCCACTATTGCATGAACCACTGGCTACTGATGAATCTCTCCACTCACCTGAGGTTACTCTGGTTCAGGAAGCCCCCTTGTGCACCATGGTACATCACCTCACTGCAGATCATGCCAGCACCAGTGCTGCTCACCCCATCATTTTGGTCTTTATGGTTGTTCACCTGTGTCTACATTCTTGCACCATGCATTGAAGTGACATAGGGAGACCTAGATCAATCTTTTAAAGTAGATGGTAAACATAGCACCATAATGCAGTTACAACTTCTGGGTATTTACACAACCACACTTGCTTCCTTTAATTAAGTATGTACACATGTTTCTAAGATACATTCATGCACACTTACAAGACCCTATACAATACAAATTATAATCAGCACCTTGAAATTGAGGAGAGCAATTTGTCAACTCTTCTGCACAGTGCACAATTATAGTGTTAATTCCCTATCTTGGCAAATCTTGTCTCTATTTCTGATGTTTTCTATTTTCATATTTCATGTTTTCATATTTATCATTCTGTATTATTTCTAAACATAATAAAAGTCTACAGTGTCTATGGCAGAGAAAATATTTGTGAAGCTCCAGTAATCATTCAAAGTACTTAGTTTCTTGCTAGATGCCTTGTAATCATTCCCTGATGAACTGAATATTCAGAGTTTAACATCAAGTATTTTCAAGGGATCAGCTTGAATAATGCATTGGACATAGACAGATAAACAGTAAGAAAAATATTTGGAAGGAAAAAGTAAGTCTGAGAAAAAGTATCATGTGTCTTATTGGTCCAGGAGAGAGGGAAGAAGGTACAATTGTGGTAGAGACATAAATACATCATGTTTGGTCCAAAATGGCTTGGCTCTTGGAATTTTTGGTGTTCTGATACACCTTTCTGACATGCATTCTATTCTGGTGGACAGAAGATGTTACTGTGACAGGATACACCCCAGTAGCGATGTATGAATAAGAAATGCAGGAGGTGAAAGGAAATGAACTGTCCAGAAGTAACAATGCTAATGCAGTATGTCAGGACAAGATGGTTGTTATCATCAAATAGTCAAATTTGATAGCCGTCTCCACCCGCCTTTTAATATATGTCAAGAATTTTAATAAATGCAAGATCAGAGGAACCGGGGTTTTGAACAATAGTGTTGCTGATAAGGTCAATTGGCAGTCAATCACAATACACTGAGGTTCCTATGCACAAGTGCTCCAAAGATAACACAAATTCATGTTCCATATGTCTTAAGAGTGCTCTCAAACCCCAATGTATGTATATAACCTTAGACAATTTGTTCACAGCAAAGTTAAATAGTCTGATAAATACCTCATCTTTAATGGAAATCCTAGAGGTCCTGAATTTGCATAGATATGTCCATTCTCGATTGAATTGGCCGTGATATATTTTGAGAAGCAGGATGAATCATAAATCTTAATTGTTGAGAACCTAGCAAATTTAGCTTAGGAATTTTGATTGTCCTGGGCATAGCATTGGGACTTATTATTACATGATTGATAAACTACATGTTATGTGAAAATTAAGAAAGTACAGCCAGCTTAACTACGTGTTCTTCAGGACTGCTAGGAAAATACGCTCAGTAGTTGTTTTCCAGAAAGTCTGAGAACCCATTTTGTTAGATATTTGGAAAAATGCCCAGTTACAGGAAAAAGACAATCCCATAAGACTGTATTAAGGGATATGGAGTTTAGTGATATACAAGAAATCTCATTATATGGGAAAAGTAGTAATTCCAAGTGGCCAAGGACTCTTGAAGGACTTTTCAAGTGGTAGAAGTTTGGGTCTGGTTGCTTAAAAGTGAAATTATTGGGAGTACCTAAAGAATTGAGGATTTTGTACTGAGAATATGACATTTTCATAGTTACCAAAGCATGATTTTCCAATAAAATCTAGCTTACAGGAAAGAAAACATATATAGGGACAAAAAAAAAAANTTTTGTTATATTTCAAAGATATTTTAGTGAATCTTGCCGTAAACAATGTCACCATTTTATTGGATTTTTATTGCAAGATTTTGGTGGTGGGGTTACAGGGGTGGCTTCTGTAACACGTTTCTAGAAATTTCCACCATGTTGGATAGGGTCAATGTCAGCCAGGTCCAAGAGAGACCTGCTGGCCAAAGTTGAGCCCATCAGCAATACTGCCTCTGTTAGTGCCTATGGGATAACACAAATAGAGGACCAGCAGTTGCAGCCAAAGAAAAAAGTCATCTCCCTGAGGAGGAGGGAATATCAGACACAACATGTGATAAAATGACCACAATTCCCATTCCTTGGGCCCTGCACCACTGAGAGAATAAGATAGAGAATTTGGGACTAAGGTTATCTCGAGAAGAAGGGAGAGGTGGGGAGAAGGTGTTTTAAGATTTGGTTTTAGCACTCACTGTCCTACCTTGGTTTGACTTGTAATAAATTAAACAGATTCACGAAAGTCAAGTCTGTTTTGGCCATGATGATAATTGGGACTGATCTCTCCCTGTCCTTATCTTGACCCATGAGCCTTTCTTTACATTTTCTCTCCCATGTCCAGCTGAAGAGAGGGGTGATAGAGTGGCTTTGGTGGGCATCTGTCATCCAGCCAGGGTTAACCCATCTGTTCTAATTTCTGCTGGCATAAAGTTAATTTTCTTCCTTGTACCTGGTACAATGCAGTCTGGCATTAATATGAGATAAGTGTTGATACACACTGACATTTTGGTTGTTGCTAAGTAGTGCTTGCCCTAAGCAAAGGACTTTTCAGTTCCCCATGCTCTGCCACTGCACAAGAAGGTGGGGGAAGCATAAGTGGGACAGCTGACCTGAACTGGTCAAAGGGATATTCCACACTGTGGAATGTCTGGAAGAGTCAGCTGCTGGCTGGGGGTTGGCTGAGCATCAGTCAGCAGGTGGTGAGCAATTTTAAATGTGCATCTATTTTTTCCTTTTGTTTTCATTTATTTCTTTTAAATTACTAGTAGTAATGGTTGCCGTAGTATAATAATTCTGGTTTTTAGGGTTTTTTTTTTGTTTGTTTGTTTGTTTTTGTTGGTTTTGGGGGTTTTTTTACCTTGTTTCATTTATTAAGTTCTTCTTGTCTCAACCCACAGGTTTGTTGTTTTTTTCATGATTCTCCTCGCCATCTCACCAGTGGGTGGCTGCATGGGGTTAGACCAGGACACCATCACTGCATATAAATGATAAAAAAGGCATTATCTTTCAGCACATCTCAGCTCACCACATATCCTCAGAGAATGAGCTGGCCACAAAGGTATTGATAATAATTAAGAAAACAGCTATAACCTTGAAATCTCTGAAGAGACTGGTTAGTGTAAACAGTATGAAAATTGAAAAGGTACACAGTGCTTTTCTTCCCATCAATTATGAACAAGAATGAAACAGGTCTCAGTTGGAAAATACAGAGAGATTCTTTCATTTTTGGTGATTTTTTTTCCCTATCATCTGAAATTGTTACTTTGAAAACTTACTCAGTGTCAAAATAGTGGATATGATATTTTTCTTATCATAACCAGATAAATAACCAGGCAGAATTTTCTTCATAAAACAAACAGGCACTGCTAACTGTGGGCTTATCAGTAAAGTGACATTTAATAAATATTTTTAAGGACTAAGCATGAAATCAGCAGTTCTGAGAAATTCTCGTGTTACATTCTGAAGTCCTAGAAATTGTACCACTCCAGCCTTGATCCCAGGATACAGAGAATTATTGCAAAGAATTCTACATACAGTGGTTGGGGAACAAAAGTATTAGAGTGCCTCACAGTAGGGTGCCTCCTCTCTTGGGATAATATTTTGGGGTTGTGCTTGTTGTTTATATCTTCTGAAGAAAAAGTCATTAAATATAACTTATTATCGCTGTTAACAGTATTTTTTCTCCCTCCCTTCAAATGGGTAATCTGGAGGAAAAAACCCAAAAAACTACTACAATATGTAACAAAATAAAATGCCTATCATCTTATTTTAATTTTTTAATTTTTTTTTCTTAGTGCTTTTATAATATATGCAGTCAGGAAAGGGGGAAAAAAATCCAGAAATGACTGACACCAAACATAACTCAATGTTCAATCAGTGACATGCCATGCATATTGTGTTAACATAGATTGTAATTACTTTCTCACCAAATGGTATGCCAGATCTTTTCACTGAGTAAATGTATGCAAGTGATGTGTCATCATTCTATCACTGCCAGTTTAATAGGCGTCTCTTTGGAGAGAAGAAAAGTGAAGGTATTCAACTCATTCCTTTGAACTTGCACATTCAGTACTGAGCAGCTATGTTTACTAGGGAGCACAGAGGCTTTTATTAAAAAGTTGTATAGAATTAACCTCTAAAGTAATGATGAACATGAAGGAAAAATAAGAGCTCTGAACTCTAAGGACCTTTGACAGTACTGGGGCATGAAATTCCATTCACTGGGAACACAGAAGAAAGAACAACATGGATGGGCTGAGCTTGTTAGGTCTGTACTCATCCTTTTCTTTAAAAATAAAAGCATAATTAGCATTTTGTCTCAAATCAGTGTTGCAAATCCTTTTGGTCTGGAATATCTCCTTAGAACGGTATGCTTGTACGTTTTTTCTTGTGAAACAACCATGTGAAACCTGTGAAGCTAACATAATGCTCTAATGCTCTTTTGTGTGATCCTAGAGCTGCCATAGCATTGGTGTGTACTACTGCACATAAAACCTATTGTGTCCACAGCATGTAGATTGAACTTTATGAGAAATCTGTCACTGCAGCATGACAGGGCAGTAAGGGAGAGTGAGAAGGAATATCAGATACAGACAAAATGCTGAGTATAACAGGTTAAGCCATGTTTGACATGCTATAGGACAGAACAAAATCAAGTGAGCTTGGAGACAAAGCAGCAACAAGGTCTAAAACAATTTCACTTTGACAGTTTCTGAACACCTACAAAACCACTCTCAGTTCTGGTGCCTCTCACTAGGATTATGGGATAGATGTCAGTTCCCTGTAAGTCTGTGGGCTGAAGGGAAGAATCTGGGAAGGAAGGGAGTGTCCCAGCTGAAATTAGTACATAAATAAATCAGCTTCACACTGAAAGTAGGTTTCATTTTACATGAAACAAGGCTTGGGCATTTTGTTTCAGGCACTTTCAGTAGAAGGAGAACCAATGGAAATAAGGAGTCTAGACTTCATTTGCACTTGACCAATTTTTGGCTTTTACAAGTTAGTGTAGTAACTCAGCTTGTGGAAAACATCTTTTAAATCCATTCTCTGTCTGAATCCTACAAAGCCTTAAATTAGAATGTTTTAGGATATTTTGGAACAGAAAAGGTTCTCCTTTTAATTTTTCAAAACTGATGGAAAGTTTATCTCTCTAAGTCAGGACAATACAATCCAGATGTCCAGTTAGGCCTATTTTGGAACATAAATTTTTCCTAAAAATACTCTTAATTCCTCACATCTAGATTGTAATCCCTATCTCCAACTACTTCTGAAAGAGGGGATTCAATATCAACCCTTGAATTGCAGAAGGTATGTGAGGTACTTGACTTTCAAAAAATACACTTCTGCATGGGTTTTATTTAAGAAATCGAAATGTTTCTTTGAGCCCCTCTTTCTGAATGTTCAAGGAAAATATTTGTGACAAATATCTGCTCTTTTGCTTTTTAGAGCATTGTGCTGATAATGGCAGGGTTATGGGTATGATCTCTGTATGGGCCATTCATTTAAGAGTTGGACTTGATCTTTCTGAGTTCCTTCCAACTCAAAATATCCTGTGACTTTGTGATTTGCTTTCAAAGACCAGGATACATTATGGGGAAAAAAAAAAAAAGTGATTAAGAATGTTTTATGAAGTACAAAGCCAGGAGAGACCAGTTTTGTTCCTACAAGAGATCATAAGATATTTCTGAGTAGTATTTCCCAACATAATTGTTTCATAATATTATTCTTTCTCATAAAAAATTAAAAATTTTCAAGTAGGAAACCATACATTTTCCAGTTAAGTATTTCAAAGGTACCTTTAGCATACCCAGGATTTTGAAGCTTCATAGTTTCAACAATGTAATGCCTGAAGAGTTTCCATGGTTTCTTCACTTTTCTGCATTAATTGCCATGAAAAAGGGTGATATTCATAAACACCTCCCTCTCACAGGGAGCTTCTCTAAGCTCACAGCATTTTTGAAGATTTGACCCATAATTATTGCTTCANTAATAGACACCTCTGACTAACAACTGAAGAAATAATAGAATAAACTTGTAATTCAGAATGGAAGTTTGTCTACAACAGTTAAAATATACATCTTGAATGATTCAGTGTAAACATTTACAAATTTAATT
>VZTR01009180.1:83561-93733 GCA_013400775.1 Chaetops frenatus
GACTTGTGTCACATGTGAACTAATATCCTTTCTGGGCGGGAGTTTGCGGTGACATGAACTCCACGAGAGACTGGTGCTTCTTGTGGGAAAAATCTCCATGGTGAGACAAGAGAGACTCTTCTTCCAATTGGACTGATGAAAGTCTATTTCAAGAGTGGTAAATTGACCAGGGGTTTTCTAAGTTTGTTTCTCTGTGTTGTTGGTGAGAAGGATGGTGGTAAAGGAAGATAAATGAGGTGGGAGAAAGGATCCATCATGGGTGGGGGGCTGGGGGAGGAAGAAGAAACCACCTGGGGGTTGATTTTGATTCTGTTGTCTTTTGTTAATAAACTATTTTTATCTTTGAAGTTTAGGCCTGTTTTGCATTTCTCTTAATCCTTATTCTCATGAAACCACTACACTGCACTCTCGCCTGGTGTGAGCAGGCGAGCAGGTGAATGTGAAACCGCTACAAAGTGTAAGCGTGTGTACAGGCTGATAAAAAAGGAGGAACACCAAAGGTTAATATCAGGTTATATGAACCTAAAATAAAACAACACCATATGACCTGTGGGATATGTACTGAAATTTTCTAAATGCCAGTAAAGTCATTAACCCCATAAGAATACTCCAAGTCTTTTTATATTAGGAGAAATTTTAAGTGATTCCTTAAGGAGCTGACTATACAAATAACAGTCCTAACTTTCTTCATTAGAGTTCATCCTATTCAGCATAATTTATTTTGTATCAAAATTACTCTTGGTTGGAAAGATCGATAACACACTTCAATTAATGTCTTCCTAATATAGCAAGATGGGTATAGTACAACATGCTTTACAAGATTTTTATCTTCAGGAGGTGCCTACTCTGTCCTATGTGATTAAGAATTAATAATGTGACATAAAGCAGATAATTGACTTGCCTTAGAAAAAGTATATGCTCACATATTGTCTTGAGGTTATGCGAAATTATGCCTTGATGATTGTTAAATAAAAAAAATAAAACATCTTAATTCTGTAAGTGCCATGAGAAAGAAATGCAAGAGAAGCTCAAGGGCTTGAGGATGGGTGGAATGAAAGAAGGGATTGGCAACAATCAGAGAATGATTGATGAAATAAGTTTCATGCATTCTTACATGAAGCTTCTTTCTTCAACACATTTTGATACTTCTGTATTGAAGTGTTCTTCACTTCCTTAATCCACCTTTGAGGATCTTAGTGGCCCTCGAAACAGGAGAAGCAATACATTTTACTGAGTAGCCTGAACAGCTGTATCTAGTGAGCCAGATACCTCTAGACAGTAACTCTAAACCAGGTAAAGGTTGCATGTTAAAGGAGAGCACTGGTGGGGAGTTTTCAAAAGCACTTGGATGTACTTGGGATTTGGTGAAAGCCATCTCAGTTGTCTTGTTTCTGACAGCTTTTCACTTCTAAAAAAAAAAAAGTATTGAGTCCCTTTTGAAGAAACCTTTTGGATTTCTTTTTTTAAATTTTTTTTTGAACTATTGTAGAATACAGGCAAGAAGGCCAAGGAAAAACATGTGTGTCATGGAAACATTTAGTTCCTCTCCTTTTGTTCTGAAATCCATCTCTAAGATGCCTATCGTCTCCTTTCTTGCTGTGGTCAAAGGCTGTAGTGTTTGAACTCTTCTGTCAAACAACTGTACTGAAAAACAGAAGGAATTATCAATTCTGCTTTTTTGTTATTTCTATCAAGTTCATACTGCTTGTATGCCCCTATATTTTGTAAATATAGTTTTTTTCTGCACTGTTGTCTGAAGGCCAGTTTTCTTCTTGGTTCTGTCAAAAATCTTAATGTGTCACACTTAAAAATAGATCTTCTGAAAATAGTAACCAATCTGAAGTTTTGCATGAATCGATATACTTCTCTAGATAAGCATAGCTTGCAACTTAGTGAATTTCTTTTTTTTCCCATCTATTTTGATATCATGAGAGGATACTGTTGAAAAATTTTGGTCTAAACATTTGGTGTCATAGAGATGATGTCAAGAAGTGCTTAAAAGTTCATGCTTATTACGATAATACTAAATAGATGTTGTAATAACAGCAAAAATGTGTTTATATAATATGAAAAGCTTATTTTTTCTCACTAAATCAGTACACAATATTTTGCATACTAGTTTTGCTAGGGATGTTGAGGTATTACTCTATTTTTCTGGTAACTTGTAACTGCAGAAGGTCTTTTTCCTGGGGGAAGCAGCCATTTGTATCTTGCTGATGAAAAATTCAAATATCTGTAATAAATTGTGTTATGATTTTTTCATTTTACAAGTAAATATGATTTATAAGGGACTATAATTTTTGCCTTACAAGCAAACAACCTCATTGAAAATGTTCAATTTAAATTCAGCCATGAAGGCTTGAATACCAGCTCAATGACTATGTAAATTTCTTAGAGTCAGAAGTCGGAAGCACTAATTACTGGTCTTTGTGCTTACAACTGACTTCAGAATTATTCAATTCATTATGCTGCTTTCATAATAAATCCCATTAGCAAAGAAGCTTGTCATTCAAAATGACATCATGCATTTTATTCTGATTAAGACAAAGAGTCAAGAAAGCTGACCCAGCTGACACACTCTATGTTTAGAGGCCTTGGCAGTCCTCTGCTGGTAAAATCATCTGTAGTTTAAGACTGTGATTATGTAAGAGTTCAAGTATCTTAATTCCCCTTGGTTTCTACAGAATTCCAGTTCCACGGTACTGGCTACCCATAAAAAGGAGGCGATTGATCAAACGAATACAGTGTTCATTCTATGTGCAGCCTTACACAATGCAGCTTGTCTGCTTTTAAAAAGTCTGTGCCTTTTGCTAACTGAAGTAACTGGCACATTTTCCTCCATTTTTCACACCAACAGAGTTCCATTACTAGAGAGAGGCCATAGTATTGATGATTTTCCCCTGTCATAAACAATATCTGAATCTGTGAAACACTAACAATGCTTGTTACTTAATTGATTTCCACCCCCCTCCCCCCACCCCAACTTCTAAATGGCTGATAAATGAGGATAAATTACATCTTTGAAGCTCTTTATTTCTACTGGCCCCTCCCTTCTTCAGTGAAATTGCCACAAAAACCTTTGGTATTACTTACTTCTGTATACTTGGGAGAAAAGAATTCTGATAAATGGAATAGACCCTTTAAAAATAAAAATTTAAAAAAAATTCAAAATCTACAAAATGGGTAAGACAAAATGTTCTATTAATAATTTTTAATGACTACTTCTTTGCACTAAATTTGAAGAATAATCTACATATCAAGTGACTTGAAAGTAATCAGGATATAATAAAATATCAAGATAGATTTAAAGAAAATATTTTTTAGTGTTGGGTTTTGATAGTTATTTTTATTTGTTTTGAAGTTTTATAATAGATTCTAAACACGTTTTGAACCTTTTCTCTGAAATCATAAGAACTGGACGTTTAATGTAGTTTTAAATGAGTCTCTCATGTAAAGAGTTTGTTTTAATGAGCTATTTTTAAGAAGCAGACCAAATATTTTAAAACCTACAGTATAATTATTGGAATTGTTGCTATTGTATTTGGGCCCAAACATGGCACTCAACTGCTGTCAAGTAAGCAGCAAGTATACAATGTACATTAAATCCATCATGGCAATACACGATGCACTTCAGTGTTCCAGAATGAGAGCTTTTTTCTGCAACTGAATATAACATTGTTTGAAAATAATTGTTACTGCATAGAAGAGTTTCCTCCAGGTTCTCCCCCTCCCTAGTTACTTTCTATTTTCCCCACTTGAGACCTGTAGTAGATGTAAAGAAGCAGGATTTTTGTTTTTCTTACTTACAATTTAAATAGCACTACAAGAATTTAGAAGAAGGGAAAAAAAACCAAACCAAAAAAAACAAAACAAAAACAAAAAAAAAAAAAAAAAAAAAAAAAAAAAAAAAAAAAAAAAAAAAAAAAAAACAAAAAACAAAAAAAAAAAAAAAAAAAAAAAAAAAACAAANAACTGGCACATTTTCCTCCATTTTTCACACCAACAGAGTTCCATTACTAGAGAGAGGCCATAGTATTGATGATTTTCCCCTGTCATAAACAATATCTGAATCTGTGAAACACTAACAATGCTTGTTACTTAATTGATTTCCACCCCCCTCCCCCCACCCCAACTTCTAAATGGCTGATAAATGAGGATAAATTACATCTTTGAAGCTCTTTATTTCTACTGGCCCCTCACTTCTTCAGTGAAATTGCCACAAAAACCTTTGGTATTACTTACTTCTGTATACTTGGGAGAAAAGAATTCTGATAAATGGAATAGACCCTTTAAAAATAAAAATTAAAAAAAAAGTCAAAATCTACAAAATGGGTAAGACAAAATGTTCTATTAATAATTTTTAATGACTACTTCTTTGCACTAAATTTGAAGAATAATCTACATATCAAGTGACTTGAAAGTAATCAGGATATAATAAAATATCAAGATAGATTTAAAGAAAATATTTTTTAGTGTTGGGTTTTGATAGTTATTTTTATTTGTTTTGAAGTTTTATAATAGATTCTAAACACGTTTTGAACCTTTTCTCTGAAATCATAAGAACTGGACGTTTAATGTAGTTTTAAATGAGTCTCTCATGTAAAGAGTTTGTTTTAATGAGCTATTTTTAAGAAGCAGACCAAATATTTTAAAACCTACAGTATAATTATTGGAATTGTTGCTATTGTATTTGGGCCCAAACATGGCACTCAACTGCTGTCAAGTAAGCAGCAAGTATACAATGTACATNAAACCCATAGTTTTGGTGTTCTGAGAGAGAGGGTAGGATACTAAATTGTGTTGTGGAAATCAAAGTCATTGTCTTACGACAGTAAGAGACATCACTCTGTCTTCTTTCAATAAACTTTAGCACATGTCAAATGCCCTGAAACTTCTATTTGAGTTAAATTTTTTACTCTGCCAAACATTTGCCTTTTAATTCTAACATTATCAGCTTACTAACTAAATATGATCACGAACAGAAAAATCACCATCTGTGGTAATGTCGTTCATAATAAAGATATTATCATAAAGGATGTGGAAAGATTCACTCACACTCATGGTAATCTAATATCATGGGGACTGAATTATATACCATAAGGTATTCAGGGTTTTTTTGGTGTGGAAATAAAATTTGCTCTTTTCTTTTTTTCTTTTTTTCTTTTTTTTTCCAATTTAACCCTCCATTTCATCTCATAAAACTCTCCCACAAAATAAGTTAAAAAAATGGAAAAAAAAAAATTTCCAATACCCACAGCTCCTTCCCTCAAAAATCCAAATGTCCAAATCCATAAATCTAAAGTATCTTTTAAACTGTGCAGATGTTGGTTTGGTGTTTGGGTGGTCTTTTTGTTTGTTTGCTGGGGGGTTTTTTGTTGTTGTTGTTTTTGTTTTTGTTTGGTTGGTTTTTTAGATTGGGTTTGGTGTTTGTTTTTGTTGTGGTTTTTTTGTTTGTTTGTTTTGGGGTTGTTTTTTGATTGTTTGTTTGTTTGTTTGTTTGTTTTTTAAATTCCCCTGCCTGTTTTAAAAGGGAAGAAATAAAAAGATACCAAATTGTAGATATATTTTCAGAATCAAATTTCTGGGGCTTTTTTAAATTAGTCATATCCCCTTGTCCTTCATATAACTTGGAGGAATCTGTAGTTCTTGCAAGATATTTTTCACTTAGCACAGAAAATTGAACCACTTCATTTATTAATGATCCTGTTCACCCACTTCAGTCAGACATGAATGCAGCCATTCTGTAACTGAAACCACAGTTTATGCACCACTGGCAATGGTTGTGAGTTTGTGCCCACTGATTTGTGTAATTTGAGGTCACACTTCATGGTCTTCCTGTTTCCCCTCCGAAGCTGCTCATGTGGTTGGGTGTCCTGTGGCTCTCAGTGGGTGGGGTGAATCAGTCTGCAACACATCTGCTACTCCGTTGTCTTCTCACTCACTCAGACCTTGTGAAATAAGCTGACGGTTCATCCTCAAGGAGCAGCTGCAAAAGTATTCAGTTCAAAGGATAGTGTTAAAAACAACTGCAATTCGTTTTCAGTCTTGTTAAAGATGCTCCCTTTTTTACTCCAGTTCAAACTAAGTTGTATGAAGAATTGCCAGCTGTGTAGCATTGATTTGAACTGTAATAATGTGCTTGAAGATTCACTTCTAAAACTAAGATGAAAGCTGAGTATTTTTGCCAATGTCAGTGGCAGCAGTTATTGAGGTTGTCCATAGGATGAGGGTGAAAGGTTCAGTTCTCTTTTTTCTTCCAAATCCATATCAAAACTTTTATGTCCGTTGTGCAGAATCATGGTATTCTTTTTTCCTTCCCATCAAAAATACTGTGCAATTCCTGCATGCTCATGTTTATGTTCAGACTATGACATACCCCAGGAAAGCAGCTATCTTATAAACTAGGATTAAATGTAACATTAATTTTACAGTAAAGTCATTAGTTGCAAGTAAATTACATCATAAATTCTGCTTACACAGTGAAATATTTGTTGAATAGGTCATTTCAAAGCAACGTTTCTTTTTTTCCTTTGCCCTAATCCTCATTGTTTCAAGTATCACTGTTCCAGAAAGAATGGCTTAGTAAATTTCAGTTGGTAGTTGTAAAACTTATATTGTTACTGAACATAAGTGACTGTTTGCTTACAATCAGACTATTTCTGGGTCTCTGGGCTGGAAAGTCCCATTGTACTCCCAAGACACAAGCATTGTACTCCCAAGCTCCAGGTATGAGTATTGCCCTTGCAAGGAGATTGAAATTCCACTCTTCACAGCAAATGGTGTTGTGCCTTTACATGAAGCATGCCAGACTGTGTTTTTAGCTTGAGATTGATCACTTGAAGGTGTTGTAAATGTCTCATAGAAGTACATGACCATGTGTTCCAGAACCTTACCTTACATGGCAGGTAACATCATGCCCTTTTAAACACAGGGTGTACCCTGGGTTTTCCCTTTGTGCCTACAGTCTAATTCACATTAGGTCTTACCCTTGTGTTTCTGAGGGTAAATATTATGGAACAACATATATCTTGGCCTCAAAGTCGCTTGCACACTGCTGTGTAGATTCACTCAGAAGGTTTTGCAGCTCAGGTTTTGTGATAGTCAGGATTTTGATCACTTGCATATGTGCTGGCTTTTCTGGAAATGCCTCTATCAGTAGAGAAACTGGTAATGCTTAATTTTGAGTAATTAATTCTTTTTAGGCTCTGTTATGATCTCACTCTGACAGTGCTGAATCAATATATATTTATGGCTCTGAATTAAATGCCTTGGAATTTCTATTCCATGAGACATTCTTCAGCAGCAATGCTTAGTTATGGTTCAGGAAAAGTAAAAGCAAACCAAAAAGCTTAGTCTTTCTGAGAGATGAAAATTAAATTTTTGGTGCATCTCTAATAAGCAGTGGCATTAGTTTAGTTTATGCAAAATATATATTCCTTCTTGAAGAACAGTATTTTTCCATACTTCGAAATTTGCTTGCTTAGTATGGTTAATATAACCTCTCTTTCACAAGAGAACTTGATATCTCTGTTCTCCCACCGTGTTTGGCCTCAGTGAGATAACTTTTCTGTTAAGCTGAAACAACTGATCAAGAGCAGCTCTCTACTCTACCAAGGCAGGATCCACTTACGTATCTGTACCTGAAAGGACACCAAAGAGAAGCTCAAGATTTCCCAGCAAACTCTTTTGTACCTAGCACATGTTAGTAAGCATGTCACAGATGGTCTCCTGGCTACAAAAGGAGATGCACTAGTTGTACTAGGGAGCAAGATGTTGAGTTGATTATGAAAGACAGTTTTATGGTGGTTTTTTTGTTTTGTTTTTTTTTTTTTTAATTGGTTTTGCCTGTTTGAGACTGTTGTCTTTTGGGACCAAGAGGGAGTGGGACTGTATTTTTCAAGTGGTGGTTGTTTTGCTTGGAGAGACAGGCTAATTATTCCAGTTACTACTGAAGGGAAGCTGAGGAGACAGAGAGCTGAAGGTAAAACAGCTCCCTTATTTTGGAAGGGGATTACGTCCTGTTGGAAACTGTGTCTCACATAGAAAAGACTATGTATCTGTTATTTTTTGTTGATTCTATCTGAGTCTTTTTTTCTGTTGTTGTTGTTGTTCTTACTGTTGCATTGATGTAATATCTTGTTACATTTTTATTCATTTACTTATTCTTAAAAATATTTAGTAGATATAGAGTAACTCTTTTGTTCAAGGTAACCTGTAACCACACAAAACCAGAATTGAATTATCTAGTTCTCTTTGTGGACTGCAAGACAAAATAATCTTATATAGATTCAAATCATGATGCCTTGGTTTGCCTGTCTGTCAATTGGAAATGAGATGTGTTGAAAAGATGTACCATAAAGACCTTATAATGATTTGAAGATGAGCATCCACTGCAAGAATAAGATACAAATTTTGAGGAAGATATGGGAATAACAATAGGAAATTGTAAAGACGCCATACCACATTACATACTCCCCATCTTCCCCAAAGTAATTTTGCTGATATTCCACTATCTTCCCATAGATTTTTTTTCTTATTTTTCTTTTCTTCCTTCTCCAGGTGCTTTTAAAAAGCATTTATTTCTAGGTTTCAACCAGACATAGACGGCACAGATTATAAACTCTGAAGCATTTCATATGTTAATACTGTATCAATGCCAAGGTGATCACTTCAGCTGCCTGGTATAATTTAAGGTCTCTGCATGGTATCTGTTTTTGATTTGTTCTCCAAAGGGTTTAAAATTTGATTTCCTATGGCACTAATATTATCTGCTCGTATTTAATCTATCAGTAATTTTTGAACTGTTCTTAAATTGTAACCAGAATTTAGATGTTGTTGGAAGACAGACCTTCCCTTTCTCTCATCAGTTAGCTCTACCTGTGAGGAAAAGGCAAGCAGCTATTAATTTTGTCAACCAGCTGTTTGCAAACTCTCAACTTCTTCAGCATGTTCAGAGACAAGTCCATGCTTCCAACAAGCTCTGGCATAATTATCTCTGGCATCAATGTTCTTCTTTGCCTCTGGGGATGAAGACTTATTACTATTGAAAGGAAGACTAAGAAAGACTAAGGAAGTAGGCATATATGGGTAAACAAGTTTGATGAGTTGAATAACTCTTTTTGTCAGTTCTGTCAAATATTTCTACTCTCTGTACCCATTTTTTTTATACATTAGAGATCCTTTTCTTCCTTTATAGTTCTATTTTTTATAGTCTTTACTTCCAAAAGCCTCAATCATTCCCAGCCTCAATCATTGCCACCTTTGCATAAATTTCCACAGCTCCACTTACACTCAACACTTTGTAATGTGTTTCTGTCATTTTGGGAAAATCAAAATTTCATTTATTGTATAGTTTGACCAATAATCTTGGGAAAACTGGTCACATCTCTAACTATTCCTAAATGCATCATGGGGTTTCTATTTTAGGCAGAAAAACCATTACAGGTTTTATTGGAAATGATCTGGGATTTTTGCTGGAAATCTTGACTCCAATAAGAGTTGAACAAACTTGATTTTGTTTCTACCAACTGCTTCAACTGAAGCCTTACTAACAATTTCTCCCAGGCTTGCAAAGTATTTGCATGGACTTTGAGAACAGATCAGAAGAGTGTTCTGCATAATTCTTGAAGTATTCCTAGATTGTCTTTAAGGAATATACACATGAAAAAAATAATTTGCTTGCTGTAAGAGAGTATTTCCTCTGTTTCACTATTTTCTACAAATCATTGCCTGAAATTCTTCACATTTTATCCCACATTAGGTTCAGAATTATTTTTTATTTATTTTTCTTTATTCTTTTCTCTCTTTTGTCTTTTTATTTTTTCCTGTACAGAGAACTCTTCTCTGTGTTGTTATAATCCATCTCTGGTGAGGCAGAGATATATAAACAATCTCAAATATATTCAATTCTCATTGGGAAGGAGGATAGGTAAATAAAAGTTAATGCAGGAATTGGGCTAGAGAAATAATGAACCAAATTAAAGATGTATAAAACCCCTTTGAAACTAATAGGCATTAACTTACATTTCTGTCACCCTTGTTTTCCACCATCAGACCTAAAAAGATCATCTGGATTAATAATAGGTAAAATATGGAGTTCTACCAACAACAAAAATACTACTTATATCCCTGATTCCTTTTAATTTCCCATGCTGTGTAGGTCCTTGTGGTGT
>VZTR01009180.1:93798-106381 GCA_013400775.1 Chaetops frenatus
TTTTTTTTTAAATTTTAAAAACATTTTTTTAATATGTTAGTCTTTTTATTATTGTTTAATAGAGAGAGCATCAAAGTGAAGACGAATAAGTAATACTGTAAATAGCTATTTCCTATATTTATTATAGCTATATTTTCTTAGTATATTTATCCACACAAATTAATTTGCAAATTCAGCATTTTTGATCAAGGTCAACTCAAATGATTTATTAAGAATTTTTGAAAGAAAACAAGACAAAGGAAACCAATTCTTGTGTGGGCCAGTAAAGAAATGGTACTGGTCTTAGAATGAAATCTTGGGGCTCTGCTTAAGCCTCATTGATTTTTAGTGGCAGTTGCTGCACCTGTTGAAAAGAAAATAGATACCTTTGAGTGTTCAGCAACAAAGAAGCAGCTCCTATCTCTATGTTACTCTAGTGAAAAGTGCTGGCTGGCTTCTGAGCACAAAATAAAAGAGCTCTTTTAATAGACAGAGATTATACTTGCAATTCTGATGCTGCCAAGCTTGGAAAGGAAAATCCTACCACCTCCACTTTCCTTATTGCTGGTGTCAGTATCACTTGTAGGTAATGAAGCAATGGACACATTGCAAATCTCTGTGTACAGAGGTAAAAAATCAGGATTCAGCTTACAAAGACAGACAGCAATCCCTAACAGCAAAGTAAAAGCAATTGTTGTGGTATGAAATACTTTGGACAAATCCCCTGGGAAAAAAATTACTGTTGCCTTTCATTCCTTTATGGTAACAGCATCAAGTACCTTCTGATTTGATAGTTCAATACAGAGGAGTTTCTCAAACAAATAAGGAATATGGGGATTTCTTATAAGTAGTAGAAAATGAAACAAATATCACAGCAGCTGCCGGATTTGAAGCAAGGTCGTGATTTACTTGGTCTGTTATACATTAAATCAGCATGGGCCATGTACTGCTAGTAGTGTTGGCTAGCAGGCAGCAGGACAAAGCAAAGCTGGGTGCTGACTATTGAGACTGTAATCCTGCAGCCCCATGTTTTTGTGCAACCTCCCAAAGCTGCTGGCAGGGTAGGAGTGGGAAGAAGCCACTTATAAAGGGTCAGTTGGTTCCCTTTGCTGAGCATGGAGAGAATGTTTGATAGCAAATGTGAGGACAGTCTAAAAAAGTAATACTAGCACAGCCCTGCAAACTTGACTTTCTTGTTTGGGTTGTGATTATTTATTCCTTTTAATTGATAAAATAAGCTGTAGTGTAGATCTAGTGTTGTATATCATATAATGGAAAAAGAGAATGTTGGCATCAAATTAATCTAGTGCTACTCTTAATATGTAATGGGATGCCATTGAATTTAATAATCTGTAGATTACCTAAATGCTGTTTGGAGGAAGATGCATTCCCTGATAATG
Organism: Chaetops frenatus; assembly: GCA_013400775.1. Taxonomy (NCBI): domain Eukaryota; kingdom Metazoa; phylum Chordata; class Aves; order Passeriformes; family Picathartidae; genus Chaetops; species Chaetops frenatus. Next base: position 95,178 of record VZTR01009180.1, read on the forward strand.
GTGGCTTCATATGATAGAGTGCTATCTCACCCCAGTCATTCATCCACCAATTATTTATGTTCACCCTTGAAAGCTGTTCCATTTGTAATTAGAAAGGAATATCCAAGCAATTTGTGCTGATTTTGAATATTAAATTACATTAATACAAACAGATTTATGTTTTTTTTCAAATGCATAATTTTCTTGACAAGTTTAAGTGCATAGTACTCTCTGTACTTTGTAATTTGAGTCCCTTTACCTCTATGAAATTTCATTTTCTGCATAGAGGAGATGCTCTTCAGAAACAAATTTCTTTCATGTTGAGTTTTTGTAAACATTTGAAGTACTTCCAGCAAAATTACCCTAATAGTATATTCTTAGGAGAAATAGGAAATCAACACACCACACTGCTGTAACAGCTTTTATTTTCTTCATTGCACAGGTTCTAACATTCTAATTCATTTTTTGTTAAGTGCCACAGTAAAAAAAGTTAAATATAAAAAAAACATTGTATATGATTCATGAAAGCCTTCATTGGTTCAATCCACTACTTCTTTACAAGACCATTGAATTACTTTCAGTTGCATACATGTGATTATTCATATACCAGTCAACTTACTGAAAGGGTGTTGCAGAAGTCAACAATACTTCTGCCAAAAATTATAAAATAAAGTAAATCCCCTCTATTGAGAGCATAGCAACTTTGGTTTGCATCTGTCCATTTAGTCACAAAGCAGAGGAGTAACTGCATTGTGCTCTTGTGTGAGTTGTGAATGTCAGGCTGCAAAGAATTGTTCTATCATAATCATGTATAATACTTTTTTTTAAGATTTTAAGGCAAGTTTTTGTTGGCAAATCTGCATGAATTCCAAACGACATGAAATTTCAGTTCACTATTTCCAGAACCCCAGTTCTGCCTTGCATATGACATCTAAAATTCATCACAGATTCTACTATATTTAGAGATTGTCCTTTTTAGTGGGATATCACTTGGACTCAGTGGTACTTGAGGCTTTTTCTCAACCTAAGTGACCCTATGAATCTCTGTGAATATACTATTTTGTGTAACTTAAAGCACTTAAATATATAATTAAAACTCATATGATTATCTAAACTAATAGCAGGACAAGCACAATTATTTTTTCTAATATTTTCTCTAAACCTTAACACTTCCAGGAATTTTCTCAATTCCAGCTACCCATGAACACTTTTATGAAACCAATAAACCAATGTGGGGTTTCTTGGCTTCCTTTTTTTTTTTTTNTATTTTTGTAAACCCATGTAACTGCTATAATAAAAATAGAAATAACACACCCCTTTCCTGAGACTTTCTAAAATCAGAGTGACTATCCATTACATTACAGAGGCATAGTTCCAGGAGAAAATATTCAAGGTGCTCCTTACTGACTAAATTTGTATTACTGTGCATGTAGGGAGTCATGAAATTCCAGGAGGGTAACACAAAGAACAAGGGCACTCAGCATGCTTTTCACAGCATTCTGGAAGGTAGACACAAGAGGATGGGGTGTGTGAATATTAAATTTTAAAAGCTTCTTATACTTCAGGAAGCCTTTAAAACTATAAAAAATTTAAAGGATTTATAAAAACTACATATGCACAGTCTTCAAAAGAGCTTGAAATATGTTTGGAAAGATCAAAGAGGAATATCTTACATTATCATATGCTGGGGAAGGAGAAGGGAGGGAGAAGGGAGAACAAGTTTCTGGGGTTTAGTGTCGCAGGTGAAGAACAGAATTGAGGATAAAGGTCTCCTTTTCACAGTCTTATCTGGCACACACTGTTTGCCATCTTCACTTTTTATATCTATCTTAGTGCTACTTAGAAAATTGCAGAAGGAGGTGGGGTGTGAAATGTCTGAACAACCCATGATATTCTGTGGAAAAGAAATGTGCCAGTTTTAGTGCGTGAATGGCTGTAATTATCATATTGTGGGCGAGAGTGCTGAAAGCTTAACATTTCAGTGAAGTATGGTAGGATTATACAATGCAAGATGTTGATATGTACCTATAACTTGCATAGGATATAGCGTGTCATCAAAAGCAACAACAGAACACCCATTGCCTTTAGGCTAAAACCATATGTGAAATTTAGGTATTTTCTAAATGTCCCATTATAAATATTCCACTGAATATTTGCAACAGGCTTACACTGTGGCACTTGGCAGTTCAAAGGGTTCCTTCGGTTTTACTATGATGAGTGTACTGCCAAACTTGGTATTTCAGTGCACTCCCTCCTAAGCAATTACAATGTCTTTCAGGGCATTCAAGGAGCTATTTATTCTTTATCTCCCTTTTTTATATTTATATCTTTATCTCCCTTTTTCTGTCTTCTTTCTTTTTTTTTTTTTTTTTTGTCACCTTAATTTAAGGGGTGATGTCAGGTTAAATTTAGATCAAGTTTTACGTTTATGAAGTTTTCTTTTAAAATATAAAACAAAGAAGCTGGAAAAGAAACAAAAAATATGCTGTGTACTGGGTTTGCATGGCCAAACTTTAGTAGCAGAGGGGCTACAGGGGTTGTGTTTGTGAGAAGCTACCAGAAACTTCCTCCATGTCTGGCAGAGCCAATGCCTGGCAACGCCAAAGATGGATTTGCTGCTGGTCAAAGCTGGGCCAAATAGAAATGGTGGTAACACCTCTGTGATAACAGATTTAAGAAAAAAAAGAAAAGTTACTGTGCAGTTGTAATTGCATCCAAAGAAGAGTGAGGTGAGAATATGTGAGAGGGACAACTCTCCACACGCCAAAGTCAGTGCAGAAGGAGGGGCAGGATTGCTCCAGGTGCCAAACCTGAGATTCTTCTGTAGCCCATGTTACAGGCCATGGTGAAGCAGCTGTGCCACTGCAGCCCATGGAGGACCTCAGAGATGCAGAGATCCACCTGCAGCCCATGGAGGAGAGCCATGCTTGAGCAGGTGGATGCCTGAGAGGAGGCTGGGAACCCATGAGAGGCCTGTGCTGGAGCAGGCTCCTGGCAGGGACCTGCAGACCCATGGAGAGAGGAGCCAATGCTTGAGCAGGCTATGCCTGGAGGACTGTAACCCATGGAAAGTGACCCACATTGTAGCAGTTTGTGGAGAACTTTTGCCCATGAGATGGACGTTTATTAATGAAGAACTATCTCCCATGGGAGGAACCTAACGCTAGAGCAGGGGGAGGATTTCACTCCCTGAGGAGTGGCAGAAATAATGTGATGAACTGACCATAACCCTCATTCCCTGTCTCCCTGCACCTCTGGGGAAAGGAGATAGAGCTGGGAAGGAGGGAGGGTTGTGGAAAAGGTGTTTTTGAAGTATTATATTACTTCTCATTATCCTGCTCTGATTTTATTAGCAATAAATTCAATTTATCTCTATTTCGAGCCTGTTTTGCCCATGATGGTATTTGGTGAGTTATCTGTCTCAGTCCTTATCTCAACCCAGGAACCATTTGTTATATTTCACTCCCCTGTCCAGCTGCAGAGGGGACTGATAAAGAGGCTTTGGTGGATGCCTGACATCCAGCCAGGGTCAGCCCACTCAACAGCCCCCACCCAATCAAAGTGAAACAAACCAATAACTACACAGTTACATTTGAAGTTCTTATGTGTTTGTAATTGAAGTATCACATTGTTGGTTAAGTGTTGAAAAGAGATTAAAAATATTTTAAAAAGAGAACTAAATAATTCATATTCATTGTTCAAGCAGGTGGATGCAAGTAGCTCTCCTGAAGAGCAGCAGGGAATTTCTCATGGTAACTTATTTCTGTGTACTCTTTCACTTTCCGTTTGTTGCTTTTTATGGATTTTTTCCAAAAGCATTTGTGGTTTGTGCTCAGATAGGTCACAACCGTTTTGTCTCCAGATTATCTTGCCCAGAGAGAGAATGAATTTTGTTTGTTCAGAATTCAATTTATCCCAAACACTCACAGTCAGTACCAATTGCTGCTACTCTGTCCTGCTAAAAAACAGTTTCTACTTTTTTATGTTTTTCTTGTTGTCACTCTAAAATCTTCTGTACCTGCTTACTGGATTTTGTCTTGTCAGGTCTGGAGCCTTCCTGCAAAACCTACACAAGCCATCAGTGGGATGCTTCTTCCACCACTTTCGGCACCTGAGGCCACATGATAGCTCCCACCATACACTGCACTGAGTGTGACAGATCCTCTAATTTGTCTGCGGTAGCTGCTTTTGAGACAGGGTCCTTTGGTGCTTTGCAATGAGGAGCCAGGAAGAGTCTAAGAAGATTTTTGAGCTGTTTGAGAGACAATAACTATCCGAGCTAGACATGAAACTGTAAAGAAACAAATAAGGAACAGAATCTGGTTGCTTCCAGTGTCTGTTCCAAACAAATATATATTAAAATTGTTTAACCTATAAGAGCCATATTTTGAGTTTTTACTATTATCAGAGCATTGAAATAAGTAACTGCTTTGTAAAGGTGTTTAGATGCTTTATATGTTTACCATGTCCATGAGGCTTTTCATGATCTACTGAGGTTTTCAAAGAGAGGTGCACTGCTTTATGATGCCATTTATTTTCCTCTTGCATTTCCTCTCTCCTTGTGTTTAATGTTATCTTACAAAAAACCTACAGTATTTTTCCTCAAGGATGATTCCAACGTATTTTGCAAATGGCATACTTTGGATTTATTAAAACTCAATATAATTCTATTAAGTAGCCTCTGAAAGTAGGTATGTGCATGTAGAGTTCCATATTTCTGGCTGCCCTATTAGGAATACAGAAGTGCTGCACATCATATTTATAAGCTCTATCTTGAATTCTGCAAGTAAGACTCCCACTGAAGCCATCAAGCAAGTTACTTTTACAAGGAATGCAGACTCCTACTCAAAGTGAATATTTCTTGTTAGAGACCAAGCCAGGGGATGCTAAGGGAATACTTAGTTTTGCCTTTAAAAGTTGCACTGAACTTTTGAGTCTCTAAGAAATAGCATTACAGGAGAAGAGGAGAGGCGTACAGTGAACAATAAAGTAGCATTTCCCCACATAAGAAGCAAGCCAATTAACTTCTCATCAAATTCCCCATAACCAAAATTTTAAAAAAGTGATTTTTGAAAACAAATAAGAAAATAGGAGACAAAATAATATACTGCCTATGCCAAGGTGTGGCTTTTGTTCCTTGTCCTGAACACCCTTATAAAGATGACACACTAGATATGCTTACCTGTATTTGGATCAGGAATATACTTTTTTTTTGCTGCATGTCCTAAGTACCAACAAAGACTCTTAGCAGAGGCTCTTGCAATCTTTCTCTCCCAAGTTACTATTTGCCTGTTTATTACATCCATCTAATGTTGTGCTGTCATTGTTCATACATTTTGAAACATGCAAAGTCTAAATTCGTTATTTTAAAAAAACCAAAATATCAAATACACTATTGAAATATTTTGGAATTTTAAACTAGTTTTGGCTTCACCAAATCAGAATTGTTAGTTGCCATAGTAACAACATTGTGCAAGAGAGAATTAAACATCATTACAATCATTCCTAAGTATTGAATAGCAGCTCAAATTTTTGCTCTTGACATATTGCTAATCTAAATGTTCACAACTCTATTGTAACAACCCAACAACTAAAATGACTCTTGGTTTTTTTTTTTTTTTTCTCTACCAACTTCCTCTGAGGTACAGAGCAGCCTTCCCAAACATAACAGCCAGAATTAAAATTATAGTTCAGTGAAAGGTAGTCTAGTGTTCAGGAACAGTAAGGAGCCCTTGCCTTTTGTTCATGCCTTTTGTTCCTTTCTCATCAAGCCAAATTCCTCTAATATCTTTCCACTGCATATGCAGAGTGAAAGATAATGGGCAATATCTTCACCCCATTAGCACAAAAATTGTATGACATTTATCAGAGTTACAGAGCAATAACTAGAGTGCGAATGCCACCCATCGGTTTGTATTGAATTTGGATGGCCAGGTTTTGGTAGCGGGGGGAGGGGGCTACAGGAACAATTTCTCCAAGAAGCTGCTGGAAGCTCCTCCCGCTGTCTGATAGAGCCAGTGCCAGCCAGCTCCAAGGTGAACACACCACTGGCCATGGCCAAGACCATCAGCTGGTGATAATGCCTCTGCAGAAACAGATTTAAGAAAGGGAAGAAGTTACTGCTAAGGAGTGATTTCAACCAGAGAAGGGAGCAGTGAAAATATGTGAAACTACTCTGCAGACACAGAGGTCAGGGGAGAAGCAGGGGGAGGAGGATGGATGCTGATCCTCCAGATGCTGGAGCAGAGGTTTTCCTGCTCAGCCCATAGAGTATACCATGGTGAGGCAGACTTTCTCCTGTAGCACATGGATACCCACAAGTGAGCAGACATCCACCTGCATCCTCTGGAAGATCCCACATCAGTGAAGGTGGATGCCCAAAGAGGGTTATGATCCCTTGAGTAGTCCACACTGGAAGAGGTTTCTGGCAGGACTTTTGGAAAGAGAGGAGCCCATGCTGGAGCAGGTTTGCTGGCAAGACTTGTGACCCTGTGGGGAATAATGTTGAAGAAATCTATTCCTGCATGACTGCACCTTGTGTAAGGAACCCACACTGGAGCAGTTTGGGAAGAACTGCAGCCCATGGGAACTGTTCATATTGGAGAAGTTCACAGAGGACTGTCTCCTGTAGGAGGGGAGTAGGGGAAGAGTGTGAAGAGGAACTAGGGTGAATCTGACACCTCTATTCCTATGAACTCTTCAGTTGTGTTCTAAACTTCTGTCCAAAAAGGTGTGTGTATTGATTGACTGTGCAGTGCACATATAGAGATTTCAACTAACTCCGAACCTGATGAATGCAGTGTGAAGCCTTTCGCAGCACTGGGATGCAGAGCTACAGGAAATATATTTTTGGGAGATCTCAGCTTCCTCCACCTCTGCTGGGAAGGCAGCCATTTGTTAAATGCTCTTTTACAGAACTGAATGGAGATCTTAGTCAGCTCCTAAAAGATAGGTAATGGCAGTTTTTATATATGTGTGTGCATACAAATACATACATGCATACATATTTATATATTTATAACTAAATAAACAAAAGCTAATAGGAAATTTTCTGGGCTCCAAGGCCAGGTCATGTTTTTTCATGTTGATAGTTGCCATATCTGTAGCTTCTATAAATTGCTGTTACCAAAAAAACTTTTGAAGGGGTGGGGAGGGGACGTGAGACAAGTTAGACATAGTAAGTTGAATGGAAATGTTTCATTATTATATTTGAAACTCTTTCAATAGTAGCCAACAGAAAACCAACAAAAACATACCAAAACTAAGTTTCCTGAGATGGAGAGAGTGATTTCTAGGGAGTGCAGTTTAACAAGACTATTTTTTTTAGAGCATCTCTTTAAAAAAACAGGCAAGCTCAGATTCTTCTCTCAGAAGAATTTCTATATTTTTTCAAATAGTGTTTCAAGTAAGTCACCAAAAAAATCCTTGAATTAGGGATGTTTTCTTTAGGTTTTTTTGCAAGGCCCTTTATTTTATACCCCCGAATGATTAAAACAGAATATCTAGTAACTCCCTGTCACATCACATCAATTCACAGCAGTATCCTGCAGTAATGTGTCTTCTTTTCTTGTATTTTTTAGTGCTTATGCAAACGTTCTTGGAAAGATGATTCCTACACCTGAGGTATGCTGCAATTAGTATGCTATATATAGAGAAGTGCATAATATGCACAGTATATCATTTGTCAATGGTAGCCTAAAGATTGGTTCCTAGCCTGTAAGAATTTTTGAATAAAGGTATCTGATATGCCAGATCCATCTCAAAGAATTAAGAGAGAGAAAATTTAAAATTCTGTGTTCAGTGCTTTATCTGCAGAGTATGCAGCAGATAATTTATGTTGCAAATAATAAGTAATAACAGTATAAGAAAATATGAAAGAGCTCTTCTTTTATGTAGCTAGTTAGGGTGTATATGAAATGAGAAGGTAAAGAGGATCCTTTCGGAAAATACTATGTAAATAGAAATGAAATACTGTATTGTAATGATTATATACCAGGGGATAAACTGTAAGGTCTGCAGGCACTCTTAGTAGCATCTCCTAGATCTCCATGAGTCTGACTTTCTTCCAGACTCATAAGTAATTTTTGTAATCACAGAATGATTTTGGTTAAGAGGAACCTTAATATCATCTAGTTCCTACCCCCCTGCCATGAGCAGGGACACCTTTCACTAGACCAGGTTGCTCAGAGCCCCATCCAAACTGGCCTTGGGCACTTCCAGGGATGGGGCATCCACAACTTCTTTGGGCAATCTGTTCCAGTGCCTCATCACCCTCACAGTAAATATATATATATTATAGAGCAATCTGAAATAGGTTTTTTTTTTTACTTTAATAGATTTGTCTACGTTTTATTAAAGATGATAGAAGTAACTGTTCCCAAGTAAACAACAGAGATCTCTGCTGTATTTAAATCAGCAGCAGTTGCATCTGCAGTATAAATTTTGCTCGTTTTATTTTTATTTTTTATTTTAAGTATGCAATCTATAAGGCCAGTACAGATGATTCTATATTCTTTTTATTTTAGAGTAGCTTGACACTAACTTTTAAACTTCTTTCATTAAAAGAAAAATATAATTCTTCACTTGCCAGTTGTAGACGCAATGGGAAAGAGGATACTGCTTTCTCAGAAATATGGTACTAATGACTGCTATTTAAAAAAAATCATTAATTTGGTAAACATGAGCAACACACTTCTGCCAGATTAATATTTTTAGATAAAACATAAGATTACTTGATATATACAGGGGCATTCAAAACTGTTTATTTATTATGACAAAAATGCTCCCAGATATTGATATGTCTCTAAAAACATTTAGATTGCATGTTTTGTTAAACCTGAACTTATTGATGACATTCAGTATAATGGTAAAATATATCTTAACAGAAATTTGAAAATTCAAACAAAAATGGTTTTCTATTTGCATTTTTTTTTCTTTATTGTTAGAGCAGAACATCTAAAGTCAAGAAAAACACCTAAAAATAAAGTGTAACATTGATGTCATTATCTAGTTATGCAGCTGTCAGCAATACTGGTCATAGTTTGATCAAAATATCAGTAAACTTGTTGACACTTAACTAACTAGCCCAGAAAATTAGATCCTGTTTTGTTGTGTATATTTATGGTAGTCTGTTTTAATGTGCTACTTAACAGCAGAAGCAGCAACATAGTAAGTCTTTTATCCACGGTTTTTAGAAATGTAGCAGGTTTTCTTTCATCTTTTTTACTATTATTTTCTTCTAGCAATAATAATATTAATGATAGTTAAAAAATCCTTAGTGTTGTGATTGGTGTCAGTAAATGAAGACTGCATCCCTCAACTGTAACAAGTAATTGAACTTTTCACAGTATCTGGGAATGTTCCCATGGTGCTTTACCCATAAACCAGAATTTTCTCTATGCTACCCTCTTGCTTAGTGCATGAAAGAACATGCTTGAGGGTGAAACCAAAGACATTTTTGGACACATTAGTTCTAAACTTTCCCATGCTTTTAAAAGTAAATATTAAACTATATATAAAAATTCTGTAACTTCACTGCAATTATGAGATCAGGTGGCAAGTATTTTCCTTATGTTTTATATTGTGGTTCATAAATGGGTAATAAGCAGTTAATGTATTTAATGTATATGCTTTTGTGACCTTTATTTTTTCATACTGACATAAATTAACTGGCTTGGGGGAGTAATGGGAAATTTTTTTTTACCAGAATCTCCCATAGGTATATCCTGTGAACTACAAAATCTAATTTACAAGTCTTACAAAAAGACAAATTAAATAGCCTGTCTTCCTATGACTTATTTCTGACCTACCTTTCCTCCATAGCTACATAGAAAAATAGAAAGAGCTTGCATCATTTTTCTCTCCAGACCCTTTCCTTCTTACCTCTTTATCCCTTACATTTTTTTTTCCTTAATTTACCTGATAGCAATGTCTTGCTTATTCTCTTGATTCTGGACATGACAAGAAAGGTCAAGAAGAAAGAAAAGTAACATGGAAGAAAGTTCTTTATTATCCTCTCTTCCTCATGGTGCTCAGGGTGCTTTATGTGTCTAATAGCACCATGAAATTCTCTTATGTTGAACTTCTGGGTCTTTCAGGGTGTGAAATCTATTGTTGTTCATCGCAGCTCTTAGATGTGTTTTCTTACCCTCAGGCAAATTATTTGTCCAAATGCAATAAGTGTTTTGCTGTGGCTTCCATAGAAACCACTCTCCCTGAAGTAGTTAGGGTCCTCTTATTCTCTGCTAATGAAGAGCCTTCAACCTGATTTCAGTATTTGGCACTGTTGATAATCCCATTTTCCTTATTTATCTCCATGGCAATCCTAGTTATTCTACCAATCTAACCCATTTTTGTCCTACTTTTTCTGTTGAAAAACCTTCTGTTTATAACACAACAAAGTTAGACTTATGATCTTCCACTGTACATTCCAGATATACAACTGTCCTTTATTTCCTTGACTACATTTAGTAGGTTCCCATTATTGTTTTACAATAATAAATTCTGAGTGGTTTGTTTCATATTTTAAGGACAGGAATACCAGGTCATAAGTTTAACTGTTGGAATTAGAATTATTACTAAGATATTAGAGCCCAAAAAAATTGACATCTTTTTGAAAGAATACGTAAATAATGTAAAATAGCTACATAACAAGTAGTTAATTTTTCAAAAACTTGAAAAGTCCCGAATGATTTCATCATAGCTGTATTTCTACAATCATTGTGAACCAAGACACTGCTTTTTATTTTTATCTAAGTGCATTGAGTTGCTGTGATGGGTTATAATTAGTGGTCATATGGCCTTTTAGAATAAATGTTCTGGCAGTAACATTTATGATAGCATAGGTTTAGCAGTTTAAGTGGTTGATTAACAAATCCTAACAAAATCACCATGATGCTGGAGGAATTCTTGCTGAACCAATACGGACTAAGAGTTTTATTGGTGCATCCTCTANNTTGTCAAAACCTGTATTACGTAAAGATTTGAAGGGAGTTGTCCACATGAAGCATATGCAGATGGATATGACTCCTTTCTAAGAAGAACACACGTATAGTTTACAGAAAAATCTAAATGTAGCTTCATTTAAGAAGTGCAGATTTCGTAATTTCTTTTTGTTTTGTTATGTTTTCTAAATTTCAGAAGAGTCAACAAGTTATGTAGCACAATTTAACAAAATCCCAAATAGGTTGTTGTATGATATTTTATTATTTATATATTATATTTAT